>CM063604.1:18458115-18634286 GCA_032356905.1 Salix exigua
GAAAAATAACTCAAACAATAGGACACCGATTTAGCGGATTACCAATCAAGTCCCAAATCTTTTTCCCTCTTTGTGCAATTAAATTACATAATCAATCAAACCACAATATAATGCAAATAATCACACACATCAACACCAAGATTTTTACGTGGAAAACCCGATCAGGGAAAAACCACGGGACCGTAGGCCACTTAAATCCTCCACTATCACAAATAATGGGTACACAATATTCTTCCTCAGATTCAACTAAGGGCTACAACACATATCATCAAGAACAACCTATTCTTGGAAATACAACAAGATTAAAGAGAGCAAAAGTTTGAGAAAGGCTCACAATCTGACAGATTCCGCTTGTCGTCAAAACAGACAAGTTCCACAACTCCAATCTTCAATCCAACCGTTCGGAATGAAGATCAATATGTCTAGAAGCTTCTGTCCAAATCTCACTCGAGCCAACGGTGAACAAGCTGGAAATCAAAGAAATACTAAGCAATCGTCTTGCAGACCACAATGTTTTTCTTTTCTCTTCTTTTCTCTCTTCTACTCTCGACACACACACCTCTCTTTTGTTATCAAACCCTACATCATATATTTGATGATGTGGCAGCCCCCATTTAAATTAAATGGTGCGGGACCACCTAACAAATCTCCCCCTCACGCACCATGTGAGGAATTCGCCATACAGACGATCAATTTGTAAAGTTCAATATTTAGGAGGCTCTACCAAGCCTACTTCCTTTCTGCAAAACTCAAACTTCTCTCTTGGTAGAGGCTTGGTCATCATATCTGATGCATTGTTATCAGTATGGATCTTCTCAACAACAAATGACTTCATCTCCATAGCATCTCGAATCCATTGATATCTAACTTCAATGTGCTTTGACCGAGAGTGAAAAGTAGGATGCTTACTGAGATGGATTGCACTTTGACTGTCACAATGCAACACAAAGTTCTCTTGAACTATACCAAGTTCATGCAAGAACTTCTTCATCCATAACAACTCTTTGCCCCCTTCAGTAAGAGCAATATATTCAGCTTCTGTAGTGGATAATGCAACACATTTTTGCAACCTTGATTGCCATGAGACTGCTCCCCCTGCAAATTTCATCAAGTATCCTGATGTGGACTTTCTAGAATCAACATCACCAGCCATATCTGCATCTGTGTATCCTTCCAACTCAAGTTTGTTAGTGCCAAAACACAAGCTAAAGTTAGAAGTGCCTTTGAGATACCTGAGTATCCATTTCACTGCTGACCAATGTTCTTTACCAGGATTGGAGAGGAACCGACTAACCACACCAACTGCATGAGCTATATCCGGCCTTGTGCAAACCATGGCATACATCAAGCTACCAACTGCGGATGCATAAGGAGCCTTTTTCATCTCATCTCTTTCTTCATCACTTGAAGGACACTGATTAGAACTTAGTTTAAAGTGGCTTGCAAGTGGAGAACAAACCGGTTTGGAGTTGCTCATGTTAAATCTCTCAAGTACCTTTTGAACATATCTCTCCCGAGATAGCCAAAGTTTCCCCTTCTTCCCTGTCACGTGGGATCTTCATGCCAAGAATTTGTTTTGCCGGTCCTAAGTCTTTCATTGCAAAAGTCTTACTTAACTCTTCCTTCAAAATCTGAATCTTCTTATCATCATGGCCAACAATCAACATATCATCCACATACAACAATGAGAATAATAAAGTTTCCATCTTGAAACTTATTCATAAATACACAATGGTCAGAAGTGGTCCTGTCAAAACCATGATCCACCATGAAAGAATCAAACTTCTTGTACCACTGTCTTGGAGCTTGCTTTAACCCATATAGACTCTTTTTCAACTTGCATACTAGTTGCTCTTTGCCTTTTGCTTCAAACCCTTCAGGCTGCTCCATGTAGATCTCTTCATCTAAATCACCATGCAGAAAGGCAGTTTTTACATCAAGCTGTTCAACTTCAAGATTCAAACTAGCAGCTATACCAAGCACAACTCGGATTGAAGACATCTTGACCACTGGTGAAAAAATTTCTTCAAAATCAATACCTTTCTTCTGACCGAAACCTTTCACAACCAATCTTGCCTTGTACCTTGGTTGTGAGCAATGTTCATCAATTTTCAACCTGAACACCCATTTGTTCTTGAGTGCTCTCTTACCTTTAGGAAGTTTCATTAACTCAAAGGTATGGTTTTCATGCAAGGATTTCATCTCTTCTTGCATTGCTTTCAACCACTCACTTTTCTTCTCATGTGACATGGCTTCATCAAAGCATTCTGGTTCTCCCCCATCAGTAACCAGCACATACTCATGAGGAGAATATTTGGTGGAAGGTTGGTGAGGTCTAGTTGATCTTCTCAACTGTGGCTCATCTGGAGCTTCTTGCATATCCTGTTCGAGAATAACATCAATATCATCATTAGTTGATTCGAATCACCAACTAATGGCTCAATAAGAGAACCACCATTATCATCATTTTGCAAATCTCCCCGTGATTAGCAAGCATCAAAGGTAACTCGTTGAGTAGGTATTGAATTTGAATTAGAAGGAATAAAAGTAGTAGACTCTACTTTCTCTTTCGCTCAAAGTCTTCAATGGTTTGATCTTCAAAGAAGATAACATCTCCGCTTCTCACAATTTTCTTCTCCTTTGGATCCCACAACCTATAGCCAAACTCATCATCTTCGAGCCCAAATAAATGCACTTCGCTTTGTCTTGTCTGTCAAGCTTAGACCTTTCATCTCGAAGAACATGTACAAATGCTCGCATCCAAACACTCTCAAGTGTGCATAAGAAACATCCTTTCCTTTCCAAACTACATTTGGAACATCAAATTCAAGAGGAACCGATGGAGAAAGATTGATCATGGCAACTGCAGTCTTCATTGCCTCACCCTAAAAGGACTTCGGCAACTTTGCATGAGAGAGCATACATCTAATTCTTTCAACAATGGTTCTGTTTCATTCTCTCAACCACTCCATTCTCATCGTAGAGTCTTAGGAACTGTCTTCTCCAACTTGATACCATGTTCCTCGCAGTATTTCTCAAAAGGACCTCTGTATTCACCACCATTATCAGCTCGAACACATTTCGACTTTCTCGCGGTTTCTCTTTCAACTCGGCATGGAAATCCTTAAAGACATCAAGCACCTGATCTTTGGATTTCAAACAAGTGGCCCAAATTTTCCTGGAGTGATCATCAATAAAACTAACAAAGTACAATGCACCTCCAAGAGACTTATCAATCATAGAGCAAACATCAGTATGAACTAAATCAAGAACATGTGATCTTCTATGTGAAGGTGATCTTTGAAATGCAACTCTATGTTGTTTACCAACTAAACAATGAGTACATGTGTTCAAGTTCATACCTTTTAAAGGAAGGTAGTTCTTCTTGGCAAGGATGCCAAGACCTTTCTCACTTAAATGTCCAAGCCGCTTATGCCATAAATCAGTAGAGCAATCTTCAATTGCATTCACCTCCCTTTTGATCACCTTCGCTTTTGACATGTAGAGACCCATCTTCTTCCCTTTAGCAACAATTAAAGAATTTTTGGAGAGCTTCCATTTACCATCTCCAAAGTGACTATGATAGCCTTCTTCATCAAGAGTACCTGTAGAGATCAAATATAGGCGCATATCGGGTACATGTCTAACATCTTTGAGTATCAACTTGCACCCAATATTGGTTTCCAACCAAATATCTCCAATGCCCACAACACTAGCCATCCCTTGATTTCCCATCCTAACTTGACCAAAGTCACCAGCAGTATAGGATGTGTAAAAATCACGTCGGGGTGTAACATGGTAAGAAGCTGCTGAATCTGCAACCCAGGTAGTATCCTGACATGCAAGGTTAACACAACCATCATCACAAACAATGGCAACATCGCCATCAAATACAACTGCAGCTGTACCATTCTCTTCATTCTTGTCTACATCTTTTCCCTTCTGATCTCTTTTATACTTTCTACAATCTTTTTGAATATGCCCAGGCTTATCACAATAATAGCACTTAAATCCCTTTCTTGATTGAGATCTTCCTCTTGGCTTCCATTTGCCTTTTCTATTGCTAGATTCTTTATCTTGTTTGCCATGAGAGAACCTACTTTGACTTCTCCCTCGGCTTTCTGTAACAAGTGCATGAGACTCGGTAGTGCTTGTCCCTTTCCTCCTCTTCTCTTCATTAAGTATACAATCCTTCACTGTTTTCAAAGTGATCTCCCCACTCGGAGTAGAATTGCTAAGTGACACCACCAAAGTCTCCCAACTATCCGGCAATGAACTCAATAGGATTAGTGCTTGCATCTCATCGGCTAACTCAAGATTCATCAATGACAACTGATTTAAAAAACCTTGGAATTCATTTATATGTACTGAAGCATCTTCACCATCTTTATACTTCAAATTCACAAGGTCTCTAATAACAAAAACCTTGTTTTGTGCACTCTCTTTGGCAAATGTTTCTTCCAACATCTTCCAAACTTTATAGCAGTCATGTTCTTGAGAAATATGATTAATGGACTTAGAAGATACCCATTTTCTAACATTAGCGGTAGCCTTTCTATTAAGCCCCTTCCATTTTGCATCATCCATTTCAACAGGCTTTACTCCTTTACATTCAATCGGTAAAGCCAAATCATTGCAATATAAGTGATCCTCCATCATTGTTTTCCATAGAAAATAATTTGAGGAAGTGAGCTTTATCATGCCCGAATCTTCCTTTTCCATTTTAACTGCACAAGAAATTCAATCTACACACCAGTGCTCTGATACCACTTGTTGGGAAAAATAACTCAAACAATAGGACACCGATTTAGCGGATTACCAATCAAGTCCCAAATCTTTTTCCTCTTTGTGCAATTAAATTACAAAATCAATCAAACCACAATATAATGCAAATAATCACACACATCAACACCAAGATTTTTACGTGGAAAACCCGATGCGGGAAAAATCACGGACCGTAGGCCACTTAAATCTTCCACTATCACAAATAATGGGTACACAATATTCTTCCTCAGATTCAACTAAGGGCTACAACACATATCATCAAGAACAACCTATTCTTGGAAATACAACAAGATTAAAGAGAGCAAAAGTTTGAGAAAGGCTCACAATCTGACAGCCCCGTTTGCTGTCAAAACGGACAAGTTCCACAACTCCAATCTTCAATCCAACCGTTCAGAATGAAGATCAATATGTCTAGAAGCTTCTGTCCAAATCTCAGCTCGATCCAACGGTGAACAAGCTGGAAATCAAAGAAATACGAAGCACTGTCTTGCAGCCACAATGTTTTTCTTTTCTCTTCTTTTTTCTCTTCTACTCTCGGCACACACACCTCTCTTTTGTTATAAAACCCTACAGCCATATTTGATGATGTGGCAGCCCTCCCATTTAAATTAAATGGTGCGGGACCACCTAACAACACTTTTCTAGTTATAGCTTGGCTACATCTGATCTTATTTATATAAATCATTTTTTCCAAGGATTCTAAAAGTTTATCATCTCACTTTTCCATTACCTCAAATACTCTTCCTCATGTGTCAACCGATTTGTACTAATTATTCTGCATGTAATGATATTTTAATCTCCAACAGACCTGAAATATCATTCTCCTTTACGGTCTTTTCTACTCCGTATGAGATTGTAGAACTCCACATCAATCTATACATATTCGTAAGGCTACACAATTACCAAACTTTTCCTATTCTTGTTATTTTTCATTATTTTTTTTAGTTTTTATTCAATATCTTACCGAATTCTCACTCTATAAAGAGACAATTCTTGATTTTCTTTGATAACAAGTTATGGATGAAGAATTTACTACCTAGTATAAAACATAATATGATTCCATATTCCTTAGTTTTTTTTTTTTATATTTTAAGTCTATTATTTGGTTGTTAATTCATTAATGTTAATATAAATGATAAATATTAAGTAAAGAGAATAATAAGACTTGGCATCACATAAGTGGGTGTGCATGGATTGGACCATGTATAAATCCAAAAACTTACTTTAAGACATATAAAAAATTATCTTCAAAAATATGAAATGATAATGTGTGTGTGTGTGTATAAAATCATTAAAAAATTAATTTTTATTGGAATTCATTCTCAAGAGGACAACATGAAAAGCAAGGCTAGGATATTAAGTGACTGTTTAGGAGTGTAGTTGAGGTTATTTTTGAAAACATGATTACTTTTGAAACAGAAATGATCTAAAAACATCATTTTTTTATTTCAAGTAAAAAATAATTTTTTTTGATGAGTACTTTTGAAATGGAAAGCTACATATGCTATTTCAAAGATGATTATAATTGAAAGAAGAAAAAGGCAAGGTAGAGAGAGATAGTCCAAGTTTTCATAACAAAGAAAGAAAGAAAGAAAAAAACAAGAACATGTCGCTTTACAAGTAGATCGCTTGTCGATCCTCAACATTGAATTAATTAAAGAAAGAACTTTGTACTATGATAAAAACATTGCTACTCCCATGAAAACTAGCAAACCAGGTCAGAAATCTAAGACTAATACCCCCTCCAACAAAGTTGATTTAATCATGCTCGGGCGAAAAGTCTATTACCCATAAAATTTAAGTCAAATATCAACTAAAAAAGGTTTGGATATAACAAAAGTAAGATGGCTTGTCCCCTAGTTGGTATTAGACTTCAATTTTATGGGTAATAGACTTTTCCCCCAAGCATGATTGAACTTGGTTTTGGAGGGGTGTTAGCCTGGATTTTCGGACAAATTGATTCTGACTCGACTGAGCCCCATTTAAATGAGTATTAGCCTTATATTTATAAGATTTTTAATATCTAAGTCCTTTTTAGTTGGTATTAGAATTGAATTTTATGGGTAATAGACTTTTCCTCCAAGAATGATTGAAGTTGGTTTTTAGAGGGGGTGTTAGCCTTGGATTTTCAGACAAATCTATCCTGACTCGACAAGCCCCATTTGAATGAGTATTAGCTTTACATTTCTAACCATGTTCATATCCAACCCTTTTCAGTTGGTATTAGACTTCAACTTTATGAGTAACAGAGTTTTCCCCCAAGCATGATTGAACTTGGTTTTTGGAGGGGGTGTTAGCCTTGGATTTTCGGACAAATTGATCCTGACTCGACGAGCCCCATTTAAGTGAGTATTAGCCTTGTTTTTCTAACAATGTTGATATCCAACCCTTTTCAGTTGGTATTAGACTTCAACTTTATGAGTAACAGAGTTTTCCCCCAAGCATGATTGAACTTGGTTTTTGGAGGGGGTGTTAGCCTTGGATTTTCGGACAAATTGATCCTGTCTCAACGAGCCCCATTTCAATGAGTTTTAGCCTTAGTTTTCTAACAATGTTGATATCCAAGTCCTTTTTAGTTGGTATTAGAATTGAATTTTATGGGTAATAGACTTTTCCCCCAAGCATGATTGAACTTGGCTTTTGGAGGGGGTGTTAGACTTGGATTTTCGGACAAATTGATCCTGACTCGACGAGCCCCATTTAAGTGAGTATTAGACTTGTTTTTCTAACAATGTTGATATCCAATTCCTTTTTAGTTGGTATTAGACTTCAATTTTATGGGTTATAGACTTTTCCCCAAGCATGATTGAACTTGGTTTTGGAGAGGGTGTTAGCTTGGATTTTCGGGCAAATTGATCCCGACTCGATGAGGCCCATTAAAATGAGTATTCGCCTTAGTTTTCTAACAATGTTGATATCCAAGTCCTTTTAGTTGGTATTAGAATTGAATTTTATGGGTAATAGACTTTTCCCCAAGTATTATTGAACTTGGTTTTTGGAGGGGTGATAGCCATGGATTTTCGGACAAATTGGTCCTGACTCGACTATCACCATTTGAATGAGTATTAGCCTTATATTTATAACCATATTCATATCTAAGATCTTTTTAGTTGGTATTAGAATTGAATTTTATGGGTAATATATGTTTCCCTCAAGCATGATTGGACTTGGTTTTGGATCGGTCGTTAGCCTTGGATTTTCTGGACAAATTGATCCCGACTCGACTGAGCTCCATGTAAATGAGTATTATCCTTGGTTTTCTAAGAATGTCTATATCCAAGCCCTTTTAGTTGGTATTATACTTCAATTTTATGGGAAATAGACTTTTCCTCCAAGCTTGATTGAACAGGGTTTTTGGAGGTGGTGTTAGCCTTGGATTTTCGAATAGATTGATCTTGACTCGATGAGCCCCATTTATATTAGTAGCCTTATATTTCTAACCAAGTTCATATCGAATACCTTTTAGTTGGTATTAGACTTCAATTTTATTTGTAATAGACTTTTCCCCCAAGCATGATTGAACTTGGTTTTGGAGAGGGTGTTAGCTTGGATTTTCGGACAAATTGATCCTCGACTCGATGTTTTTCACTTCCCTATGTGCACTTACGAGCCTTTCATTCGGAAGATACAATGTTTTTCAACCCTATCCCTTTCCTTATTTGAATGCGTTTTCTAGCCATCAATCAACTCAGATAGTGCATTTTTAAGTCCTATCGCTTTCTAGAACTTGATGAGTTTTCCATCCCTCATCCTCAATTTAAATAGTGCGCTTTCCAGCCCTATTTTCCATCTTCGAGTGCGTTTTCTAACCCTCGATCCATCGATTTAAATAGTGTGCTTTCCTGCCCTATTTTCCGTTCATCTTCGAGTATGTTTTCCAATCCTTGGTCAATCAATTAAATAGTGTGCTTTCCGGCCCTATTTTCCATCTTCGAGTGCGTTTTTCAACCCTCGATCCATCGATTAAAATAGTGCGCTTTCAAGCCCTATTCCCGCCATTTTGGAGTATGTTTTCATACCCTCGAACATCGATTAAAATAGTACGCTTTCAAGCCCTATTTCCCCTCATCTTCGAGTGTGTTTTCATACCCTCGACCATTGATTAAAATAGTGCACTTTCCAGCCATATTTCCCCTCATCTTCAAGTGCGTTTTCAGACCCTTGACCATCAATTAAAATAGTGTGCTTTCCAGCTCTATTTTTCTCTCATCACCGAGTGTGTTTTCTAACTCTCGACCACCATTTTCACTCTGACTCGGGTAGGTCACCCATTACAACGAGACCACTTTCACCATGGATCCTAGATAGCGAGCTTTCTAGCCCTATATTCCATCCCATAGAATCTCCATCACCACTTTTGCTTATATCTGGGCAGGTCGCTCGTCACAACAAGACCATCTCTTTGTTTTCACCATCTTCATTATTTCTCACCCGGGTATGTCACCCATTACAACAAGATCATCTTCACCTTTCTGATCCGAGTAGGTCACCCATAACAATGAGATTATTTTCCTGTATCCTTCACGGACCTCACAATCTTCCATCCTTTTGAAGAGTCCTTCTTAGGCCCCAATTCTTTGATAGTGCGCTTTCTAGCCCTATCTTACCATTTCTTTCTGAAGTGCGCTTGATAGCCCCCATTCTCATTTTTGGATGAATCCACTATTTTTGGTCCGATACATCCACCTTTCTTTTCTTTACAACGCTTACTATCTAAAGTTTTTTCAAAACTTTAGTCGTAAGCATTGTAAAGAGGGAGCAATCATCATCACCCAATTTTTGAGTGACTCCCCAAAATATATCAAAAAAATAAAATAAAAGAGGTCGAGGTTGTTAGAAAAATCAATGTGCAAATTTTGGTTGTTTCCGCAGGTGCGATCATATCTCTTTTGTCCCCAAAATAGAGGAAAATACAGATTTAAGGCAAAAATAATTTATCATCAGATAAATCTGTATAAAAAAATTAAGTCAAGGGATATAATTATATTTTATGGGTCAATTTGATTTAATCGTCGACCAATTTTAAATATAATTATGTTTGGGAATTAATTGAGGATCCAATTAAAGGATTTAATTAAGTGCAAGGACTTAATTATACTTTAAGTTGGTCAAATTAATTCTATTAAGGGCTTAATCGATGAAAAATCAAGTGCTTGAAAGTTAATTTGGGCTCAATCGAGAAGTTGGGAATTTTCGGGCCAAATTGAATTTTTCGAGGCAATTATGCAAAATTGGGGGTCCAATAGGAAACAATTGAGAGTTTAATGGTCAATCGTGGGTCAGATAACATAAATTGGAAATCAAGGACCCAAGTTAAAAGGTGCGCAAAATTTAAGGGTACCTTTGAATTTTTTTCACAGGGACATAATTGCACAAATCATAAATTTAGGTTTAATTGAGGGTGCAATTAAAGGAGTTATAAGTTGAGGGAACAAATTGTATTTTCTGCATCCCAAAAATAATAACCCACCAGCACCCACAAGCCACCTTGCCGGCCATTGTTTCTTTCACCTCCGCAAATTAAGGAACCGAAAGTTGCAGGTTACTGTTGCATTTTGAAATGAAGGTTACCGTTGCATCAACTGTTATATAAACCGACCGGGGAGAAAAGAAAAAGGGGACAGGGACGAGTGGGAGGAGAAGACCACGAACCAGGGACGATTTACGTGGAAAGATTTCAATTTTTTTTGTTTTCTTCATCTAGCTTGCATTTCCTTTTCTTTTCTTTTTTTTTCTCCTCTTTCTTTCTCTTTTCTTCTGCCCTGTTTTTTTATTTTTCGCTTCCCTCTCTCTCCTAAAACCAGAACTCTGGTTTCCCATCTCACTCTCGGTCAACAATCCCGACCACCCCCCCCCCTCACCGTCGACTGCCCAGGTTCCTCCAGGAGCACCATAGTCGTCTTCCCTACCACTTCAGCAGCCCAGACCACTATCTCCGGCGAAGAAAACCGCGCAACATCGACGGCAGCAAGCACAGCCCCGCCCCTTCCGAAGCCGTTTCCGGCGACCTCAGGCAACCATTCTCGACGCCACCACGACCAAAAGAACCACCTTGACGCCCTCTACACGAAGGTATAAACAGAATATCCATTCGTTGCACTCGAAAAACACCACGCTCATTGTTCATCTTCGTCTCGGCAAAATTTGTTTGATTCATCGTTAAAAGCAATGAATCGGTCGAGATCGGTCGGGCTTTGCCCGCCCGACGAAGCAAGTCCGGGCTTCCGACCCATGATGGTCGGAAGCCCGACCCTTTGCCCATTTGGGCTCCGACCACGTTGGCCAGGAGCCCAACCCCCTTTCCCATACCGGGCGAGCCTGGTCCGGTCTCCCGGGCTTTCAGCCAGGTCCTAAATCATCTGGTCGATAGCCCGGACCAAGATAGATTGGGCTTTGGCCGATTTTAGAGTGGTAGTGGCGATCCAATCACCCAAAAATATAAATATAAATATAAATATATATATATATATATAATATAAAAATAAAAATAAATATAAATATAAATATAAAAATAAAAATAATAAAATATTTTTCTTACTTTAAAAAATATATACATTTTTTACAAAAAGAAATTTGAAAAATATAAAAATATATTTGTTTTTGTGCATACGGCCAAATTCCCTGACTTTTCCACATATTTTTCATAAAAAAATTATTTTGCATCTTTCTCATATTTTGAAACGAAAATTGGATATCGTAACCAGTTTATGATTATCCGTTGGAATTTGGCCAAAATGTCAAAATTAATTTTAAATATTTTTGTTTTATCTATTCGGGTGTAAATTTACATTGTAAAGTACACCCAAGGATAAAAAAATATACAATTTTAAATATTGTTATTTTATCTATTAGGGTGTAAATTTACATTGTAAAGTACATCCATAAATAAGGAAAATATACTTTTAAATATTTTTGCTTTATCTATTAGGGTGTAAATTTATATTATAAAGTACATCCGTAGATATATATATATATAAAAGAATTTTTGCCAGGGTATAGATTTACATTGTAAAATACGCCCGCAAATAAAAGTAGTCTTCAAAATGCAATGTAAAATTTTTACAGATATAAAAATCAAACAACAATGCAGACTTACTTTAAGTAGGGTGCACTGGGGTGACGCTGTCTTCCCTTGCACAACAAGTCCCTTACCCTAGACTCTCATGGACCAATAGGTTCCTAGTGACCTTAATACTAGGTGGCGACTCTCGATATATTTATAGTCGTAATTTTTACGATTATAAAAATAATCCCACATTTCACCGCATGACCGTTGTTTTCCTCGAACCCGGGTGATCGCGAGGCGCTGAGCGCGTCGCAAAAAAAAAAATCGCCGTCTCGACGGATGGCGACTCACTGGGAACTCATTGGATCGAGCTTTGATTGTTTGTTTGTTTATTTCTCAATTTGACTTTTGCACCATGAATCGCTTTAACATGCATTTTCACTGCTTTAGCATGTATTTTTACTACTTTAGCATGCATTTTATTTTTTATTCCATGCATAACATTCAATTTAAACTAATGTCATCATACATTTTAATTTCCAGTGTAAACCCAATTTTAAGTTACTTGGGGATTAGCGGTCTGCCTCATGACTTTCGATCGGGTTCGATTCGTGAAACATCCAACTATAAACCGAGTGTTTACTTGATAATGGCGGTCATATTGTGCCCCAACCATTTCATGTAAACCCCTATATTACCTTCACGTGAGATGATCATCAGGCGGTTTATAGACCCTTTGAGACCATATAGAGCTTACCCCTCATGTAATGACTTAGAATTTACTTTTTGGTACACCATTCCTGATAATCCTCCCGATATGTATATACATACATTTGCATCCACATGTATCCATCACCGTGCATAACATATCATCGAAGGTCAAAATATAGGTCCCCGAAGAGCTTCACCTCCCAGAACCTACAATACTCGGCTCCGTCAAAGAATAATGGAGAACGAAGAGCGCGCACACCAAGATGCCTATTTTCAAGGAGAGCTGAATGCCTTGAAAGAAAGTGTAGCCCATCTTACTAGTCTACTCGAGCAAACATTAAGAAACGCTTCAAGGGAAGGTCCTTCGAATAGGTCTGCGCAAACGACAAACCGCCATGAAGAGGTGATAGGAGAAAGGGTTCAGATTCCGCAACAGAATCCGACTTTTGTACAATCAGCAGTGCCGACACCTGCGCCAACTCCAACAATTATAGAAGCATCAGAGGGTATTGACCACGATAAGATGGCGACACTGGAAGCCAGGATAAGGGCCATTGAGGGGGTAAACTTATATGACCCAGTACAAGCTGCAGAAATGTGTCTAGTCCCAAACGTTGTAATACCAAAGAAGTTTCGTGTCCCTGAATTTATCAAATACACCGGGACACAATGCCCTGTCACTCACCTAAAATCATATTGTAACAAAATGGCAGAAGTAGTTCATGATGAAAAACTATTGATGCATTTTTTCCAAGACAGTTTGAGTGGGGCAGCCTTGAATTGGTACATGAGATTAGACAACACCAGGATCCGTAGTTGGAAAAATCTGGTAGATGCTTTCATCCAGCAATATAAGTACAACATGGACATCGCTCCCGACAGAACAAATTTGTCCAATTTGGAGAAGAAAGACAAAGAAAGCATAAGGGAATATGCTCAGAGATGGAGAGATCTTGCTGCACAAGTACATCCCCCGCTTCTAGATAAAGAGATGGTGACATTGTTCGCCAACACGCTAAGGGCGCCCTATTACGAACATGTAATGGGCAGTTCAGCACAGCAGTTTACGGATGCTGTAGCCGTGGCAGAGCGAATAGAACAGGGAATTAGAAGTGGTAGAATTTCTGCACCTGTGGAGAAAAAGAGCTTTGAAGGTAAGAGAAGAGATATCGAGCATTTCGAAGATGACTATAAGGGTAACCAGTTCCAAAATTACAATAACCCTTCATCTCAAATTGCCAACATCAATCTTCAAGCCAAAGATCCATCTAAAAATTTCCCGAAAAGAAATTACCAGAAAACCCAAGAGCAGTTACCTCCGCTACCTTTGCCTCTGAATGAAATTTATCAGAAGTTGATAAGCATGGGGAAAATAGCTCCTGAACCCCAGACACCTTTACAACCACCTTACCCTAATTGGTACAAACCCGATCTCACCTGCGAATACCATGCTGGAGCTGCAGGGCATAGCATCCACACTTGTGGTGCTTTCAAGAAGAGACTCATGCATTTGATCAAAGTAGGGTGGATAACATTTGATTAAAGCAGGGTAGAGGGAATTCAGATCCTGCACAGAGATGGGGTTCCAAGTGTCCGCAATAGAAAGTGAAATCAGCAAAAGCATTTATGCTGATAAAGTTTACTTCCATAATTTTAGTTCTTGTTTTGGTTATTTTTGGTAATCTTGCGGATCTTTTTGTTGTTGAGCAAACCTTCCTTTTCAATGATCATGTATACTCTTGTGTTTACAAGGTGTTCTTGCTTTTCTGCCTAAATGACACAAACACTTCATATATCCTTTCACCCAAAGTACACATGAACCCATGATTTCATAAAGATTTTCTTAGCCAAACAGATAATCAAAGTCAAAAATTTGTTTCTCATGGAAAAACAAAGCTTATTGATTCAGATTGCATATTCATGAAATGACAAAAAGCCATCTTTGATATGTCGTTACAAATTCTCAAGTATCCTTTGCAGTCCCTATTTGAGCCTTATAATTTCATTTTTCTTGATAATTAACCCTGACAAGGATCACACCCTACACTAGGGGCAAGTGCAAAAAAGGGACACCCGAAGAAAGCTGGGGGACATAAACATGAAAAGGATTTTAGTACACTATAACAAATTAATTCAACATTTTGGTAGTACTAAAAAACCTAACATAGAAAGCCCAAACAAAATGCTGGGGGGCATGTCGTGGAAAAAAACCAAACAAATATACTTGGATGCATGTCAAGGCCAAAGCTCAACGCTGGGGGCATGCTAGGTCACTATGAAAATCAATCATGAGGCCTGAGTGAGGTTCTAAGAGTAAGCACTAAGTGATCTTTAGTCTAAAAAACCCTCTAACACTTTTTGAGCCTACAAATATCTTTCTTTCACAGCTAGTAAAGCCCTTTCTGATCAAACACGAGTTATTTGGATTGATAAGCAATGCTTTTCCATTTGAAACAATCCTTGCAAATGTTTTACAAAACCTTATCGAAGCCGTCTTGACATAAGAGACTTGCAAATATCATTTCACATTCTTGTCAAAGTCAACATAAAGCCTGACAATGGGATCACTTGAATCCTTTCGAGAATAAGTTTGTTAAACAAACATCAAAATGATTTTTGTGCTTAGAATGCCTTTGAAATTCCAAAAGTTTTGCATGAAAACACCATCTTTGCAAATGACCAACCCCTTCCTGCAAAAACCTGAAGCCCAAAACACTTTTGGGGCATGACCAAACATGGGGTAATCTAAAATGCAATTGAAGTTGGCTCCATCGTTTCTTTTCAAAGAATTTGGATCAAATTCAAGGGGGCATATCATATCTAGTGGTCAAAATCAACAAATTGCGGCTTGAGTATGCAAAAATGAGAAGCCGTCAAATCATGAAGTTGACTCCACAATTCCTTTTCAAAAAATCTTGGTCAAACTAGGGGGCATGTTGATATGGAAAATCTATCATCTCCAGTGGTCAAAATCAACAAGTTGCGGCTCAAATATGCAGAAGCAAGAAGCCATCAAATCCAGAGGTTCAAATCCCGGAAAAGAAGGCCTAGAGGAAGAAAGGGGACCTATATCTCTCAGGTAAGTATACATGCATCATGCATTACATCCCCATTGAACATCTAAAAATATTCTGGAGGGGTCGTAATTTACTAACCTTCCTTCATTTTGTATGCGTGCTTTTATGCTTTAACCTCTTTGAGAATGCTTTTCAGCTTTATCTTTTGCTAATTTTGGGTGACATCATGCATAGCATCTCCATTGAAAATCTAAAAACATTTTTGAGGGATCGAAATTTATGAACCTTCATTCATCATTTTGTGTGCACACTTTCAAGCTCTCACCTCTCTCATTTCTTGAGTATGCTTTCCAACTTTATTTATTTCTTAATGGAGGAATTGTAATTCACAAACCTCTATTCATCATTTTTCTGTGCGCCTTTGAGCCCTCATCATTTTCACTTCCCTATGTGCACTTACGAGCCTTTCATTCGGAAGATACAATGTTTTTCAACCCTATCCCTTTCCTTATTTTAATGCGCTTTCTAGCCATCAATCAACTCAGATAGTGCATTTTTAAGTCCTATCGCTTTCTAGAACTTGATGAGTTTTCCATCCCTCATCCTCAATTTAAATAGTGCGCTTTCCAGCCCTATTTTCCATCTTCGAGTGCGTTTTCTAACCCTCGATCCGTTGATTCAAATAGTGTGCTTTCCTGCCCTATTTTCTGTTCATCTTCGAGTATGTTTTCCAATCCTTGGTCAATCAATTAAATAGTGTGCTTTCCGGCCCTATTTTCCATCTTCGAGTGCGTTTTTCAACCCTCGATCCATCGATTAAAATAGTGCGCTTTCAAGCCCTATTCCCGCCATTTTGGAGTATGTTTTCATACCCTCGAACATCGATTAAAATAGTACGCTTTCAAGCCCTATTTCCTCTCATCTTCGAGTGTGTTTTTATACCCTCGACCATTGATTAAAATAGTGCACTTTCCGGCCCTATTTCCCCTCATCTTCAAGTGCGTTTTCAGACCCTTGACCATCAATTAAAATAGTGTGCTTTCCAGCCCTATTTTCCCTCATCACCGAGTGTGTTTTCTAACCCTCGACCACCATTTTCACTTTTACCCGGGTAAGTCACCCATTACAACGAGACCGCTTTCACCATGGATCCTAGATAGCGAGCTTTCTAGCCCTATATTCCATCCCATAGAATCTCCATCACCACTTTTGCTTATATCTGGGCAGGTCGCCCGTCACAACAAGACCATCTCTTCGTTTTCACCATCTTCATTATTTCTCACCCGGGTATGTCACCCATTACAACAAGACTAGCTTCACCATTTTCATCTGGGTAGGTCACCCATTACAGTGAGACTAATTTCCTGTATCATTCACAAACATCACAATCTTCCATCCTTTTTGAGAGTCCTTCTTAGGCCCCAATTCTTTGATAGTGCGCTTTCTAGCCCTATCTTACCATTTCTTTCTGAGTGCGCTTGATAGCCCCCATTCTCATTTTTGGATGAATCGACTATTTTTGGTATGATACATCCACCTTTCTTTTTCTTTACAACGCTTACTATCTAAAGTTTTTTTCCAAAACTTTAGTCGTAAGCATTGTAAAGAGAGAGCAATTGTCATCACCCAATTTTTGGGTGACTCCCCAAAATATATCAAAAAATAACAAAAATAAAATAAAAGAGGTCGAGGTGGTTAGAAAAATCAATGTGCAAATTTTGGTTGTTTTCGCAGGTGCGATCATATCTCTTTTGTCCCCAAAATAGAGGAAAATACAGATTTAAGGCAAAAATAATTTTTAATCGGATAAATCTGTATAAAAAAATTAAGTCAAGGGATATAATTATATTTTATGGGTCAATTTGATTTAATCGTCGGCTAATTTTAAATATAATTATGTTTGGGAATTAATTAAGGATCCAATTAAAGGATTTAATTAAGTGCAAGGACTTAATTATACTTTAAGTTGGTCAAATTAATTTTATTAAGGGCTTAATTAGTGAAAAATCAGGTGCTGGAATTTAAATTGGGTTCAATCGAGAAATTGGGAATTTTCGAGGGCCAAATTGAATTTTTTCGAGGCAATTATGCAAAATTGGGGGTCCAATTGGAAACAATTGAGAGTTTAATGGTCAATCGTGGGTCAGATAACATAAATTGGAAATCAAGGACCCAAGTTAAAAGGTGCGCAAAATTTAAGGGTACCTTTGAATTTTTTTCACAGGGACATAATTGCACAAATCATAAATTTAGGTTTAATTGAGGGTGCAATTAAAGGAGTTATAAGTTGAGGGACCAAATTGTATTTTCTGCATCCCAAAAATAATAACCCACCAGCACCCACAAGCCACCTTGCCGGCCATTGTTTCTTTCACCTCCGCAAATTAAGGAACCGAAAGTTGCAGGTTACTGTTGCATTTTGAAATGAAGGTTACCGTTGCATCAACTGTTATATAAACCGACCGGGGAGAAAAGAAAAAGGGGACAGGGACGAGTGGGAGGAGAAGACCACGAACCAGGGACGATTTACGTGGAAAGATTTCAATTTTTTTTGTTTTCTTCATCTAGCTTGCATTTCCTTTTCTTTTCTTTTTTTTTCTCCTCTTTCTTTCTCTTTTCTTCTGCCCTGTTTTTTTATTTTTCGCTTCCCTCTCTCTCCTAAAACCAGAACTCTGGTTTCCCATCTCACTCTCGGTCAACAATCCCGACCACCCCCCCCCCTCACCGTCGACTGCCCAGGTTCCTCCAGGAGCACCATAGTCGTCTTCCCTACCACTTCAGCAGCCCAGACCACTATCTCCGGCGAAGAAAACCGCTCAACATCGACGGCAGCAAGCACGACCGGCGCCTTCGAAGCCGTTCCGGCGACCTCAGGCAACCATTCTCGACGCCACCACGACCAAAAGAATCACCTCGACGCCTCTACACGAAGGTATAAACAGAATATCCATTCGTTGCACTTGAAAAAACACCACGCCATCTGTTCATCTTCGTCTCGGCAAAATTTGTTTCGATTCTTGTTAAAAGCGATGAATCGGTCGAGATCGGTCGGGCTTTGCCCGCCAGACGAAGCAAGTCCGGGCTTCGACCCATGATGGCTGAAGCCCGACCCTTTGCCCATTTGGGCTCCGACCACGTTGGCCGGGAGCCCAACCCACTTTCCCATACTGCGGCGAAGCCGGTCCGGTCTCCCGGGCTTTCAGCCAGGTCCTAAATCATCCGGGCTGATAGCCCGGACCAAGATGGATTGGGCTTTCGACCGATTTTGAAGTGGTGAATTGGCGATCCAATCACCAAAAATATAAATATAAATATAAATATATATATATATATATAATATAAAAATAAAAATAAATATAAAAATAAAAATAAAGATAAAAATAATAAAATATTTTTCTTACTTTAAAAAATATATACATTTTTTTTTACAAAAAGAAATTTCAAAAATATAAAAATGTATTTGTTTTTGTGCATACGGCCAAATTCCATGACTTTTCCACATATATTTTTCATAAAAAAATTATTTTGCATCTTTCTCATATTTTGAAACGAAAATTGGATATCGTAACCAGTTTATGATTATCCGTTGGAATTTGGCCAAAATGTCAAAATTAATTTTAAATATTTTTGTTTTATCTATTCGGGTGTAAATTTACATTGTAAAGTACACCCAAGGATAAAAAAATATACAATTTTAAATATTGTTATTTTATCTATTAGGGTGTAAATTTACATTGTAAAGTACATCCATAAATAAGGAAAATATACTTTTAAATATTTTTGCTTTATCTATTAGGGTGTAAATTTATATTATAAAGTACATCCATAGATATATATATAAAAAAGAATTTTTGCCAGGGTGTAGATTTACATTGTAAAATACCCTGCAAATAAAAGTAGTCTTCAAAATGCAATGTAAAATTTTTACAGATATAAAAATCAAACAACAATGCAGACTTACTTTAAGTAGGGTGCATCTGGGGTGACGCGTCTTCCCTTGCACAACAAGTCCCCTTACCCTAGACTCTGCAGACCAATAGGTTCCTAGTGACCTTAATACTAGGTGGCGACTCTGATATATTTATAGTCGTAATTTTTACGATTATAAAAATAATCTCACATTTCACCGCGCACCGTTGTTTCCCCGAACCCCGGGGTGATCGCGAGCGCGGCGCGTCGCAAAAAAAAATCGTCGTCTCGGCGGTTGGTATTAGAATTGAATTTTATGGGTAATAGACTTCCCCAAGCATTATTGAACTTGGTTTTGAAGGGGTGATAGCCATGGATTTTCAAACAGATTGATCCTGAGTCGACTATCCCTATTTGGATGAATATTGACCTTATATTTCTAACCATGTTCATAGATAAGCTCTTTTTCGTTGGTATTCGACTTCATTTTTATGGGTAATAGATTTTTCCCCCAAGCATGATTGAACTTGGTTTTTGGTAAGGGTGTTAGCCTTGGATTTTCTGACAAATTGATCCTGACTCCACTAGCCCCATTTAAATAAGTATTAACCTTATATTTCTAAACTTTTTTCATATCCAAGCCCTTTTTAGTTGGTATTAGACTTCAATTCTATGGGAAATAGACCTTTCCCACAACCATGATTGCACTTGGTTTTTTGAGGGGGTGTTAGCCTTGGATTTTTGAACAAATTAATCCTGCCTCGACGAGCCCCATTTCAATGAGTATTAGCCTTATATTTGTAACCTTGTTCATATCCAAGCCCTTTTTAGTTGGTGTTAGACTTTATTTTTATGGGCAATAGACGTTTCCCCAAAGCATGATTGTACTTGGTTTTTAGAGGGAGTGTTAGCCTTAGATTTTCAAACAAATTGATCCTGACTTGACGAGCCCCATTTAAATGAGTATTAGCCTTAGATTTCTAATGGTGTTCATATCCAAGCCCTTTTTAGTTGGTATCAGACTTCAATTTTATGGGCAATAAACGTTTTCCCCAAGAACGATTGAATTTGGTTTTTGTAGGGGTTTTAGCCTTAGATTTTCGGACAAATTGATCCTAACTGGAGGAGCACCATTTAAATGAGTATTAGCCTTATATTTCAAGCCCTGTTCATATCCAAGACCTTTGTAGTTGGTATTAGACTTCAAATTTATGGGTAATAGAGTTTTTCCCCAACCATGATTGAACTTGGTTTTTCGAGTGGGTGTTAGCCTTGGATTTTCAAACAAATTGATCCTGACTCGACGAGCCCCATGTAAGTGAGTATTAGCCTTAGTTTTCTAACAATTTTGATATCCAAGTCCTTGTTAGTTGGTATTAGAGTTCAATTTTATGGGTTATAGTCTTTTCCCCAAGCATGATTGAACTTGGTTTTGGAGTGGGTGTTAGCCTTGGATTTTCGGACAAATTGATACTTACTCGTCGAGCCCCATTTGAATGAGTATTAGCCTTATATTTCTAAATTTTTTCATATCCACGTCCATTTTAGTGGTTATTAGAATTGAATTTAATGGGTAATATAGTTTTCCCCAACCATGAATGAACTTGGTTTTGGAGTCGGTGTTAGCCTTGGATTTTAGGACAAATTGATCCGACTCGATGAGCCACATTTAAATGAGTATTAGCCTTAGTTTTCTAACAATTTTGATATCAAATTCCTTTTTAGTTGGTATTAGAATTGAATTTTATGGGTTATAGTCTTTTCCCCAAGCATGATTGAACTTGGTTTTGGACTGAGTGTTAGCCTTGGATTTTCGGACAAATTGATACTCGACTCGTCGAGCCCCATTTGAATGAGTATTAGCCTTAGATTTCTAACCTCATATTCAAGTCCATTTTAGTTGGTATTAGAATTGAATTTTATGGGTAAGACCTTTCGCCCAACCATGATTGAACTTGGTTTTTGGAGTTGGTGTTAGCCTTGGATTTTCGGACAAATTGATCCTGACTCGACGAGCCCCATTTAAGTGAGTATTAGCCTTGTTTTTCTAACAATGTTGATATCCAATTCCTTTTTAGTTGGTATTAGAATTGAATTTTATGGGTAATAGACTTTCCCCCCAAGAATGATTGAACTTGGTTTTTAGAGGGGGTGTTAGCCTTGGATTTTCGGACAAATTGATCCTGACTCGATGAGCCTTATTTGAATGCGTATTAGCCTTATATTTCTAACCATGTTCATATCCAAGCCCTTTTTAGTTGGTATTAGACTTCAATTTTATGGGTAATAGACTTTTCCCCCAAGCATGATTGAACTTGGTTTTTGGAAGGGGTGTTAGTCTTTGATTTTCGGACAAATTGGTCCTGACTCGACGAGCCCCATTTGAATGAGTATTAGCCTTAGTTTTCTCACAATATTCATAATCAAGTCCGTTTTAGTTGGTATTAGACTTCAGTTTTATGGGTCATAGACGTTTCCCCAAGCATGATTGAACTTGGGTTTTGAAGTGGGTGTTAGCCTTGAATTTTCGGAGAAAGTGATCCTGACTCGACTGAGCCCCATTTAAATGAGTATTAGCCTTAGTTTTCTAACATTTTTCATATCCAAGTCCATTTTAGTTGGTATTAGAATTGAATTTCATGGGTAATAGACTTTTCCCCAAGCATGATTGAACTTGGTTTTGGAGTAGGTGTTAGCCTTGGATTTTCGAATAAATTGATCCTTAGTCGACGAGCTCAATTTAAATGAGTATTAGCATTATTTTTCTCACAATGTTCATATCCAAGCCCTTTTTAGTTGGTATTAAACTACAATTTTATGGGTAATAGACTTTTCCCTAAGAGTGATTGAACTTTGTTTTAGGAGTTGGTGTTAGCCTTGAATTTCGGACAAATTGATCGTGACTCGACGAGCCCTGTTTAAATGAGTATTAGACTTAGTTTTCTAACAATGTTGATATCCAAGTCCTTTTAGTTGGTATTATACTTGAATTTTATGGGTATTGAACTTGGTTTTGGAGTGGGTGTTAGCCTTGGATTTTCGAACAAATTGATCCCGACTCAAAGAGCACCATTTAAATTAGTATTAGCCTTAGTTTTCTCACAATATTCATAACCAAGCCCTTTTCAGTTGGTATTATACTTCAATTTTATGGGTAATAGACGTTTCCACCAAGCATGATTGAACTTGGTTTTCGAGTGGGTGTTAGACTTGGATTTTTGGACAAATTGATCTTGACTCGAAGAGCACCATTTAAATGAGTATTAGCCTTAGTTTTCTCACAATATTCATAACCATGCCCTTTTAGTTGGTATTAGGCTTCAATTTTATGGGTAGTAGACTTTTCCCCAAGCATGATTGAACTTGGTTTTTATAGTGAGGGTTAGTGTTGGATTTTCGTACAAATTGATCCTGACTCGACGAGCCCCATTTAAGTGAGTATTAGCCTTAGTTTTCTAATAATGTTGATATCCAAGTCCTTTTTAGTTGGTATTAGAATTGAATTTTATGGGTAATAGACCTTTCCCCCAAGCATGATTGAACTTGGTTTTTGGAGGGGGTGTTAGCCTTGGATTTTCAGACAAATCTATCCTGACTCGACAAGCCCCATTTGAATGAGTATTAGCCTTATATTTATAACCATGTTCATATCCAACCCCTTTTTATTTGGTATTAGAATTCAATTTTATGGGTAATAGAGTTTTCCTCCAAGCATGATTGAACTTGGTTTTTGAAGAGGTGTTAGCCTTGGATTTTCGGAGAAATTGATCCTGACTCAACGAGCCCCATTTGAATGAGTATTAGCCTTATATTTGTAACCATGTTCATATCCAAGCCCTTCTTAGTTGACATTAGACTTCAATTTTATGGGTAACAAACTTTTCCCCCAACCATGATTGAACTTGTTTTTTGGAGCAAGTGTTAGCCTTGGATTTTCTGAAAAATTGATCCTTACTCGACGAGCCCCATTTGAATGAGTATTAGGCTTATATTTCTAACCTTTTTCATATCCAAACCCTTTTTAGTTGGTATTAGACTTCAATTTTATGGGAAATAGACATGTCCCCTAACCATGATTGAAATTGGTTTTTGGAGTGGGTGTTAGCCTTGGATATTCAGACAAATTGATCCTTACTCGACGAGCCCCATTTAAGTGAGTATTAGCCTTAGTTTTCTAAAAAATTTGATATCCAAGTCCTTTTTAACTGGTATTAGACTTCAATTTTATAGGTAATAGACCTTTCCCCAACCATGATTGAAATTGGTTTTTGTAGGGGGTGTTAGCCTTGGATTTTCGGAAAAATTGAGTCTGACTCGAGGAGCCCCATTTGAATGAGTATTAGCCTTACATTTCTAACCATGTTCATATCCAAACCCTTTTTTGTTGGTATTAGACTTGAATTTTATAGGTAACAGACTTTTCCTCCAAGCATGATTGAACTTGGTTTTTGCAGGGGGTGTTAGCCTTGGATTTTCGAACAAATTGGTCCCGACTCAACGAGCGCTATTGGAATGAGTATTAGCCTTATATTTCTAACCATGTTCATATAAAAGCCCTTTTAGTTGGTATTAGACTTCAATTTTATGGGTAATAAACCTTTCCCCAAGCATGATTGAACTTGGTTTCGGAGGGGTATTAGCCTTGTATTTTCGGACAAATTGATCCTGACTCGACGAGCTCCATTTAAATGAGTATTGGCCTTATATTTCTAACCTTTTTCATATCCAAGACCTTTTTAGTTTTTATTAGACTTCAATTTTATGGGAAATAGACCTTTCTCCCAACCATGATTGAACTTGGTTTTTCGAGTGGGTGTTAGCCTTGGATTTTCAAACAAATTGATCCTGACTCGACGAGCCCCATGTAAGTGAGTATTAGCCTTATATTTATAACCTTTTTCATATCCATTCCATTTTTAGTTGGTGTTAGACTTTTATTTTATGGGAAATAGACTTTTCCCCAAGAACGATTGAACTTTGTTTTTGTAGGGGTCTTAGCCTTAGATTTTCTGGACAAATTGATCCTAACTTGAGGAGCATCATTTAAATGAGTATTAGCCTTATATTTCAAAACTTGTTCATATCCAAGCCCTGTTTAGTTGGTATTAGATTTCAATTTTATGGGTAATAGAGTTTTCCCCCAAACATGATTGAAGTTGGTTTTCGGAGGGGGTATTAGCCTTGGATTTTCAGACAAATTAATCCTCACTCGACGAGACCCATTTAAGTGAGTGTTAGCCTTTGTTTTCTAACAATTTTGTTATCCAAGTCCTTTTTAGTTGGTATTAGAATTGAATATTATGGGTTATAGTCTTTTCCCCAAGCATGATTGAACTTGGTTTTGGAGTGAGTGTTAGCCTTGGATTTTCGGACAAATTGATACTTACTCGTCGAGCCCCATTTGAATGAGTATTAGCCTTATATTTATAAATTTTTTCATATCCAAGTCCATTTTAGTTGTTATTAGAATTGAATTTAATGGGTAATATACTTTTCCTCCAACCATGATTGAACTTGGTTTTGGAGTCGGTGTTAGCCTTGGATTTTAGGACAAATTGATCCCGACTCGATGAGCCACATTTAAATGAGTATTAGCCTTAGTTTTCTAACAATTTTGATATCAAATTCCTTTTAGTTGGTATTAGAATTGAATTTTATGGGTTATAGTCTTTTCCCCAAGCATGATTGAACTTGGTTTTGGACTGAGTGTTAGCCTTGGATTTTCGGACAAATTGATACTCGACTAGTCGAGCGCCATTTGAATGAGTATTAGCCTTAGTTTTCTAACAATTTTGATATCCAAGTCCTTGTTAGTTGGTATTAGAGTTCAATTTTATGGGTAAGACCTTTCTCCCAACCATGATTGAACTTGGTTTTTGGAGTGGGTGTTAATCTTCGATTTTCAAACAAATTGATCCTGACTCGACGAGCCCCATTTAAGTGAGTATTAGCATTATTTTTCTAAAAAATTTGATATTCAAGTCCTTTTTAACTGGTATTAGACTTTAATTTTATGGGTAATTTGGAGTCGATTCTAGAGTTGTAGTGGGTCTTATTAATGGGGATAGCGTGAGTGTGGATAGAAATTATAATCTGATTATATAGATTAAATGTATGTTGGGGAGAGATTGAGAGGTTACAATAGTTCATGTTTACCAAGAGGCCAATTGTATGGCCGATTAGTCAGCTAATTATGGACTAACTAGAAATTTGATAGACATGGGATCCGATGTGCTAGAGGACCCACCTTCAGGACTTTACCCTTTGTTGTATTATAACTTGATTGAATCTACTATCTCTCGAGTAATTTATAAGGATGTTTTCACCCCGATTATTGCAAAAAAAAAAAACAATGCTGCTCTGGTTGCTCTTTTTCATCACTATGTGTTTGTCTTTTGTTGATGTTTGTTTTAGAGGAGGTTTCTTCGACTGTTCCGCGGAAACAATTTGGAGATTAGAGGTAGAGATACTTATGTTAGTTTTGTTGTTGTTGTGTTGGTTCGGTAGTGGAGATAGGGAGAGAAAGGTAAGGAGAAGAGGACAAACAAGGCTCGTCTTCTTTCTCTTCCAGCAATTGGAATGAAAAGTTTGAGGGAGGGAAGGAGAGCGAGAGACCCTAACGAGAATTGATCTTCGGACGGGGATTTAAAAAAGAAAGCTTGTCCAGTAAAAAAAAATTGTTTTTTTATGTTGAGCAACAAACATAGTGAGTGGGTATTATATGGGGGTAAGCTTTAAAAAGCAATTTCTTTTAACAATTTTTTTCTTGATTCGTTGATATGTCGAGAAGCTTTTAATAAACAATGGGAAAAAATCAGACCCTAACCTGTCATTTACTTCACAGATCAATCTCAATTTTCAAAACTAATAAAAATATGGCTCACATTTCAACATTCTAAGGTAGCCATTGAATTAATGATACATAAGTTTGTACAATGAGTAATGTGTTTTTTTAAAATATTTTTTAATTAATTACATCATGTTATTATGTTGATTAGAGTTACATGTAATTTCACAAGTTGACAGTAATATAAAAAACATGATAACAAAATATATGAAATTATTTTTCATTAAATCTCAAATTCAACTATAATTTTAACCAAACACTTTAATTTCAATTATGAATTACACTAAAAATAATTTTTATAATTTTTATAATTTCAATTAAAACAACAATTGCAATACCAAACACATACCTTAACTTGCATAAGACCATGTCAGTTTTTTTTTTTTATACTAGACAATGCCCCGCGGTTCGCCGCGGCGGTACAATATTTTTTCAATGTAAAAAATATTAATTGTATATATTTTTTTCAATTTAAATCAAACAAAAATAAAATATAAATTATGAAAATACCTACAATAATCAAATAAAAAAATAAGTTGTTAATTTTCTATCAACAAAAAGATAAAAACATAGATTGAAAATTCATCCTGACGTTATTGTCATTATCATTGCTATAAAAGCTAAAATTATTACTAACATTACAGTCAAAACAATTAAAATAATTAAATTTCCATGAGAAAAAAAAGCAAAAGATTTTTATCAAAAAACAATAAAAAACAATAACTAAAATTATCATTATTATTGCATAAATAATAAAATCATAAAAATCATATAATCTAAAGAATAAATAAAGAAACAGAAGAAAAAAAACGAATAAAGGGAAAAAGAGAATAATATTACTTTTAAAATGATTACCGATATAAATTAAAATTTCAAGAAAATCTTTTAAAAAAATCAAAAAAGTTTTATAAAAAATAAAAATAATAATAAATTGGTTCGAGAATAATCATGATGTGTCTACACCGACTGAACATCCCGATTATCAAAAATAGATTTGGTCCGAGGAGTAATGGTGGTGCACTTGAGCTTTCCTGAGATCGTGGTTATAAAAAAATATATAAGTGAACAAAAGAGTTTAAGTTGGTTGAGAGACCATTATTACAAAAAAATATATAAGTGAAATAAAACAAAAAAATATAAATGTTAAAGCACTCGTAGCAATCCATATTGTGTTTTAAAAATTCGCCCAAGAATTAGTCGTGGTGTGCTTAAACCGGTGTGAGATCATGATTATAAAAAAATGTATAACCGAATAAAACAAAAGTATATAAAAAAATTACCAAGTAGGAAAACACTTTAGAAAAAATGTGGGTCCAAGGATTGTCGTGGTATGAATAAATTGGTCCGACACCTTGATTATCAAAAAAATTTGGATATGGAGATTAATCGTGATGCATTTAAGCAAGCTTAGACACTCCAATTATAAAAAAAACAAAAACCCAAAAAATATATAAGTAGAAAAAAATATAATAAGGAAAAAAATACAAAAAAAAACAAAAACGGAGGGAAAAAAATAAAAATAATAATCAACAAAAAAAATGCAAATTAAACTGTAAATTTAAAATGTTAAAAAATATTTTAAAATAATAAAAAAAGAAAAAAAACAGAAAAAAGAGGAGGGTAGAAAAAAAAAAGGGGAAATAAGGAAAAATAAAAGATCCTGTAAAAGAAAAAACAGAAAAAAGAGGAGTTCGAAAAAAAAGCAGAAAAAACAAAAAAAATCGAGCACTCGTTGAAATCCACGATTGCATCGTGTCTATGTGTACTGTGCACAGATGAATAGGCAACGACATTTAGATATATAGTAATATTTAATTTAAAAATATACTAGACAATGCACTAACGTCACATGAGCGACATAAGTTTTTTTCAATGTAAAAAAGATTCATTGTGTGTATTTTTTTCCGCTAAGGAATAAAATCATAAATATCATATAATCTAAAGAACAAATAAAGAAACAGATAACAAAAGAAAAACGAATAAAGGGAAAAATAGAGTAATATTACTTTTAAAATGATCACCGAAATAAAATAAAATTAAAGGAAAATCTTAAAAAAAAAGATTTTTATAAAAAATAATCACTAAAATTATCATTATTATTACGCAAATAATAAAATTCTAAAACTGATCTAATCCAAAGAACAAATAGAAATAAACATATTTATTATGTATGATTTTTTTTTTATCATAGCAAAAATTCAGAAAAAATAATAAATTTGTATATGATTTTTATGAAGTGCAAATTTTGTATTAAATATATAAATTTTACATAAATATAAATTAATTGGCTTGAAAAATAATTTAATTGCCTTGACAAATAAATAAAAAACAACAAAAGATTAAAAATTTACATAATATTTGTATAAAAAACATTAAAAACAAATCAATTAATAAAAAACTACAAAATAAACATAAAAAAATTAATTAATAACAAATAAAAAATTAAAAGAATAAGGACCGAAATGAAAAATAACATATATTAAATTAATTCTAATTGAAGGATAAAATTAAAGGAAAAAAACTTATTGGAGGACCAAAAATAAATAATGATAATTACTGTACTGTCAACAAAAATTAGAAGAAGAGGGACTGGAATCAAACTTTGTATATATTAGCAGTTTCTCTTGGAGGACCAAATCAAAGAAATCAAAACATCTGTACCGGAATAATTGAAGGAATAAAAAATAAATACAAAATCAAAAGTATAAGGATTGCAATAGAACTTTCGTATATAAAATGTTTTAATTGAAGGGCACAATTGCAAACAATAAAACTTTAATTTGAATAAATCGGTCATAAAAACGAAATCAAAACCTTAGGGACCAAAACCAACTTCACGCCAACATCAGGGACCATGGCGGAATTGGGGGGCGGGAGGAGAGAGAAAAAGGATGCCGGAGAGAAACCCGGCCGCCGCGGCTTAACCGGTCATCGGAGGAGGGAACGCGCCGCGACGACGGAGAGAGGACCTTCAGGCGCATCGTCTGGCACAGCGGAAGTGCATTTCGGACGCCGGGACGACGCCACACGCGCTGCCTAAAGGGCGCGTTCGCCTGGAACGCCGCTGGCGCGGCCAGGCGACGCGCCAGCTGTCCCCCTGGCGAATGACGCAAAGAACCCTGTCCCCACTGGTATTTACGAAAATACCGGGGGGGAAAGACGCCGCAACCCCTGTGTCCTGTGCGAGTTTTTGTCTTTTTCGGGGGCTTTTTTCGTTAGTGCACTGTGCATAAAAATGTGAAAAGCTGACGGAGCCCCTGTGTCCTGTGTGGTATTTTGTCGTGATCGGGGGTCAGAGGCGTCAATCCACTGTGCATATTGCGGCTATTAAAAAAAAAATCCAAAAACCAAAAATACCCTCATAACATACATACTTCACGCCGGAACACCAAGGCTATTTTCGCCTGTGCACTGCTGCAATTCACAGTGGATTGTGAGACAGTGCACAGTGGAATGAACATGAATTTATGGATGCTAATAGTAATATTTAATTTATTTAAAAGAAATACATACTCGGTGAGGATATGAGAAACTGCTGGTTGACTTATTTTCCCGGCAACCAAATTTCCATCCACATCGCTTTTCTCCTTTCACCGAGAATCTGACAATTTGGCTTTCATTTCTCAAAGGTCAGTATCAACTGCTTCTCTCTTATAGTATTTGACACAAATCTTTAATTTTAAGAAACCCTTTATTCATCTTGTCTTGTTTATAGGGCTTGGCTTCCTGAAATGAATCAGGCAGGTGTTAGCGCTGAAATTGCAGACATCCTTGACAAAATATGTCATGCACATTATTTACCTCTAGCTCTGACATGGGTTTCTTCATATTCCCTCATAAACAACAAAAGAACCTTAAACATTGTGAATAGTGCTTGTCGTGTGAATGATTTAGGGATGCAAGATTTTCTCAAGGCATGTAAAGAGCATCATCTTGAAGAAGGTCAAGGTGCTGCTGGAAAAGCACTTAAATTGTCGCATTGTTGCTATGTCCCCAATGTTTGTTTGCTTGACGTAGCTGATTATCCGTTTGTGGATGATGCTAGAAGTTCTGGGCTTCGTGCGGCTTTTGCTATAAAGTTAATGATAAAGGAGGAGTTTTATTGTAGTAAAGTTGATTTTGTGGTGGAGTTTTTTCTTCCCTCGAATCTGGAAGATTTGGAAGAGAAGAAATTGATGGATGGGATTTTAGCTAATTTGAGGAAATGTTGCGAGAATTCCAAGACTGTTAGAGCATATGGGTATAGTGTCCAGCCAGTGCATTTGCCTGGCAGTTTGAATTTGAATCAAATGAGTCTGGTGTGGAAACATGAGAACTCAAGTGATGCTTCGTTTTCCGATGGGAATAACTTTCAGCTTGTTGATGTTTCTGGGAGCTCTTTGCGGCATTCAGAGCAGGTGTGCTTCTTTTAATTGTGGACTTATTGTTTAGTATTCTTTCTTGTTGATTAATGGATTGTTTTTTTGATGAACAAATTGAAGACTTTAATTGCATCGTGGGGCTTGTTTTTTCGCTGAATATATTTCTGAATACCAATGGTGATTATTAAACTTGTTGTGAGCAGTTAGAAATGTTTTGGTGCGTACAATTTAGTTCATCAGCATAGGTATACCCCAGTTATGGATTTGAGAAGTTTGAGTTTGATATGCAAATCTTGTTACTTTATGCCAGTTCCCCATAAGATGTATCTAAGATGGGATGATAACTCTGCCTTGCTGTTAGGGTTAAATTTCTAATGAGATGAACATGTTCACTAAATCTGCTGCTTTATATGAAGTCTTCATTCTCCACTGATAACAATAATTATGCAACAATCTAGGCAGGTTTATAAGTATACAACATTCTAGGTTTTTTCGATCTAGAAAGTCTGTTAGAGAAACAGGGGTAATGTGTATGGCCAGCTAGGTTGTCATCTAACTCTACCCTATTTGTCACCCTTTGAAAATCTGCAGATCATGGTATATGATGCTTCACATGGAAATACTTAACTTGCCCTACAGTACCAACATGCAGATGAGACTGTAAATGCAGGAATAACTTGCACGTTCCATATTTTCTATTGAGTTTGATGGGCTTCTAAGATGTTCTGTTGCTTGGCTATTTCTTTATAGGAAGTTGGAGAACAAAATGCTGCAGTGGAATCTGCACTAAATGTTAACGATAAGTTGGTAGTGGTGAATGGTTCCCAAACAACCAATGGCAATATTAAACGAAGAAGGATATCTGAAGTTTGGACAGCTTTCGATAAAGTTCAAGAATATGGTTTAGTATGGGCTATATGTAGAATTTGTAAGAAGAAGTATCCTGGAGAAAGCAAAAAGGGGACTTCAAATCTCCATAAACATATGAGAAAATGTTTTAGAGATAGCGCAAGAGATACAGGACAGCAGTCATCATCATTTGTTGAAAGAAGTAATTTAATGTCTAGTATGATTGGCAGCAATTGTACATTTAACCAAGAAAGGAGCCGTATGGACATTGCAAGAATGGTTATTAAGCACGGATATCCTTTGAATATAGTTGAACATGAGTTTTTTGAGATTTTTGTCAGCAATTTGCAGCCAATGTTTGAATTATATTCACAAGACATTGTTGAGGTTGATGTTCTTGCTGTTTACAGAGAAGAGAAAGAACAACTTTTCAAATCTTTGGATAATCTTTCTTGCCTCTTTAGTTTGACTATTGATTTGCAGTCATATGAGGACAAAAAGGTTACATACTGTTGCTTGACCCTTCATTTTATTGATGATGGATGGCAGCTGAAGAAGAAGATTCTTGCTTTCAAGAATCTAGATTACAATTGTTCCACGGGCAATATATATGAAGTTATTAAAAGTGTGCTTCTAGAGTGGAACATTGATAAGAATGTGCAATTCATCTCCACAAATCTTATTCCTCCAAATGAACAGATGGTTGGAGAACTAAAAAGTAAGCTTCGTGATGAAGTCTTGCCTCACAGTGGAGATTTGTTCTATACATCTTGCCATGCACAATTTCTTAGCCTCCTTGTTCAAGATGGATTTGATGAGATAAAGGGAGTTCTTTATAAGATAAGGCACTCAATTGAGTACTTCAATGCCACACCCATTCAGAGACAGAACTTCTGTGAAGTAATTAATCGATTGAAAGTACAAGGTAGTGCTATGATTTCTCAAGATGTTCCCACAAGGTGGGAAACCACTTTTCTCATGCTTGAACATGCACTGGAATTACGGGAGGTCTTTAGTGACCTAGAGCAGGTTGATGGTGACTATACAGTGAAACTGTCCACAGTGGAATGGGATATGGCAACTGTCATATGCGAGTGCTTGAAAGTGTTTTACAAGTCCATATGCAATTTTTCAACAAGCTTAGATGCATATTTTGAGAATATTTGTCTCATCTATAAGAATTTGCACAAATGGGAAAAGAGTGAGCATATGTATGTTCAGTCGATGGCAAATAGAATGAAGGTGAAATTTTGTGAGTACTGGAGTGAAAATAGTTTGACTTTTGGAATGTTAGCAGTTCTTGACCCTCGCTATAAATATGATTTGGTGGAGTATGGGTTTGAGCAAATCTACAACAATGATGCTGAGTTGCACTTGTGGAAATTTCGTCGTGATCTTAAACTTGTGTACAGTAAGTATGCAAGTGGCTCCAACTCTCTGGAGTCATCTGCTCTGACCACTGCTGATGTAAGTTGTTCTTCATATAATCCTGATTCAGGTGATAAGTTATGTGGATTTAAACAGTGGAAAAAACATAAATACGACTCCAACACAGGAGACTCCCAAAAGTCTGAACTTGACCGATATTTTCAAGAACCCTCAGTTAATTTGGGTATGGATTCTGACATATTAGGTTGGTGGCGTGCCAATGCTCTGAAATTTCCAACACTAGAGAAAATGGCTCGTGATTTCTTAGCAATTCCAATATCAGTTATTTTATCTAAGTCCAACTTTATTGATGAAATCATGAAAATGAATCCAGCCATCAATGGCCTGAACCCTGAGATTGTGGAGGCTCTAGTGTGTGGTCAGGACTGGTTGGAAAGTCATAAGAGGAGGTAAATTCTTCTTTCCATATATCCTGTAGGGATTCTTGTAGTCTCCACTGTATGCCACTTTTCTTTTACAGGTTCCTTTTGCCCCCATCTAGTTGATTCTGTAGTTAGCTGGAATGGTTATAATGTTCCATAGAAATGATGTTTTGGAGGATCTATGGAAAAAGAAACTAAAACTCCTAAGCAATATCCTTAGTTGTTTTGGAATATCCAATTCCTGTGAGAAGTGGTACTTTTACTGTTATGAGTACTCAAGATTACTTATTGAACCATTTTTCAAGCTTGAAGTGCTACTTTTAAATTCTTTTCTGGGAGATATTCCAGTTTCTATATTAGTATTCAAAAGTATCTTTTATTCATTTTAACAATACCAAAGGGAAGAGAAATATAAAATCTAAGAATTAAAATCTTCTTTTGTTGATGCATGCTTATTTCTTCTTTTCCCATTTCTTTTAATGGCCAAAGATTCGGAAGATGTTATTATTTGAGATGTAGAACATGTTTGTTTTCTCATATCATAAGCTCTTTCGAAAAAAAAATCATTTTTTTCTTTGCTTCAAATTAAATCTTTTTTGTTTTTTTAGATTATTTTGATGTGTTGATATCAAAAATGAATTTGAAAAAATAATAAAAATATTATTTTAATGTATTTTCAAATTAAAAGCAATTTAAAAAGCAACCACTACTACAATATCAAACAGACTCATAATCTAATGAAGCTCCTATCCACATTATATCTTTTGTTTCCGGTCAAGTTCTCCCTTGTGCTTCTATTCAGCTGCAGATCATTGGCAAACTTTTGTGTTTGCAGAAGTCGGGGGTAAAGCAATGGAATTTTAAAGTTATGCTTCCACTAGTAAAAAACTGAAAGATCTAAAGCTAGCAACAAGTTTGACTTGATATCATTTTCTTAGAAAGTATCAATAGTCTATAAATTGCAGGTATGTTATTGTTTGTTTATTTCATCTGTGAGCATTCTTGTGATTCTAATATGTGCCATTATGGCTCATCCCCTCCTCTCTCACCCCCCTTGAATCATGTATAGATGATATTGTTTGTTAACTTGCATTTTTTCAATTGTACCTGTTATTTTTTTATATATTAATTTTCCAATAACTCTAGACTCACCTGAAGCGAGGATGTTGTGCTGGAGATTGAAGGGAATCAAGCTCAGCATCATCATCCAAATCTCGACCCTCATCCACATATGTTGGATCACAATCAAGCAGCTCAAATTAATTCAGAGGAGCACCAATCTTTTCTCAAGTCCAGACTTGATCTCGGTAGCAGTGCTGTGGCCTTGTCTAGGCTATACTGTATTGATAATTAGTTAAATCACAGTCATTTAATGACTAGATGCATGTGTTTAATTAAGGGGTTTTTTTTCTTCTTTTTTTGCAGGAATGGATCGTAAATCCTGAAGGTTTTCTTCTTCATAACCTAAATATCAATACCCGTTTGCTTAAAATATTCAATCTGGATTGCAAGCTTCAGTTTTCGCCATATCTACAGCATCTTCACAAGGGGATGAAGTCCCTTTCCATTTCTGATTTCACCAACTGTAATCAGAACTGATGGGGAATCTGCTGTTGCTGCAATGGACATCCGAGGAACTACCTGTGGTGGCTCTTTCAATTCATGTACAGTATATATTGTATATAAATAGTATACCAGTTTGGCCTTCTATGACCAGCCAGGTCAATGAATAATATTAGTTGTCAACTCCATGGCATCAGGTCTGCGTACCAGATAAGCAAGCGGCTTATATGTATCTGTGTGAGTTTTCTGTGGTTGAATCTTAGATAATGTTCTCCATCAGGCTAGTCATGGTTTGCTAATCTAAGCAACTACGTGCTGTTGCTGGCTTTGGTCCAGATGGAAAATGGGGCCATTTCATGCTGGATGTGCTCTACATCAGGCTATTTTCTTCGTTTTTCAGTCTTGAATTTCATGTTCTTTCAATGTGATCTTCGGGTTTGCTGGTTTGTCTCGCCACGTGTAAACACGCGCCAAGAATTGGTTCGCCCTTCATTCAATCCAATCTCCATTTTTTTGATAACTCTTCAGCTCAATTCTGAAATTCATGCTAATGAAGGCCCAACCAGGCGAGAAAAAGACAATAATGGGCCAGCCTTGGTATCTGTTTATGGCCATATCAATTATTGGAGTTGCTGATTTAATAATTTAAGCTGTATTCTCTCAACTCAATTTATTTTATTATTCTCTTGTTATTTAAAAAAAATCAAACTATATTTTGATGAATGATCTTGTTTTTGAACTTATAAAATTAATTAGATTATATTGAGAATTTGAGACAACTCTATTGCGTGTTAGCGATAGTTTAGGGGTATATTTGGTATTCTCACAGTAATTATATTAATATTAATATCAACTCCACAAGTATATATAAAAAAAGGAGTGGTGAGAAGACTTTAGTAGCAGCTGCAGCTCAAGTCAAGTCAATCAAATTCTCTCCTCTTCCCCCCTCTCTCTGCGGTCTAGTCCCTTCCCAGTTCCCCCTCCGTCTTCTGTATCTCTTGGTTGTTAAAAAGAGTCAATGGCGGATCTGGAGAAGAAAGCGAAAGAAGCATTCATCGACGATCACTTCGAGCTTGCTGTAGATCTCTACACGCAAGCCATCGCTCTTGACCCTACCAATCCTGACCTCTTCGCCGACCGCGCTCAAGCCAATATCAAACTCAACAAGTTCACTGGTAACCTAACCGTCGCACTAGCTGAACGACTTCTCTCTTCTTTTTAGTTATTCAGCTATTTCTCCCCCTCTCAGTTTTTTTTTATCGTGACTGTAACAGAATTCTGATTCCTTTTAATCTTTTTGTGTAAAAGGAGAGCTGGTTTTAGTAGATTAATATTTTTTTTAATTAGGATATAACTGTGAATTTTATGCAGATTTGATCGATTTTGTGATTTTATTAATGAGAGACTGGGTTTTTGTTTGTAGAGGCTGTTGCGGATGCTAGCAAAGCAATTGAGTTGGATGCTTCCTTGGCCAAAGCTTACTTGCGGAAAGGGTAAGTTCGCGATTTTTTATTTTTTATTTTTTACGGTTTTGAGTTGATGAAACGGTTTTAATGGGATTGTAAGTGGAGTTTTTGGCGGTGTGGCTGTGTGATTGGTGTGCTCTTGTACGTGAAATGTGGTTTCATGATAATTCTAAAGAAAAGTCGTGTTCTTGCGGTAATAAAAGCGAGATTGCAAACAATGGATGATTCTGTATCGATTTCTGTTTGATTATTAAAGTTGTTTTTCTTATAAAGGGGGCAGAGGTTTTGTTATATGCATGGCTTGAAGAAAATATCATTTTTGTCATTGCTACAAAGATAATGTCATGCGCCTTTTACCATCATAATCATTACGATCCACAAAACCTGGCATTCACCTCATAGTCTCTTTGGCATCACCAGGGCAACCTTATTGCAGTGGCCCCAAGTCTAGTCATAACTAGTGCCGCAACTGATTACTGTGACTTTGGGATGAGACAAAGAACTATATGTTCGAGTTGGATTTCTGTATCACAATATTAAATGGAATGCAATTTATACCTCTATCTAGGCCAATGGTTTCAACAAATGAATCAAGGAGCATATTTTAGCATAACTTCATTGCTTCTCGGTTCTTTGTCAGTTTTATTTTCAGTGCACTAGCATCAAATTTCTTTCCTATTTTGGCTGTTCAGTTTTCATATAAGCATGTGATGTTTTCCTTTCTCCGATTTACTTTGACCTTCCCTCACTATATAATGTCAGTTTTGCTTCTAGAAAACGGTTGAGTCAAAGATCATTGTTAGTATAATGTAAAACTTTTGGTCTTGCAATCCCTTTGGAGTAAGTTAGAACTTGAGGATGGTGATTGTGGTACTCTTTATCTGCTAGTGTTTTGCTTTCTGGGACTATGATTAGGAATTGTTTTTTTTATTTTTTTTCCTTTTGTTTTCTGGAGATTAGTGTGTTTGCTCACATTCTCTTTGTTGGGTAATGTGTGGGGTGAAAAAATATAAAATTCACTTGACAAGAAGCTAGATTGGAAATCTTATTACATTTTAGGTTCTGAAAGGGTGAACAAAATATTGGAAGCAATGCTTTTTACAGGAAAATTTCTTAAAAAGGCTGCATAGGTTATCATTGTAGACACGCAGTTCCATTATGTTCAAGTTTTTGACCTGTATATAAATTTGGGGTCCTTAGTTTCACTTCATGGGTTTGAGGTGGTTCATTTTTACCTTTCTTCTCATGAATGGTCTGGTTCTGCTTGCTGGATTTTTGGCACTATCTCTGTTGCAGCATTGCATGTATGAAAGTTGGGAAATATCAGGATGCGAAGGCAGCATTGGAAGCAGGCACATCTTTGGTACCGGGAGAGTCTAGATTCACTAACTTGATCAAAGAATGTGATGAGATCATTGCAGGTATGTAGTTCTCCTTTTCTAGTTTCAGTGTGAATACATGGTCCATTTATTCATTTTTTTATTAATTGGAACAGATTTGTTTAGGACAGTACTGATGTGTTTTTAGAAACATTGTTCCTTTATCATGATCTCATAAAGAAATTTTATGTCCTTTCAGAGGAAACTGGTGAGTCGAAAAACCATGCAGCAGATGCCCAAGTTAACACTGTTTCCAGAAAAGATGCCGTGCCAGAAGACACTTCTACTCAGGGTCCATTGGTAATACCTTCCAAGCCAAAGTACAGGTTAGCACAATTAGTGTTTTTGTATCTTTTGCAGACACCTTCAATCCCATGGTTTATGATTTTCAAAATTTGCTCTGGTGACATTAAATTTGGCAATGATTGTGAAGGATTGCTTTTATCTGAAAACTTCCAAGTATTGTTTCTCATTTTACTGAATACTAGTAATTTAATGTGTGCGTGTTTTTTCTCATAGAAGTATGCACTTGATTTTTTGTGTTGTACAGGCATGAATTCTACCAAAAGCCAGAAGAGGTGGTTGTGAGTATATTTGCAAAGGGCATACAAGCCAGTTGGGTTACTGTTGGTTTTGGTGAACAGACTGTATGCACTTCAATCAGAACTCTCTTTCTTTGTTCATTTCCCTGGATACAAGGAGCTGAATTTATAACTTTTAAAGCATGCTGAATGCTTTGCAGCTAAGTGTTAGCGTTGAGGTTCCTGGTGAAGATGGATATCATTTTCAGCCTCGCTTATTTGGGAAGGTATTAATTGAGATTCATGTTTTGGAATCTACCACTTGTTTGAGCAGGCTATAATATTTAGATTGTTTTGGCACTTGCTTGTTTGAAATGTGAGGAATAAAGGGTTATCTAAAATAATTAGCCTCCAGTACTTCTTTCATATTGAGCCCTGCAATACTGTAGGGCCATCCTTCTTCTACTCTCTTTTTTTGGCTAATTGTGGAGGGAAATTTTATGCAAACAGATAAAACCTGACGAGTGCAAGTATAACATCTTGTCCACTAAAGTTGAATTTCGACTTGCAAAAGCTGAACCAGGTCTGCACTGGGCATCTCTTGAATACAACAAGCAGACGGCAGTAGTACAAAGGATTGCTGTATCCTCTGGTATGTCATATTGCTAGCAATGCATAAATGTATCATCAACAATGTTAAATACAACTATTTACTAATATGAACTGGAGGTTGAACTGATTGTGGAATCCATTCTTGTAATATGTTTTCCTTAACCCTCTTCCTCTTGTTAATTGTTGTTTTCAAGGCAATGTATTGTGCATGTTTTCATCCTGCATTATCAAGGATAATTGTTATGAATTGTGAGATTTAATCTATTACATTTTCTCAGCAAACTTTGTTCATTAAATTTTCTATACCAAGTATAGGTGAAATTCTTGTGACTGATTTTGAAGTTCACTTTTGTAACTAATCTGTAGGCCCGTTTGTTTCTGGAAAGTGGTTTCTGGAAAGTGAATCCTGAAAGTGAATTCTGGAAAGTGGTTTCTGAAAAGTGAATTCTCGAATTCACTTTTCCGAAAGTGAATTCTGAAGGTGGTTTCTGGAAAGTGAATTCTGAAAAGTGAATTCGATGTTTGGCAGATGTTATGGAAAATGAATCGAAAAATAATTTATTAATAAATTAATTTTTTCAAGATTATCTAATATATATAAAATATTTAATATAAAATATTTAATCACTTAAAATAAAAAAAATGAAATCTAAAAAGTATAATGATGAATTTTTTATTATATCCTATATTCATACATAGCTTATTTTATAAAATATAACAATATATGTCATATCATATTATAGAGAAATAAGCTTGTGAAATATTTTTTAAGTAAAACTTATTATTAATATATATTTTTTCCAATTTTAAAAGCTTAAAATAAGTTTTTTTTTAATTTTAAATCAAAATCTCAATGCAAAATTTTAATTTAGGGTGATTAAAAAAAATAGAATTTTTAAGATTTAAATTATTAGTTTTTGTGTTTTTTAATTGTTAATATCAGAATTATTATTTTTTTATATAAAAAATAATACTAACATGTTTCTATTTTTTTTAAAAAAAAACAATAACTAGCTAGCTCACGGAAAGTGTATTCCGGATGTTTGGCAGAGGAGTACACTTTCCTTTTTTCAAGCCTTAAGTTTTCCTTGGCTGGAAACAACTTTCCTGGAAAGTGGTTTCCGGTGTTTGCCAAACACCGGAAACAACTTTCCTGTGTTTGTTTGCCGGAAACAACTTTCCAGGAAAGTTGTTTCCAGCAAACAAACACTGGAAAGCAAGGAAAGTGAATTCCGGGAATTCACTTTCCTTGAAACAAACAAGGCCTAAGAGAATCAATGGATTGTTCCAGGAAAATGCCGTGTGTGATGAGATGCATTTCTCAGGGTTCAGGGCTTGATTTTGGAACTGTGTGTGCTAGAATAGTGTGTTGGTGGGATCAGGAAATCCTTGAGCCTACAGCTAGTAGCTTGTTAACATTGCTTTGCGTCTTTCTTTGATAAATTTGCTTTTAATGATGTACTGTGCAGAAATTGCTCAGAAGCCCACCTATCCCTCGTCAAAACCAAAACGAGTTGACTGGGACAAGATAGAAGCTCAAGTAAAGAAGGAGGCAAGTAACATTTATTGTCTTGTGTTCATGTTTAACAGAAGATGTAGAAAATTGAAGCGTGAGATATAATTTATGGTTATCAGGAGAAAGAAGAGAAGCTAGACGGGGATGCAGCTTTGAACAGTTTTTTCCGAGGAATCTATCAAGATGCTGATGAAGACACGAGAAGAGCCATGAAAAAATCATTTGTAAGGCCTTTGAACTCATTATAATTGTTTCTGAAGTGGTACCCGATCATCCAAAAGTGATGGAAATATTTTCTGTGCTCTCTGTTTAACAACAAAAGGTGGAGTCCAACGGCACGGTGCTGTCGACGAACTGGAAAGAAGTGGGCACGAAGAAGGTGGAAGGAAGCCCTCCTGATGGTATGGAGATGAGGAAATGGGAGTACTGAGCTTGTGTTTTGATTGATAACAATGGGGAAAGTGCTGTAAAAAAACTCAACTGTTAGATTTTGTTCCATGAATGATATTCAGATCGCGTTTTGGGGTTCTTGCCGACAGCTGCGGTGTTTTTTTTTTCTTCTTATTAACATATCAAAAAATCTGAAAATAGCCTAAAATTTTATTTTTGAAATTTATAATTTGAAGTAAAATAAAAATTTAAAAACACTTTTTATATGTCTGAGTCTCGCAAGGGATTGGGTTAGGCGAGTGATTTGTGTCGTGAATTTTGAAAATGATCGTGAGGTTCATGGTTAGATAGCCCAAATCTTTTATATATATATATATATAAATTCTCGTATTTATCAGTGTTCTACTATAATATAAAATCCTCTAATATATTTGCATCTTAATTTATTATTAAGATGAATTTTAAAATTTCTAAATCTTACACCTTGTTGTTCAATTTAATGAATTTTTTATATTATATCCTTATACTATTTTGAAACAAAAGTATAATCATGTGAATCTGAATAGTAAATTGACATTAGAGAATTAGATATGTAATATATAATAAAAGAAAATTTAAGCGACCCAATCCAGTCATCTAAACACGAATATATTAAACTGTTGTTTACGAATAATTTTTTCTACCTTACTTTAAAAATAATATTACATGAGATCTTGATAAAATCTATCATCATATTTTTGTAATAAAAAAAACATTTACATAAACATTAATAAATTGAACGATACACCGCATTTTCCTTTCTAATGTGGGGTGGATTTATTATAAAATAAAATAAAGGCGTCCACGACACGTCGTTTGAAGCTGCCACATTTCCAAAGCCCAAAAAAAAACTAGAAAGCTTTCTTCCTCCATCCTTCCACACGCACTCTGTTTCTTCTCCGGGTAACTTCATCGATCTACGTATTTCTCTTGTAATTGTTCTCTCGGTATCTTAAACTTCAGATTTCGATCATTTTCAGTGAGATTCATCGTTGAAAACCCAAAAGATGCAGTTTTTTGGAGGCTCAGACATAAGTCCATCACCACCAGCACCAACTGCATCAGGGAACAATGCACACATGATTTATGTCTTTAACAGGAATGGAGTTTGTTTGCTTTATAGAGAGTGGAACCGCCCACTTCACACTCTTAATGCCCAGCAAGATCACAAGCTCATGTTTGGTTTGCTCTTCTCTCTCAAATCCTTGACTGCCAAGATGGATCCCACAAGGTTTTTTTTTCTTCTCATTTCTCTAATGCTGTGTAGATTTTCTTGCTGCTTTGTAACCGGGATTGCTGAATTTTGATTAAAGATTAAAATTTTTGGATACTTATAGTGGTCATCAAATATGACCACACAAGGTTTTATTTTATTTATCTTTGTCACTGAGTAGCTGTAATTTTGAGTAAGGTTTCGATTTTTAGAATCATGGGGTTGTGATTGAATGTGATTTTGGTGCATGGTTGCGAAATGGGTAGTTCTTCACTGGGAGATGTAACATCTGGAATGCTCTCTTCTTATATTACTTGGCTGGTTGTGATTTTGCATGAGAAATCGATTTTGAGAATCATGGAATGCTGATTTAATGTGATCTTTGTGAATGATTGAGAAATGGGATGTTTCATCATTAGGATATCTAATATCTAGATGCTTCTTGTGATACTGAGTAGTTGTGATTCTGAGTAAAGATCCGATTTTGGATTCAGTTGCTGATTAGTTATGAGTGATATTATATGGATGTTATTTATTTGTAGCATTTGAGATGGTGTTGATTTTTTGAAATCATAGAATGGTATTGCAATATTTATGCTCTCTCTCTCGCTCACTCTTTATTTTTTTATATTATTTTTTATAATTCAGTTTTGAGAACCATGAGATGATGTGAATGAATGTGGTTTTGTTTCATGGTTGTGAAAATTGTTCTTCAGGATAAGTTAGATTTGAGATGCTCTTTTAGATACTGAATTAGGGGAAATTTTGAGTAAAGATTTAATTTTGACATTAATAGAGGATATGATCTTAGTGCGTGATTGTGAAATGGTCCTGTTGGTTTTTAGTATAGGTAGTGTTTGAATGTTCTTTTTAATATTGGGATCTGTGATTTGTGCAAAGATTATTTTTCCATTGCTTGTAATTAATGATAATCTTAGAGAATGTTTGAGGACTGTGGTTGTTAATAATTAGGATATGCAACATTTGCGTGCTCCTTTTGATGCTGGGTAGTTGATTTTGAGTAAAGATTCATTTTTTGGATCATAAAATGGTTATTGAATATGATTTTAGTGAGTGGTCATGAAGTGCAGAAGGGATTGATTGTTTAATTTTGATTCAACATGGATAGTTGAGAGTGATATTTTAGAGACTTGTTCGTATCATCTGAGATTGTGTTGATTTTATCATTATTTTTACTTTTTAATTCTTTGTTGTGTGTGCAGTTTGGATAAAGGAAACCTTGGGGTGCCTCAATTACCAGGGCAAGGCTGTTCATTCCACAGTTTTCGTACAAATACATATAAGCTTAGTTTCATGGAAACTCCTTCTGGGATGAAGGTCAGATTTTTGTACTTTATATGTATTCATGTGTAAATTTCAATTATATTAAGCATTTGTTTGCTTTATGTTTTTTGTTATCTGCTTGATTGTTAGTCTGAGATCATGCAATTTCAGTTTCTGGGAAGAGATCTTGGTGAAAAGTGGGTCCATTAGTGGGGTTTCCTGCTCAATATTGTAATTGGAAGTCTTGCGAGATATCATTTATGCTAGAGTAGTCCCCATGTCACTCGTGATGCCACTGTAAAATTCAAGTTATTCTTTATTTTATCAAAAGCTCAATCTCTTCTTTCAGTTTGATTGGATACCTGATATGTATTTTATCCCTTAAACATTGTAATGTTGCCAAAGTGATGTGATATGGTTTCCATCATGGCAAATGATGTTGTGGGAATCCTTCATTTAATTTGTACAACTTTAGAAGCTTATAATTTTGTTTGAGATATCATAGAAATTGCCCATAAATCAGTTACAAACTGGTATACATATTAAAAGAAATTGGGATGTGCTTATATGATCTTAATTTACCTCTCAGAACTTGCATTTCCTTGTTTTTCTCATTGCTGGATTCTATTACTTGTCATGTTCGAGCAGCAGCTCTTAATTCTGCTCAAATTCCATCTGCAATAACTTTTCAAACAATGCCATGAATAGAAGACTTGTACAAGTGTCATGTTTAATGATTAGCTCTTAATTCTTCTTGAATTCCAGTTCCAATTAAAGCTTTCAAAAAGTACAATGAATAAAACTCACATAGTCCAGCTGGCTGTCTGATAATGATGTCGTCTCTATGGTTGATGAGTGTAGTTCCTGGACATCCCATTTTACCATTGCAGCTTAATGACCCCATTCCTCTGAAGCAGTTTAATTCTGCAAGATCTAATTCCGTAGCAGCACCAAGCTCTTGTATTTTGTTCAATTGTTATTCTTTTTAATCAGCATTAAGTTTGTGCAGATTATCCTGATTACTCATCCCAAAACTGGTGATCTACGGGAATCTTTAAAGTACATTTATAACTTGTATGTGGAGTATGTAGTCAAGAATCCAATCTACACTCCTGGAGCCCCTATCAGGTAATGCAAAATCCTACTTTGTAACAAAGCTGCATGTAGTGTAAGACTACCTGTAGTTCATTAAGGATGAACAATCAATGCAGATGACTTTCTCCTAAATGACAAAAGATTGCCATAAAATAAAAATAAAAAATACTCCTTTTCTGTGTATCCTTCAAAGAGGTATGCCGAAAGATTCTTCCTCCTGTACTTCTGTTCCGTTCCCAACCCAAAAAATTGCTGGTGGGATACAACCAGCGCTTTGTTTCATTGTGTTCACAAAAGCAATACCTCTACACCCCATGCATTCAGCTATAACTTTTATGAACCCAGGAGGATCCCCTAGCTCCATCCACCATTTCTGAACTGCTAGTGAACAATGCAAAGCTCAATAGTACATGATTGACATATTCAGTCGCATCTCTGCATAGAAGCAGTTATATTTTTTGTAAGAATAGTTAAAGTCTGGTTTTGTGTAACTCCAAAGTAATCCACCCACGTATTACACGTGTTCATGTGTTTTCTTCCATCCTCTGTTGACAATTGCCTGTACTGAATTTGGCTAGTTTTTCTTCTAAGAGTAATAGCTGTATGATTGTTTTGAACTAACTGAATTCGTTTTACTTTCTCTAGGTGTGAGTTGTTCAACACTTCGCTTGATCAATATGTAAGAAGCATTTCATAGTCCCTCAGGTAGTAAACTGTTAGCTTCTTATCCGCTGCAAAGTGCATGATTTTGATTCTTCTTTATAATGAATAAGAAATAAGTGAGTGTTTTCACATTGCAGTCTACTCTTCAAACCAAGACCCAAATGCTACTGGAGATGTGGTTCTGAAGAAGGTTGGCGGAACTGCCTCCTTTCCATGGATACTTGGTGACAGTATAATTTCAAGAATGTGATAGCAATGGATGCTCTTTCATTATAATCGGTGAACTTAAGTTCATGGTTTGATGTTGATTTCCATAATCAAATCAGTGGTGAAAAACTTGGGGAGCAGGGATGATGTTGATATAATCCGAGAATTATCTGATCAAGTGAAAGTTACTTTGTTGTGATCTAGATTCTTGATATAATCCGAGAATTATCTGTTCAAGTGAAAGTTGCTTTGCTGTGATCTAGATAGAACTTCATTGTCTGATCTACATGGAATATAATACTGCTTTGAATCCAAACTAATCTTAAGCAGTTTAAAGATGATTTAACAAAAGCGTGGACGTTTTCATGAAAAACTTTAAAAGGAAAAGACATGGACAGATTGCAAGTCGGAGAAAAAAATGTGGGTTTCATGAAGGGACCCTGAAGTCTGAAATGTTGTGGGCCTCCCGCTCCCTGCCCATGTTTATCAACTTGATTGTCCTGCTATATACGTACATGTCAATTAAAGATCCTTACCCCGTAGCTACAAACAACCATGGATTCTGAAGTTCGTGCTGACTAGTGTTTAGGGCTTGGAATTCTAGCCTTAATTTTGTCTACATTCAGGAACTTTGAATGGTACTGTCTTTGCCGTGTATGAGAAACCAAGGTACTGAAAATTTTGGAGGGACTGCACGTATCTGCCCCTATTTCATGTCGGGATGCTCTGCTTCTGACAGTTCTTTCTTTCTTTTTAAAACTGCAAGCATATGTCTCCTATTGACCATTATCAATATCCAAGGCGGAGCGAGGCACACTGTTATTGACCCAGCAATCTTCCCTTTCTATTCACAAACTCGTCACTTCTGTGCCCAGCAACCTTCTATTGAATCGGAAGAGACGAAACTTGCTGCTTGTCAGTGAAAGGTAAACCAGTTTGGGGGCGAGCTGTTGCTATGAAAAATGCACCCAGCCAGGGCTGCATCGATTTTTCTTCAGGGATGGGACACTTCTCTTCTGTTTTCTCCTAAACCCTAAACCAAAGAAGAAAACAAGGGCAGTCAATGATCATTGCGTCACAATTGTCAGCAACATTAATCATATGAGAGAGTAGAGATGCACGACAGTGGTTGCTTGGTCGGTAACCAAACTTCCTTTACTCACCTAACTTGTGGGATCTGAAGAATCATAAACAAAAGTCTGACAATTTATGTCATGGAGTTCGACTTTGCTTCTTTTTTATTTATTTTTTCGGTTTAGGCCCCTCCTTTACTTTTTCTTCCCATAACTGTAAGAGAATTTGACACAAATTGCGTATTAAACCCTTTTCAACTTCATAAATTAACTTGATGTCTTGTAAATTCAGATTAGCTTGGACTGATCTTAAAATAAATTAGATTAGACTTGACATGGTCAAAGTATTATTAAACTAATTGAAACTGGTTTTATTTATTTTTTAAAAATATATTATTTTAATTTTTAAATAAATAAATCTTGAAGCAAAGATCAAAACAATTTTGACTAGCTTATTAAATTTGTGATTGAGGCCAAAATATCTTTAATAACTTTGATTATAATATTGTATGTCTATATGTACTCAACAATAATTGGGAATCAAAATACTTATTGATTGATTGATCTACTTATATTTAAATTTATATATTTATTATAAAAATTTTCACATGGATACTAACTTATTTCTCCAATAACAAATGGTAGCATTGTCTATCAATTAAAACCCAAGAGTAAGAGGTTTGTTTTTTCTAGTCTTAGATTCTAGTCATATAGTTGTTAATATGATAGTCACTGAAAATTTATAATTATTGATTTTAAGATATTTAAATTAATTGAGATGCACACAAACCGATTCATAAATTCATGTTAATAAAAAAAATCATTAATTACATCCACCCAAAGCTTTGTCAATGTTGTCATAGGTTATATTTGACAGGGTGATGAAGTTTGTTTTTGGAATAAATTGAAACTAGTATATTTTTTAAAAAAATATTATTAATATTAATATATTGAAATAATATGGAATCATAAGGAAAAAAAATTTAAAGAAATTTTTTTTTTCTAAAAGTATTTGTAAAATCATTCTCAAATATCATGTTATAGTGACAACATTTTTGGAGAATGTTTCAATCACGGCTTGTCACATCGATGGCTGAACGACTGAGAGAGATCCCACTACCCTTTCCAGGGAATTCAAAAGGAATTTGAAGATGGCAAGGGAGGCTTGATTGCATGGGCTACAATTCAAAACCTAATCTTATCGCCTATAAAATTATTGTTTTCTTACATTACAGATCTGTAGTCACACTTACTTCTCACCCCCATCCCAAGATTTTGCAGTGCTTGTTTTTGTTCCATCTATCAAGGAGAGCAATGGAGGAGGCACTGGTTCTATACCCTTCGCCGCCTGTTGGCCACTTGGTTTCTATGGTGGAGCTAGGAAAGCTTATACTCACTCGCAGGCCATCTCTTTCCATTCATATTCTCATTGCTGCATCACCCTATGTCGCAGGCAAAGCTGATAAATACATGGACACTGTCTCTGCCAATTTTCCTTCCATCGATTTCCATCATCTCCCCACTGTGACACCGGTTTCCACCACTGTAACCCACCATGAAGAACTCACTTTGGAGGTCCTTCACCTTAGCAAACCTCATGTTCATGAAGAGCTCCTCAACCTATCCAAAAGGTACAAAATTCATGGCCTTGTTATGGACTTCTTTTGCTCTTCTGGTCTTTCTGTGGCCAATGAACTTGACATCCCTGGTTACTTTTTCCTCACCTCTGGTGCTTGTTTTCTTGCCTTTTTCCTTCACCTCCCTACCCTTCACCAGAAAACCTCCAGAAGTTTCAAAGATATGAAAGATCAATACCTTGATATTCCTGGCTTGCCACCAATTCTTGCTACTGATTTGCCAAATCCTTTTCTTGACCGGGACAATCAGGCTTATCAGCACTTTCTTGATTTTTCCACCCAGTTCCCTCAAGCATCAGGAATTATGATCAACACATTTGAATTGCTGGAGTCCAAAGTTATCAGGGCAATATCAGATGGGCTCTGTGTGCCAAACAATCGCACACCGCCCATTTCTTGCATTGGTCCATTGATTGTAGCTGATGACAAGAGAGGTGGTAGCGGCAAGATCAGCCCTGAAGATGTGCACGACTGTTTATCTTGGCTTGATTCCCAGCCAAGCCAAAGTGTCGTGTTTCTTTGTTTTGGTAGCTTGGGGCTATTCACCAAGGAACAGTTATGGGAAATAGCTACTGGGCTGGAAAAAAGTGGCCAAAGGTTCTTGTGGGTGGTTCGGAACCCACCTTCTCATAATCTAAAGGTAGCCATCAATGCACAGGGAGACCCTGATTTGGATTCTTTGCTGCCTGAAGGTTTCTTGGAACGAACCAGGGAGAGGGGATATGTGGTGAAGTCATGGGCACCACAAGTGGAAATTGTGAATCACGGCTCAGTAGGTGGATTTGTGACTCACTGTGGGTGGAACTCTACACTTGAAGCAGTGTGCGCTGGTGTGCCGATGGTGGCCTGGCCATTGTATGCAGAGCAGAGGCTGAATAGGGTAGTGCTAGTGGAGGAAATGAAGCTCGCTCTGTCAATGGATGAGTCTGAAGATGGGTTTGTGAGTGCTGATGAGGTGGAGAAGAAGGTTAGAGGTTTAATGGAGTCCACTGAAGGGAAGATGATTAGGGAAAGAGCTTCTGCTATGAAGAATGAAGCCAAGGCTGCACTAAGTGATGGTGGTTCTTCTCATGTAGCTCTGTCCAAGCTTCTTGAGTCATGGAAGCATGAGAAATGACTTGAGCCTCATCGCCTGTTTTACCTTTGGATCGTTGGGAGGGATTGTGCAACCTTATCTTTTGTCTCTGCAACTTTTCTAGATTAATATATGAATGATGTTTCCCCTTTAATCTTTGTTACGTGGAGTTGTTATATACAGGCCAAAAACAAATCAGTGATAGTTTAAGAAATTAAGTTAAAAAATCAATTTTCAAAACAACATGAAAAGACACAAAATGAATATATAGGAGTGAGACAGAAATGACTTGAAAGAAATCCTAGACTCTATTCCAATCACACCGGAGCGAAGGATGAATAACACCGCCGGAAAACACACTCATTGATTGATGTTGGGAAAGAAAGACAGGGGGATTTGGCTGGAACTTGGAAGTGATGGCGATGTCTATAGATAGATGATACTTCCCATCTTGATCATGACAGCAACAAAATCTGATCTGAAGGTGTTTTCATCGCACGGACTACTGAAATCAGTGGATCCCCATTGAACAGTTGTTGATCAGAATGGGGCAACCCCTCCTATTAATCAACTTGTAGTAATTGTTCTCGAAACGTTTGCAAATCAAGTGGTGCCAAATTGGGTCCCCGAGCCAGACATGCGTGGGGAGTTTGATACTTCGATCTGAGCCGAGGAAGGGTCTGATCTCATTATAATTAATATATGCGTGCCTAGTGAATTAAATTCATGATTTTTCTCAAAAAAATTTATGTGGCATTATCTTGGTGTCATGATTGTGTTTTTCGGTGGCAACGTTTATATATTGGGTACGTTAGAAATGGAGTTTTGTAATTCTTTTATTTATTTTTTATAAAGTTATTTATGCCTGAGGTCTATATCATAAATTTAAAAAGTTGGCATGGAATGATTTAAATTGTTTTATTCTGTCTTTTCTTGATTCATTTTATTTTATTATTTAGCATTGAATTGAATTGATGGGATATTGAACTTTTTTTTAGGAAATTATCTTGATTTCATGAGTCAACTTACATGTTAATCTAGATTAATTTAAGAGTTATTTAATTTATTTTTTAATTGAATATATATACACCAACCTATTCTAAAACCTTGTTCATTCAATTATTTATAGCATTTTTAATTAATTATTTTTGGTTAAAAAAACAATTAATGGATTTAATAGTCAGAATGGTACAGGATTGAAAGGACATGCTTATATATAGCAATATGATATGAAAATCATGATTTGGAAAAGTCAAGTCTTTAAAAACAATGGCGATTAATCTCGTGTCTACATATAAATATACTTCTAAGAACCTGTTAGAAACTCGAACCACTCACATTTTTTAATAAATAATGTTTTCACTTCACATGCTGTAATGTTTTTCATACTTGGTTTAGCTTCTATTAATTAATATTCTTGTTCTAAGATTAGAGGTATGAACACGATAATTTCAAGGTTGAAGTTAAGGCAAGCTTGATAGGGAGATGTGTTTAGCTTCATTAATTATGAAATAAAAACTAGGAATCCATTTAAGAGCCGAGCTAGCATATATATTCCAGTCCACCGCATCCGCTGCTTGTCTAATTAACTCCACAGCAGAAACTCGGCGGGGAGCGGAGCTAGAAGACAGCCATGGACGAGGCAGTAGTTCTCTACCCATCACCAACAATTGGTCACTTGATATCTCTGGTGGAGCTAGGCAAACACTTGCTCACCCACCGACCCTCCCTCTCCATTCACGTACTCATGGCCACAGAACCATACAGTGCTGGCAAATTGGATACCTACGTATCCTCCATCTCTGGCACCTTTCCTTCCATCAAATTCCACCATCTTCCCACTGTCACCCTCTCTACCACCTCCGCCACCCACCACGAAACCTTCATTTTTGAGGTCCTCCGTTTGAGCAAGCCTCTTGTGCATGAACAGCTCCTCTCCATCTCCAGAAACTATACCATTTCTGGGATTATTATAGACTTCCTTGCCACTTCTGCTCTCTCTTTGGCTACAGAAGTACTCAACATCCCCGCTTATATTTACATCACTTCTTGTGCTTCATTTCTTTGTTCTTATCTTTATCTCCCTACCCTTCACCAAAAGACTACCAAAAGTTTCAGAGATGTAAAAGATTTCCCTGATATTCCTGGTCTGCCACCAATCCGTGGCACTGACATGGTCAAGCCATTTCTTGACCGTGAAGATGATGCCTACATACACTTTCTTGATTATGCCATTCAAACAACAAAAGCCAAGGGAATTATCATCAACACTTTTGAACGTTTGGAGTCCAAAGTTATCAAGACAATATCAGATGGACTCTGTGCGCCTAATAATCGCACACCGCCACTTTTCTGTGTTGGTCCGTTGATTCTAGCTGAAGGGCAAAGAGAAGGAGGTGGAAGCAATAGCAGTTCCGATGATGCTGTGCCTGATGAGTGTGTAACTTGGCTTGATTCCCAACCAAGCCAAAGTGTCGTGTTTCTTTGTTTTGGTAGCCTGGGACTGTTCACCGAGGAACAATTAAGGGAGATAGCAACTGGGCTGGAAAAAAGTGGCCAAAGGTTCTTGTGGGTGGTTCGTAATCCACCTTCCAATGATCTTAGTGTAGCCATCAAAGCACAGAGAGATCCTGATCTGGATTCTTTGTTTCCTGACGGTTTCTTGGAACGCACCAAGGAGAGGGGATATGTGGTGAAGTCATGGGCACCCCAAGTGAAAATCCTGAATCACAGCTCAGTAGGTGGATTTGTGACTCACTGTGGGTGGAACTCTACACTCGAAGCAGTGTGCGCTGGTGTGCCGATGGTTGCGTGGCCGTTGTATGCAGAGCAGAGGCTTAATAGGGTGGTGTTAGTGGAGGAAATGAAACTCGCCCTGTCAATGAAAGATTCTGAAGATGGACATGTGAGTGCTGACGAGGTGGAGAAGAAGGTTAGAGGATTGATGGAGTCTGAGGAAGGTGAACAGATCAGGGAGAGAGCTATCGCTATGAAGCAAGCAGCCAAGGCTGCAATGGATGAAGGCGGTTCGTCCTACACAGCCTTTTCCAAGCTCATCGAATCATGGAAATGAAATTCACTTAGAACAGGTATATCACCTGTCATGATCATCAGGTTACAGTGCTGGTTTTGTTGTTCTGCTTTTAATTTCATGAATAATACAAGAATCGTAACCAAACGTCAATTTTCTTAATTATTCGTGTGATTAGCCAAAACTTATATTCAGTCACCATACCAGTAAGGTTCACTAAACAAATTAGTGATTTGAAAAGGCCCTTCATGTGTGCAGACAAGCAAGCAGCAAATATAACGAAAAAGTAACAGTGGGATTTCTAAAGTGGCGATGTAAGTATCAGTTTTTCCATGAGAATAGAAAGGGAAGGCCCATGCCTGAGCCCCGTGCTCCACCTTAGAAATCGAGTGGCCATGTTAGGTGGTGATGGGTACATACTCTTGACTGGAAGAAGAGCTAGAAGAAGAAGAACGGGTCAAGGGAGGGATACATTTTTTTTATTTTTTATTTTTTATTTTCACGCGTCGTATTAAAGTTTTAAAATACTATTTTTAAATTGAAAAGTTAAAATAGTTGAAAAATTGCTTGATATATAATATATTATATTTAAAGAATTACATTAGTAATTTTGCTTTTTATCATTACGTATGCTCTTACTCTTCCTCCCTTCTCGAGGGAAAAGGACAACATGAACACCAAGGAAGTGGAGGGTGGGAACCACCGCAGTGAAGTGGACGCAAAGTTTGATGCATAAGACTTGGCTGGCCAGGTTAGGTAGACTGTGCCCATCAATCTTATCTTATCTTAATACTTGAGATTCCACGCTTCCAAGTCTTCGAAATTTTTAATGTAAAATATTTTTATAAAATATATTAAAATAATATATATTTTTTATTTTTTTTAAAAAATGTTTTTACATTAGCATATGAAAATTATTTAAAAATATCAAACAAATTATTTTTCTAGTTAATTTTGTATTTTAGTTATTTGTTTCTTACTTGGTTTGGAATTTTTAATTTAATTACTATTTGATTATTTAAAAATCTCAAAGATGGATTCCATTAGTCAGAAATTTTTTAATTAGAAATCATTTTCGTTAAAGCATAGTTCTAGGCTAATAAAAATAGAGAAGCCTATTTAATATTAATTTTATGAAGATGAAGAATTTTATATAGATTAAATAAAAGTATCATAGAATTTTCCTAAGATTTCCTTACAATTTGGTCTATAATCTTATAACTTCAAAACTTCAGATGGTATCAGAATAGATCAGCATCTAAATCATCTATTTTAGCTCATGGGAGGCATAAATAGAAATAAGTTTCTAATAATTAAAGAATTAAATAGAAAATAAGAACAAATAATAATAAACGAAGAAAACATGAAGAACCGAATAGAGAGCATTGTTCTGGTGAACAAACAATGATCTCCGAGGAGAGCTCTCAGCAGAGCTCTCGTGTTTTTAGTAATTGTAGTTTATGACCCTAAGAACGCATCGACCTTAGCGTTCGTTCCCCTCGACAGAAACTTCATGCAGATCGGAGGTTTTACTCCGGCCAGAGCAAGTACGGAACTAGGCAAAGTCCATATTCCATCCCCGCAAATCAAACCAGAAGCCACCACCGGCCCGAAAGCATCTGCCTTCGCCTTGTCCATCTTTTCCCAGATGAATAGAATCAAGCTTCCCACACACGCGTCGATGGCGAAGTATGAGCCGATATAGAAAGGTATAGCCATCGCCATTGGATTGGGAATGAACCTGGCCCATTTCTCACCCAACGCATCCTTGATCAAATTGATCAGAATAGCTGCGCCGAAGAAGCCATAGCAAAGATAGAGGCAATTCTTTGGCAGAGACGAGAATCCCTCCACCCCCATTATAGCCATGTTTCGAAATACAGTAGCGTATGGAGCAGGGTATTCACTTCCAGGCGTCCCGAGATCCTTGAAGGCCTTGAGAAAAAGCCAAAAGACACAAGGGGAAATTATGCAGCCCATTGCAGTGCCAATTAGCTGGCTCACAAACATGGACCGTGGTGAGGAAAGGGTCAAATAACCAGTCTTGAGATCCTGAGAGAGGTCAGAGGCTGTGGAGACAATATTCATCATGACTCCACAGGCCGCGAGTCCTGCAAGAACTCCACCATGAGAGGCACCAGCCCATGCCCCGATTGCAAAGATAGCAAGCGTCCCATAGGAATAAGCAAGGGAAAAATCTGTGAGGCCACAGCCATAAGCATTACTGAATGCAAGGGCTGGAGCAAAGATGTAGATAACCAATATGTGATACCATTTGAGTTCGGGAAATATATGCGGAACGGTGGCTGTGGAGACGGCAGCTATGGCGACATAGCCAGCAACAGCAAACCATGTTGGAATTTGATCTTTGAGAAAGAATTCGTTGCGGCGTTGCTCATCGTAGGAGACCCTGGAGATCTCGGGAGAGGAACGGCCACTACAAATTGCATTTCTCCTTCGAAGTTGAGAAAACAAGGCTATGAGTGTGCGGCTTAGCACCTTGAAGAAGTTGTACAGACCGTCACCCAAGATCAAGGCAGTGGCAATGAATACCTGAGTACATTGCACAAGTGTTGATATGAATGAAGTCTTCAAAAATATGTTAAAAATCATGTACCGACCACTCCTGTCACCTTAACCTTGTTAGAAAACTTACCTTGTAACCTTGGAGGCCATTTAGGCTGTCTGGTTTGAGGTCTGATGGATACCAATCACCCTTTTTTGTATCTATGAGAGGCCACATGAGACCCCAGGAAAGAATTCCTCCAAGCAAAACCGATATGTTTATGATGTACGGGCAAATCATTCCAACCCCAACATATGTTGCTGAGAAATCAAAGAAAAATCTGCACATGTATCAAGAACATTATTAGTCGAAGATACCACAACTAATTTGAATCACAGAACCCTCATAAATGCAACTACATTCAGTAGGATGAGAAATTTTTTGAAGGTTGAGCAATGCTTTTACCTGTTTTCATATGCTTTAAGCCCAAGTGAGGGGAAATCAGCAAATCCACAACTATCTCCTGCAGTGTAGAACCACTGAAAGAAACCCCACAAGAAGCTGAGTGAGAGGAACTTGCCCAACACCCTCACTTGTTTCCTGCAATGGTAGAAAAACGAAGTACGATACTTTTACTTGCCGAATGATCGTCCAACTACAAGTGCATGAGATCTGATAATGCCTTACTTTGCTAGCTTGGCCCCTGTAGGAGTGTGGAAGCTGTTGATGAGATGACCAGTTGCAGTGCCACTTGGATATGTCAATTTGAAGTCTACAATCATGACCTTGAAATAACCATGGTAACAATGAAGCTTAGATTTTGGCAAAATGAATACCTACGACAAGAAGGAAAATGCAGAGAAAAGTTTCCAATAATTGCATGACGAAATTGATTTCTGATATAGGCTGTGAATTCTACCTTTCGAAGAGGCACCACTGAAAAGAGTCCAAGAAAGCTAACAACAAACAGAAAGCCAATCATCCATGATAGAGAGGGATTTTTAAAGGCACCTCTATCTTCTGTTGATTGTTTGGCCACGGTTTCACTCATTCCAAACAGATAATTTCCAAAGCCTCCTATTGTAAGGAAACAAGAAATATATTACAGAATGAAAACCATTATTACGGAATTCAAAGATTTCAACATCATCACAAGCATAATCACAAATTAGCTGTTTAATCACAACATTTTTAGTTTCAAAACAAGTTTGGCATTTAACCATCCATCCTAGTCTTAGAAATATATCGTATGACATTATGTTATTGATTCTCAGTAAATGACCAAGCTCAATGTATTAAAATCTACTGCAAAAGGATTGGTTAATAGCCCAAGCTCACAACTAGCTAGCATTCTAGAAACAGATCAATTATTCTCGTGCTCTTTCCGTTCACTATTGGAGAAGGCTTACTTTTCCACCAATCAGAATATTGTCTCAAGACTTACTGATAGAACTCTGAACTTAGTAAGTCATCCAAAACTGAATGTTTTTAGCAGGTTACATGAGGATGTCTCAAATAGACTATGTGGATGGCTTAACTAATACTTTATGGACCAACAAGATAGGGTTAGGTTCAAGAGATGGGTTGTTCAGAGATTCCTGAGGCCATGTTCCATGAAAAATCCTCTTTTGGTAGTTCATCCACTACTTGAATTTCCATGCAAAATATTGAGAGAAAATGAAAATTAATGACAGTAACAAGTACAGAATGTGTACCACTATTGGCAATGCCAGAGGAGGCAACGACGCAAGTCTGGATAACAGTGTTCTCTTGCCTCGTAAAGGGTTGCCTCAAAAGGCCAGACTTTTCAAGAAACTTCGTCCAAGTCTTGATGAAAAAGAAGCCCAGAAGGCCAGCAGAGATATTGAGGGCAGGTATGATACCAGTTGTGAGATTGAGCTTCATTACGATGACGGTGAACAAAATGCTCAGCATAAAGCTCACCACAAAGGCCCGCAGTGTCAGCTGGTTCCTCCATGACGCCACCTCCTGTTGCTCGAACATTCTTTCCACTGACAGCTCCTCTTCTCGTTCCTCTTTCTTGCGACCACGATCATCCTCCAAATCATAATTACCATTCTCTACCTCGATGTCATCTCTTCCATTACGTTCCATTTTCTTTTCGTAAACACACACACACACACACTCGCGGTGGAGGCTAAGAAAGCTGGGAGAGTGTTAAAATAAGGTGGTCGTGAATACTGCTCAGCGCATGGAAGGCATGAGGAAGAAGTAACTAAACGACACAAAATTTCATTTATAAGAAAATGAAAATGATGACCGTGAGGAAGAGTCAAAGACAACGGGGTGATAAAAGTCGACACAAGTTTTTTCACGAGAGGTTGGTCCAAAATTTGTGCTGGAAAATTTGATCCATGCCCTTACTTAAGGTGTCTAGAAAACTGAAACTAATGAGACTAAGGTGCATTCTCAAAATGTTCAAATTTGGATGGTTTTCATTTGATTACTTGTTTGTAACTTTTTTTTGTAATTGTGGTTATGATTGTTTTTAAAGTGTTTTTAATTGAGAAATGTATTAAAATAATATTTTTTTTTATTTTTTTAAAATTATATTTGATATCAGTGTATAAAAATAATCTAAATACATTAAAAATATTTTTGAAACACAATGTCGAACACCCGTCACCTGAAATGAGCTGAACTTTTACTATACTTTTTTTATTTGGTGGAGTTGGTGCATCCAAACTTGAAAGTTATTCGTGGAAAATAAATTCAATTTCAATTTATTTGGTACATTGAATGGTGGAAGGACTCTTGAAGAAATCAGAAAAAAGGTTTCCTAGTTTTGATTAATATTAAAGTAAGGTGATATGAAAATATTCCTTTTATATATTTTGACGCTAACTAGACAAAAATGTCAATTCTTTAACTCACAATCTCATGTATATGTTTAATAAAATAAATTGAAGATTAAATAAATACAACTCGATTGGTCATTTTAAAAATATTTTAATTTTAAATATTTAGCTAGCTTGTGATTAAATTAAATCATGATGGGATATAATCCAATCAAATTAATGAATCTAGAAAAACCTTGAAAGATTGATAAATATATGAATTGACTTAAAAATAAATGATAGATTAATAATTATTTTTTCAATATCAGGTTAGTGACAAATTAGATTGATTTGGATCAACCAGTCAAATTCTCAGCCTAAAACTTTGACTCAATTGAGTTTAATAATTTAAATAATGATTGTTCTAGAAAAATGCAGAAATTATTGGGATATAATAAAATAGTATAATTTGTTTTTTAATTTTGTAAACAAGCTAAATGTAGAACCGAGTCTTTAAAAATAAGAGTAGGCGAGTGGGCTAGTTAGCCCAAGCCCACCCGTTTAACTTTGAATTGTTTTTTTTTTTTTTACCATATTAAGAAGTAAGCATTGTGTCATTCTCAAGTTTGGGTTTTAACCACAACAGAGGTGACTGAAAATCAAGTTGTTTAGTTTTTTAGCTAAAAACTCATTTTAATATTTTTATAACAACAAAAAATTGTAACGACCAACCTCTTTCTCTTTGTTTTTTTTTTTTGTTATTTTTTAATGAATCTTTCTTTTCTCTCAAGTCGAAGGACCAAAATATAAATATAATGAAATGTTAGGGTAAATTGTATAATACATATTCAAAGTAAAGGGATAGAAAATAAAATTCGATAACACATTTTCTTATAGAGTTCTCTTGCGTAGTAATAAAAGGGTTTCAGACTTTTCAAGAGACTTTGTCCAAGTCTCGATTACTGTGTGTTTATCTTCCCTCGTAAACCTACTAGGATTGCTTTTATATATATAAATATAAACAGACTTTTCAAAGTGAAACAACATTTCATATCATGCATTTGTAATAAATAACTCAAATCTGTATAGAAAATTAATTAGATCAATGCAGTTCTTAATGCTCTGTTGACAAAACATTCCCTTTCTCTTGTCTGGGCTTCTTTCAGAATGCGTGATGCCTTTTGTTCTCTTGTTTGACAGAAACCTCAACCCTTTGAATTACCGAGTTAGTTCTTAACACAGATTTCATCATCGATGGCTGATCGAGTCTTCACCGAGTTCTTCGTCGATGTATGGCTGGCTACCAACCATGCAGAGAAAACTCAACCCTTCTACACGAAGAAAACGCAACTCTTCTTCTATTGTTACCATTTATGGAAATCCATGGCAGATGTTAAATTAAGCACCCGTTTGGTATTGTGTTTCTACCCACGTTTGAAAAAAAGTCAGTGAATTGCCATTTGGTTACCTATTAAAAACAGTTGCACAATACATGGGCCCACCAACAAAACTTTGCAAACCGTCGTTTCATGAGACGCAGCTAAAAGCTGCTTCTCATAGCTTTTCATAAACAAATACCAAATAAAAAACCACAACAACCACAGAAACAACATAAAATTACCGTTGGAATGTATTATTCCAAATCAAACCCTCATCTCTCGGCATCTCTGCTCCCTTCACTTCTGCGCCTCACTTCTCATTTTCACTATTTATTCCCCTTCTCTTCACATCTGCATCTTCGGTCCCTCTGTCGTCCTCGCCACCTTTACAAAAGTAGAGGGATCTTTGTCTGTCTTGGCTCTTGTTTCAGTTCCTGCTACTTCGGTTTCTTGTTTAGAGGAGCGTCGGCGTCGTTTAGGGAGATCAGAGAAGGAGAGGATTGTTCACGAGAAATGGTTAAGGAGAGAGATCAAGAGTGTTTTTACTGCTTATAATAATAATTTATTATTAGAGTTTGTAGGAATAATGTGAGGTAATTAAGGATGGAAAAATAGGCATTTGAAGAACAAACAATATATATTTTTTTAAAAAAATGTGTAGATACAAATCGGTCTTAATGGAAGGAAAATATATGTTCGTGATGAAATTGCAAATAGTTTGATGGGAGAATAAAAAATAATATTTGTTTTTTCATGAATTATTAATTTCATAATATTATTATCATTATTAAATTTACAATATTTAAAATTTTATATATATACATATATACCATTTTAAGTAATTTCACAAGTTAAAAGCAGTTTGGAAAGTTTGGAAACCAAACACCAAAACTGTTTTTTCTTCAACCTTCAACTCAAACACAGTTTTAACCAAACACTTAACTGTTTTTTTTGAACCACAGTAAAAGCGCTTTTTAAAACTTCATTTTTTCAATCTCAACCACAACCGCAACCGTAATGCCAAACAAGCCCTAAAACGGTCAAGCAGCTAGTTAGTCAGTGGGGAAATTAACAAACAAACCCTAGCTTGCATAAGACTAGACTAGCTAGGTATTCATCACGTGGGAAAAAATGTGAGGCAAAATAATGAATTATATATTAAGACACCGTTGGTATCTCCCTCTATCTATCTACTCGCACTTTCTTTTTCGAGAATGGCTATCGTTTTGTTAGTATCATTGAAGAGTCGCTATTTGTTTTATATACTTTTATAATTATACACTAGTTTTATATGAAATCACGTGGTGCATATAATTTTCATTCTTAGACTAACTAGTTTTTTAATATTTAAAATTTTAACTCAACTGCTTATCACTTAACACATTAAAAAATAAATAGAAATACAAGGGTTTAGGATTACTATGTGGATTTCTGAGCAGATGCACTCTGAATTCACATATTATTATTTTTTTCATCTCTTAAAGTTTTTTCTTCTTTCTAATATACTACATTGTCGCTTGATTTTGCAAAAAAAAAAAAAAACAAATAGATGCATGAAAAATAAAATTCAAGCACCAAATTTGATAAGGGGAAACAATGAAGATTTTTTTTTTTTTTTACTACTAAAAAATGCACCAAATATTCAATTTTGATCCATAGTCACATTAGCAACTTGCGAAGTTGAACATGTAGTTACTATAACATATGTTTGTATGGCTAAGAAGATTATTGAAAGAGTTGCAAATACCACAAAAAAAACTTATATAATTTATATGGACAACTCATTAGTCATTGTCTTAGCAAAGAGTCTAATATTTCATGATAAAAATAAGCACATTGACACAATGTTTCATTACCTCCGAGATTGCATCACAAACAAGAAGGTTAAACTAATATAAAGACTTAAGATCAAATCGCATATATGATATTTTTTTTCCAAAATAAGAGAGATTTTAAGAGTTGTAAGAAATCAAGTTTAAAGATGGATGCTGAAAAATAAAGTAGAATTTATTTTTCTATAAAATATAAGAACTAGTCTACTGGTAGAGAACTGATCAATCGGTTGAATTAAATAAACTGGATGATTGGTTAAATCAGAAAAATACTTGATTATATTAGAGTATGTTTTCTTGTTTAGTTTAAATTCAAGATTCTCAAGGATTTTAAGTCTATGAATATATTTATAGTAATAAGCACATTTTAAGTCTATGAATAAGGAGGAAGGAATCATCAACAAAGATAGTTGCAATACGTTCACAATCAACATGACTGCAACCTATAATATGTTTAAAGCTGACAGAGTGAACTGTGATTTTCCGTTTGCAGATTGTTTGATGCATCTGTTTCACTGTCTTCTTCAAACTAGACAAGAAAATAACTATAAGCATATTTCCAAGGATCGACTAACAAGCATATACAAGTAAATGGACATATGATTTTCTTCTCCAGAAATGATTCTAGAGAAAATGGTTGTCGGCTTCACCAAGTAGCTGGTGATTATCCACAGGATTTTCGAGTCGAGCTTCATATGTAAACTTCATAACCTTAGTCTACGAAGCAAACCAGCCTTACTTTGCAGTTTCTAAGAACGCATCGACCTTAGCATTCGTTCCCCTCGACAAAAACTTCATGCATATCGGAGGTTTTACTCCAGCTAGAGCAAGTATCGCACCGGGCAAAGTCCATATCCCATCCCCACATATCAAACCAGAAGCCACTGCTGGCCCAAAAGCATCCGCCTTTGCCTTGTCAATCTTTTCCCAGATGAATAGAATCAAGCTTCCCACACACATGTCGATCGCAAAGTATGAGCCGATATAGAAAGGTATAGCCATCGCCATTGGATTGGGAATGAACCTCGCCCATTTCTTACCCAACGCATCCTTGATCAAATTTATCAGAATAGCTGCACCGAAGAACCCATAACAAAGATAGAGGCAATTCTTTGGCAGAGACGAGAATCCGTCTGTCCCCAATATAGCCATGTTTCGAAATACAGTAGCGTAAGGAGCAGGGTATTGACTTCCAGGAATCCCAAGATCCTTGAAGGCCTTGAAAAACAGCCAAAAGACACAAGGGGAAATTATGCAACCCATTGCAGTGCCAATTAGCTGGCTCACAAACATGGACCGTGGTGAAGAAAGGGTCAAATAACCAGTCTTGAAATCCTGAGAGAGGTCAGAGGCTGTGGACACAATATTCATCATGACTCCACAGGCCGCGAGTCCTGCAAGAACTCCACCATGAGCGGCACCAGCCCATGCCCCAATTACAAAAATAGCAAGCTTCCCATAGGTGGAAGCTAGGGACCAGTCAGTGAGGCCACAGCCATAAGCATTACAGAATGCAAGGCCTGGGGCAAAGATGTAGATAACCAATATATAATACCATTTGAGTTCGGGAAATATATGCGGAAGCGTGGATATGGAGACAGCAGCAATTGCGACATAGCCTGCAACAGCAACCCATGTTGGGATTTGATCTTTGAGAAATAGTTGGGTGCGGCGTTGATCATCGTAGGAGATCCTGGAGGTCTCGGGAGAGGAACGGTTCGCAATAGGGAGGGCACCGGTTGCATCTCTCCCACGAAGTTGAAAAAACAGGGCAGTGAGTGTTCGGCTTAGCACCTTGAAGAAGTTGTACAGACCGTCACCCAAGATCATGGCAATGGCAATAAATACCTGTGTTCATTGAATAAGTGTCGGTATGAATGAGAGGGTCTATAGAATCTCTCTCTTTTCACCTTAACCTTTATAAAAAACTTACCTTGTAACCTTGAAGGCCATGTAGGCTGCTAGATTTGAGGTCTGCTGAATACCAATCACCCTTTTTTGTATCTATGAGAGGCCACATGAGACCCCAGGAAAGAATTCCTCCAAGCAAAACTGATATGTTTATGATGTACGGGCAAATCATTCCAACTCCAACATATGTTGCTGAGAAATCAAAGAAAAATCTGCACATGTAAACAAGAACATTATTAGTCAAAGACACCACATGTAATATGAAACACAGTGACCTCTACATTCAATAGGATGATAAAAGTTTTGAAAGGTTGAGCAATGCTTTTACTTGTTTTCATATGCTTTAAGCCCAAGTGAGGGGAACTCAACAAATCCACAACCATCTCCTGCAGTGTAGAACCATTGAAAGAAACCCCACAAAAAGCTGAATGAGAAGAACTTGCCCAACGCTCTCACTTGTTTTCTGCAACGGCAGGAAAAAAAATAAAGTTGGATGCTTTTACATGCCGGATGGTCATCCAACTACAAGTGCATGAGGTCTGATAATGCCTTACCTTGCAAGCTTGGCTCCCGCAGGGGTGTGGAAGCTGTTGATGAGATAAGCAGTTGCAGTGCCACTCGGATATGTCAATTTGAAGTCTATAATCATGACCTGGAAATAACCATATATGGTAACAATGAAGACTAGATTTTGGCAGAGCCAATACATTCAACAAAAATGAAAAAAATGCGGAGAGAAGTTTTCTACTTCCTATAATCTTATGACGAAATTGAGTGATGGCAGAGGCTGTAAAGTCTACCTTTCGAAGAGGCACCACCGAAAAGAGTCCAAGAAAGCTAACAACAAACAGAAAGCCAATCATCCAAGACAGGGATGGATTTTTGAAGGCATTTGTATGTTCCGTTGATTGTTTGGCCACAGCTTCACTCATTCCAAACATGTAACTCCCAAAGCCTCCTTTTATAAGGAAACAAGAAACAAATCATAGACTGGAAACTGTTATTGCATAAAATCAACAAGCTTAATTTAATCACAAAGTAGCTGTTTCAGCTCCGAAACAAGCTTGGATGATAAGCTGGAAATGCAGTGTATAACTCATCTTGACATTCTGTTAATGAATCTCAGGAAATGAAAATTATAAATTATTTCTTTGTGATTTCTTGTAGCTGATTAAGTTTTGGGGTTACTATGATTCAAAGTCTTATGACAAAATAATTACCGATTGAAATCTCCTTAATCTTTTTTATTCTAATTAGAATTAATTAATGATATAAAACAGTATACATCTACATAAATATTCCACCGCTTGAACATTTAAGGGCACATGTTTATATGATAAAATTTAGATTAATAGCACATCCGTAAAGCAATAGCAGAGCTGGCAGTCATAGAACCTCAATTTTGATTTGTCTCTAAAAGAGTTTAGGCAGTCAAAAATTATTGTCTTCAAGGATCATGTAAAGCAAATCATATCCGTGGTAAAAGGGATCCGGAGAGAAAAAGAAAAAATGATATAGCAATTAGAAAAAGGTTTAACTTTCAAATTTATGTTTATCTGATTATCTCTCAAATTGTTGAGAGTTTTATGTTTTTCAATTCATTAGCATTGTAAACCTATATATAGGCTATTTGAATTCAATAAACATCATGTGATTTGTTCCAAGTTTCAGTTTTTCTAAGTATTTTTTCCAGATTTTCCTGCCCAGAATTTAGTTCTTCATCTGTTCTTCATTCTCGGCAATTTTCCAGATTTTGATCTGAACAGTGCTTGTTACTAACAACTACTGTTCAGATCATAAAATTCCAACAAAGGGATCCGGAGAGAGAAAGAAAAAATGACATAGCAATTAGAAAAGGCAAATCTTGACATTGAATCGATGTAACTGCTGTAGGTTTTCAACCTTGAGGAACAGAAACGAAACCATATGATAGAAATTGTAATATCTTGATCGAAGAAGCTTACATGTCTCCTCAATCCCAAAAGTAAGAGAGATGGAATGATAATTAATGTCAGTAATTAGGAGTAGAGAAAGCATACCACTAAAGGCAATGCCAGAGGAGGCAACCACACAAGTCTGGATAACTGTGTTCTCTTGCCTCGTAAATGGTTGCTTCAGAAGGCTAGACTTTTCAAGAAGCTTTGTCCAAGTCTTGACGAAAAAGAAGCCCAGAAGGCCAGCAGAGACGTTGAGGGAAGGTATGATACCGGTTGTAAGATTGAGTTTCATTACGATGACGCTGAACAGAATGCTCAGCAAAAAGCTCACCGCAAAGGCCCTCAGTGTCAGCTGATTCCTCCATGATGGCACTTCCTGATTCTCAAATATTCTCTCCACTGACAACTCTTCTTTTTGTTCCCCTTTCTTGTCCTTCTTCTTGTGATCATGATCTTCCTCCGAGCCATTTTTATTCTCGACCTTGATGCCATCTCTTCCATTGCGGTCCATTTTGTTTTCTTGGAAAAAGAAGGATTCTTTATGGAGGCTAAGAAAGCTGGGAAAGTGTTAAATAAGGTGGTGGTGGTGGTTATTGCTCAACACATCACGGGAAGAGATGTGGACGCATTAATTGCTGCTTAAGAAGTGTGGAAGCAATGAGAGATGATGACCGAGAGAAACAGTTATGACAATCAAATGACTTGCTTCACTGTGGGTAGGAAGTCAACTTCCAGCCAAACCAGTTTATTTAAATGGTTTGAGTTTTAAAAAACTAAAATAAAATGTTCTCCAAAAGATTAAAAGATCTGAAAAATATATTGAGATATAAAATATTCTTGCAATTTTGGTGTTCTCAAATTGCAAAACAGTAATTTGCTTCTATTTTAAATCTAGATCACAACATTGCCCCTGATTTTTTTTTTCCTCACAATGAAGGCTAGTTTTGTATTTTTAAACAATAAATCACACTTCCATGATTTCCAATTTCATGGTAAGAAAAACTCTCATGTCGTTGAGGCTATTTAACTCTCAAATTAAAGGGTACTCATGTCATCTTATTTATGTTTTTTTTTTGGTGATTAGTCAGTGTAGTGGGGCTATTTAAGTATTTTTCTAAGAAATGTTGATGCATGATGGATGGACATGCCAGCCATTCCATCATCTTTAGACAGCGTGGGCGTACAATAATTAGAGGCTGAACCGACAATTTTGGAATGACATCACATCATCTGATCTCTATAGATGTGTGATGCGTCGTGCATAGATAGGATTTCTGATTTGTTATCACTTATCAACGATCGTTGTTTTCTCTTCCCTCTCTCATCCACTTAATTTGTGCCCCCCGACCACATTTTCTAACCCAGACCCCAAACTTATATTTCTTTTTCATTTAGTCCCTCTACTTTCGGTTCTATTTTCTTAAGAGAAAATAATTCATTGAGTTAGTTTTTTTGTCTCAATTTCATCCTCATCAAGATTTTTGCTTTGCCAAATTTGATCGTTGATCTTTTAGTCGCTATTTTTTTTTGTGGTCGAAGATAATTTTTAGAATTGTATTTTTTTATTCCACCCCTTGTTTTTTTTCCAATTAAGTTTAATCTTTACTCTTTTGATTATTCTTTTAAAAAAAATTAAATGTTTTTTTATCCAATTTAATTCTTCAATAATTAGCTGATTTGGATTTGATCTTTGTCAAACAATTGAGTCAGAATTTATGGGCTGCAAGCTTTGGAAATTAACCCAGCATGAGGTTTCCTTATATATATATATATATATATATATATATATATATATATATATTTTAAGGTTTGTCTGTCATCGTTGCTATGGTTAAATCATATATTATATTGCTTCATCTTATTGAATCCAATCAATTTAATTGAGTTTATATTGTTATTTTATAAATACTATTGTTGACTAAATAAACATGTTTTATGTTTAACAACATGACTTGCAAGCTTTGATCGATCGAATGTTCACTCTTGACACCACACACACACACACAAGAATATTCGTTATTACTGTGACGAAGATTCAAATTGAAACTTCAAATGAGATAATGAAATGCGGGAAGCAGCTGACCCCATAATCAATGAAAAGTATCTCGTATCTCTTGACTTGTCTTCCATCCACCGATTTTGAATGAGATACGAGGAGGAGCATGCGGGAAAGCAGATGAGATGGTCCACCCGGCCACCCAAGTCTCCCCGGCAATCCTAAGTCTCCGCGGCGTACAAATTCATTTCAATAATATCTGCTGGCTAGGAAATATTGACAAATTAAAAACCCCAATAATTACATGCCTCATTTATTGATTTCAGATTCTAAGAGATTCATTTACGAGTCCAGATAAAGTTTTTACTGTTCTAGATCTTTACAAAATGAATATATTCTGGCTCAAATTCAATATCTGTAATATAAAAACATGTATGTCTAGTCATGTTTGCAGAAAAGAAATAGTTTTAAACTGATATAAAAACAGTATGTCTCTGTATTTGAAAAACAATATTACAAAAATCAAAGGTTTGAATACCCAACCTGGTTAAGGTAGTTCTTTAATAAATTGGATTCTTCGTTCGATACTTGGAAAATAAAATAAATTTGTGAAGGTCGATTGGGGGTTGACTTGGATGTAACGTGCGTGGAAAATGGAAGGAAACGAGTGATTGGGATACCAGTGGGCCTTGTCACTGCTTTCTCATTTACATATATCATCCATCGCTATTAATTAAAGGCTGCTAATCACCGTTCATTCTTGTATTCTATATAAAAGTTCAACGAGGGAGACTAAATTTTATATTTATGTGATCTTGAAGATACACTCTTTGAATCGATTTCATATATTGATAGAGATCTGTTCACTTAATTAGACACAATTTAATAAATGGTGGAATCCACTTGCAAGTTTTAGTCAATAATTGAAGGACAGTTGATGAGTATGTAAAACACCATGAGCGTGATAGACATGCCTAACAAGACTTGAACCTGGGATGAGAAGAAGACAGAAATACTTCTTGACCACCAGACCAAGACCTTACTGGTGCCTTATAGTATACTTACGAGGTGGGATACAAGCTTTGGGATTCAGTGATATAGTAACAATCCTTAGCATATTGTTACTAAAAAAATTATCATTAAAAATTTATATAATCTTTAATTTCAGAATTTAATTAATTAAGACGCGTTACGAAAATTATAATTATTGAATATTTATATAACCATTACTTTTAGAATTTAATTAATTAAGATGGATGTAAGTTCATCAAATATCTATATTAATAAAAATAAAAATAAAAATAAAAATAAAAATAAAATCACATGTCAGCCAGGACTAGCGTGAATGACATCCACAATAAAGAGTTTAATAATTAAGTTGGAATAAAATGCCAGAGTGCTCTGCTTGTTATCTCTAATCACAGCCTCCATAGGTTTTCAGAAAGCTAGGATATGGTCAAGTTGTGACCCCTTTTTTTTTGGGGGGGGGTCCCATGCGTGAACCATATAGATTGGGAGTCAGTCGAGCTTGAGTCATAGCTTATTTCATTCCATCCTAGCTTATCTCAAATCCTGTTTTTATTTATTTATTTATCATGATTTCAAAAATGTTTTTTTAATATAATTTATATAAATATTACTAAGTACTTTTAAATTTTTAATTGACGCAAAACATAACAAGCATCACGGAGTGCAATATAAATACACTAATTTGATGTAATAAGATAGTTTAAGGGGCTGTTTATCGTATTATCATGTCAAGATTTAAATATGAAGTTTTTGTTATGTTTTTTTCAAATGAATGAATTCAGATATAATTAACTTATTTAATATTTAAAAAAAAGAATGGTAATAGAAATTACGACGGCGATAACAAATTTATGGCTGCCAAGAGCCCAGGCCTGCTAGTGCTAGATTAAATCCTTCAAACGACTGGCCTAGTTGGAGAGGAGCCCAATGAAGGGCCATGATAAACCATCAAAGTCCAAACATAGAAACCCTAAGGCTTTATCTGGAATAAATTTAAAATATCATATTTATTCATAGGAGTAAATATTTCTTCTAAGCCATAGATGGATCGCCAGTTAGCAATCTATGAAGACCCTTCAAACCATATCTAGATCATATCATATAAACGTATTCAATGCCGTGTTTGACTTCTCCAAGGGGTTATGAACACCATTTTTCTTGAATCATGTAAGCTTAGTGGACTTGAAGGCAATGTGGGGTCAAATGTTTGCTGATGAATGTCTGAATGCATCTGAAGGACGTAAAGATCCATTCATTTCCTATATATTATTTGATTCATAGACCATCCAAGCAAGCCCGCTGAAACCCATCTCATCTTCAACTGAAGCTTTCTTTTCATGTGATGTTGTTTAATCCATCGAGCATCACATCAGAGCCCTTTCATTCATCTCACTGAAGCTTGCAAGCATGATGAGTTCATGCATATTGTGGTTTCTTTTCTTGCAGATAATTCTTCACTCTCTCTCCTTCTCATTAGCTAGAGGAGAGACCGAGACAGACAAACTCTCGCTGCTGGCTTTCAAGGCTCAAATTTCAGACCCCCCTGCAAAACTAAGCTCGTGGAATGACTCTGTACACTTCTGCCAGTGGTCAGGAGTGAGATGTGGAGGACAGGGTCAGAGAGTCACAGAGCTTGACCTCCACTCCAGCCAACTGGTGGGCAGCCTATCTCCGCACATTGGGAACTTGAGTTTTCTCAGGCTGCTAAGCCTGCAAAACAACAGTTTCTCCGATGCTATCCCCCAGGAGCTAGGTCGCTTGGCTCGGCTACAGACACTGATCCTTGGGAACAACTCGTTCAGTGGTGACATCCCAGCTAACATCTCTCATTGCTCGAACCTCCTGAACCTCAATTTAGAGGGAAACAGTCTTACCGGCAACCTTCCTGAAGGACTTGGATCGTTATCGAAGCTGCAGGTATTAAGTTTTAGAAACAATCATATAGATGGAATGATTCCACTCTCTTTGGCAAATCTTTCATCTATAATTAGAATTGATGGAACAACCAATAATTTGAAAGGGGGTATTCCCATTAGTATTGGGAAACTGAAAACGTTAAACTTCTTGTCACTCGGTTTAAATAATCTGAGTGGTACAATCCCTCCCTCCCTATACAATATTTCTGCTCTCAAACATTTCTCCCTGCCTTACAACAAATTTCAAGGTACACTTCCTCCAAACATAGGCCTAACTCTTCCAAATCTCGAAGTTTTTGACATTCGAGACAATCGATTAAACGGGCCAATTCCGGCGACGCTCTTCAATGCCTCAAAAATTACTCAGATTGATCTTTCATCCAATGAATTCACCGGAAAAGTTCCCCCTTTAGCAAGCATGCCTAACCTCAGGGTTCTTGAAGTGAGGGAGAATGGACTCGGAAACGACGAGGATGATGACTTGTCCTTTCTCTACACCCTCTCAAACAGCAGCAAGTTGGAAGTTTTGCATTTAACTCAGAACAATTTTGGAGGGGAGCTGCCTGGTATACTTAGCAACCTCTCAACAAAGCTCAAGAAGATGACGTTTGGAAGCAATCAAATCCGAGGAGGCATTCCTGATGGCATTGGAAATCTCATAAGCCTGCAGGCTTTGGGTTTAGAGAGCAATCATTTGACTGGCAGCATACCAAAATCTATTGGGAAATTACAAAATTTAATTGAGTTGTATCTTAATGACAACAAATTATCAGGGAGCATCCCTTCTTCTTTAGGGAACATCACCTCGTTGATGCAAATTAATTTTGATCAAAATAATCTACAGGGAAGCATCCCCCCAAGCCTTGGAAACTGCCGGAAATTGTTGGTCTTGGCTCTCTCCCAAAACCATCTCAGTGGTCCCATACCAAAAGAGGTCCTTAGCATTTCATCCTTGTCAATGTTTTTGGTCCTGTCTGAAAATCAGCTGACTGGGTCCCTTCCCTTCGAAGTGGGCAAGTTAGTGAGTCTTGGATACATGGACATCTCCGAAAACAACTTGACTGGGGAAATCCCCGCAAGTCTTGGCAGTTGCGAGAGTTTGGAATATTTGTATTTGGATGGGAACCTCTTTCAAGGCCCCATTTCCGAGTCTTTGAGATCTTTGAGAGCACTTCAAGATCTTAATCTCTCTCACAACAACTTGACTGGCCAAATTCCCAAGTTTTTGGGAGACTTCAAGCTGCAGAGTTTGGACCTGTCATTTAATGACCTTGAAGGTGAGGTGCCCATAAACGGTGCTTTTGAGAATACAAGTGTGATTTCAATTTCAGGGAACAAGAATCTTTGTGGTGGAATTCTTCAGTTGAATCTGCCCAAATGCAGATCCAAGTCACCAAAGCCAGAATCTTCTACCAAGCTGATATTGATAGTCGCAATTCCTTGTGGCTTTTTTGGATTAATCTTCATCACATCTATTTTATTTTTTTTCTGCTTGAAAAAACCATCGAGAAAAATAAAAAATGATGAGGCCACTTCAGAGCTGTTATGTGGAGTGCCATTCCCAAGAGTAGCCTACAAAGACATACTTCAAGCAACTAATGGATTCTCTTCTGACAATTTAATCGGTGCTGGTAGTTTTGGGTCTGTGTATAAAGGAGTATTCGCATTTGATAGAGTGATTGTTGCTGTGAAAGTATTCAACTTGCTACAACAAGGAGCTCCCAAAAGCTTCATGAGAGAATGTGCATCCTTGTTAAGGATCAGGCACCGAAATCTTGTCAAAGTGTTATGTGGATATGCTGGCGTTGATTTTCAAGGCAATGACTTCAAAGCTCTTGTTTATGAGTTCATGATGAATGGAAGTCTAGAAGAATGGTTGCATCCAATCCATGCATTGGATCAGGAAGTGCATAAGCCAAAAAATCTCAATCTCATTCAGAGGATAAACATTGCAATTGATGTGGCTAATGCGCTCGACTACTTGCACAACCAATGCGAAACGCCTATTGCACACTGTGATCTCAAGCCTAGCAATGTTCTTCTCGATGGAGATTTGACTGCTCATGTTGGGGACTTTGGATTGTTAAAGTTCCTTTCTGAAGCATCTTCAGGTCAGACAAGCTCTGTTGGATTGAAAGGCAGCGTCGGCTATGCTGCTCCAGGTAACATACAACACTAGAAATTTTCTTTTTTCTCGAAAGTCATAAACACCTCTGATTACTTAATCATTCAAACAAACTGACTGCAGAGTATGGCATCGGAAGCAAGGTGTCAACTTCCGGGGATGTATACAGCTATGGCATCCTACTGCTGGAGATGATTACGGGGAAGAGACCTACAGATAGCATGTTTAAAGATGGACTAGACCTTCACAGTTACGTTAAAATGGCGTTACCTGACCGTGTAGTTGATGTCGCGGACCCAAAACTTCTGATAGAAGCTGATAAAATCGTGGAGTGTTTGATTTCAATTTGCGAGATAGGAGTGTTTTGCTCCGAAAAGTTTCCACGAGAGAGAATGGATATTAGCAGTGCTGTAGCTGAATTGAATCGAAGTAAGGCCAATTTTCTTGGTAGGCATGGATAGCTATCCTACGAGAAGGTTCTTGCCCTGTAGAGTCTAGACGACTTCGAAGTGAATATAGGAAATCATGAATGGAGTCTAAATATTGTAGCTTGCTTATTTGCATCAGTAGTGTCCCTGAAACCTGTCTAAGTGCCTGCTTTGTTCAAGTAACCTGTAATGTAATTATGCAAAAATTAATATTTATATATGCATGCAAAAATAAACATTATAGTGCAAGAGATTTTCCCCTAACACATGTTAACAATTATAATTTTCGATCATCAAGCTGAAATTTTGCAAGGAGATTCTTGAAGCTCTATTTTCTGAGGTTAAATTCTATTAGCCATCTGAAAGCAATCAAGCAGGGTCTCATGACCTGCTACGAGCCAAACCCATAAACAGGAAACAAGCCAAACTAATTGAACTTCCACCAGCAACGAAATCCACTCTAAGAAGGATCGTTTTTAGCCACGAAAAGCATTTTGGTCATTGTGTAGTCTCAACTCAACTCAATGCATAACCTGAGAAGGTACATCAAGTGGGAATGAAGTCACATCATTGAAGATTCTGGAATTCCTTCTCTCCAAACAAAATAAACAGCTCCATGCCAAGCTAGTCTCAAAATAATACAAGGATAGTACAAGCACAAAACAAGTGTAAATTAATTTTCCAAGTCAAGAAACGCGTGCTCAGGAAGTATTCCTGCGTATCATCCAGCATTCTTTTTCCATATCTTTAATTAATTAAGGGACTGTAAATTCCACAGCGATCAAATCAAACCTCTCATGGTCACAATGCTGCGTGCTTCCAAGGCAACCACTATTCATTTTCCAAGTCAAGAAAGGCGTGCTCATGAAGTATACCTCCCTATCATCCAGCATTCTTTTTCCATATCTTTAATTAATTAAGGTACTGTAAATTCCACAATGATCAAATCATGCCTTGATTTCGTGGACTCAGCTAAAGGTAATCCCTCCTATCCATTTTCCAAGTCAAGAAACGCGTGCTCAGGAAGTATTCCTGCGTATCATCCAGCATTCTTTTTCCATATCTTTAATTAATTAAGGGACTGTAAATTCCACAGCGATCAAATCAAACCTCTCATGGTCACAGTGCTGCGTGCTTCCAAGGCAACCACTATTCATTTTCCAAGTCAAGAAAGGCGTGCTCATGAAGTATACCTCCCTATCATCCAGCATTCTTTTTCCATATCTTTAATTAATTAAGGTACTGTAAATTCCACAATGATCAAATCATGCCTTGATTTCGTGGACTCAGCTAAAGGTAATCCCTCCTATCCATTTTCCAAGTCAAGAAACGCGTGCTCAGGAAGTATTCCTGCGTATCATCCAGCATTCTTTTTCCATATCTTTAATTAATTAAGGGACTGTAAATTCCACAGCGATCAAATCAAACCTCTCATGGTCACAGTGCTGCGTGCTTCCAAGGCAACCACTATTCATTTTCCAAGTCAAGAAAGGCGTGCTCATGAAGTATACCTCCCTATCATCCAGCATTCTTTTTCCATATCTTTAATTAATTAAGGGACTGTAAATTCCACAACGAACAAATCAAACCTCTCTCCCATTAATTGCATTTGTTTTGGTCGATTTCTGATTACCACCTTCTTCTTTTCACTTTGCTCTTTTAATTTTCATTCCAATCAGTCTTTTAAATATTTTTAGTCAATTTTTACTCAATCTTTTTTACTCTTTTGATGTCTTAAATTTATTACATGTATGATAGAGTTTCTCATTTTTGATAAGACAATAATGTTTTCTCGTTGTGACAATTAATGCGGACGCGTTGAATAATTATAACGGCTATATTTTAACAGATATATTTTAATACTTCTCCTCAAGTTGGAGCGTAGATATTTATCATGTCCAACTTGTCAATAACATCATAGAATGCCCTTCCGGAGACTGTCTTTGGGAGAATATCGGCTAGTTGATCTTCATACCGAACAAATAAAAGTTGTATAATTTTCCGATCAAGATTTTTCTTAATGAAGTGTTTGGTACGATCATGTTGAACAAGATTATGAGCAATTTCAATGGCTGCCTTATTGTCACAATGTAGGCACATAGATGTGTCATACTCAATTCTCAAGTCTTGTAATACATGTTTAATCCATTGTAATTCACACACACCATGAGCCATACCTCGGTATTCTGCTTCTGCACTTGATCTTGCCACCATTTTCTGCTTTTTACTTTTCCAAGTGACAAGGTTGCCTTCTACGAATGTAAAATATCCTGATGTTGATCTCCTATCAGTTTGATTTCCTGCCCAATCTGAGTCTGTATGCCCTTTAATATCTTGGACCTCCCCTTTAGAAAATAGAAGTCCTCTTCCTGGTGCACCTTTTAGATATCTTAAGATCCGATATACAACTTCCATATGTTCTTCTCCTAGTGAATGCATGAACTGACTTACCACACTTACTGCATAGGCGATGTTTAGCCTAGTGTGTGATAAGCATATTAGTTTTTCAACTAATCGTTGATAACATCCTTTGTCTGTTAGGGTCTGATTTTCTACTTGTCCCAGTTTGTGATACATTTCCATAGGTCTATCTACCGGTTTGCATGCAAGCATTCCGGTTTCTGCCAATAAATCTAACACATATTTTCGTTGTGATCGACATATCCTCGCTTTTCACCTTGAGACCTCAATCCCTAAGAAGTACTTCAGCTGTCCGAGATCTTTCATTTCAAATTTCGATGCCAGAAACTGTTTTAGTGCTTTTCTTTCTTCTGGATCATCTCCTGTTAAGACCATATCATCCACATATACTATTAGTGTCGTTACCTTCTCTCCTTTGTGTTTTATAAAAAAAGTATGATCTGAATTACTTTGCTTATAGCCAAACTCCTTCATCGTGGATGAGAATCTTCCGAACCATGCTCTAGGTGACTGCTTTAGACCATACAATGCCTATTTCAATTTGCATACTTCAGTTTCACACGAGGACCTGGTTTTAACTCCAGGTGGTAATTCCATATACACTTATTCTTCGAGATCTCCATTTAAAAAGGCATTCTTGACATCGAATTGTTGTAAGGCCTAATCTCGATTCACTGCTATAGATATGAGAATCCGGATGGTGTTCATTTTTGCAACTGGGGCAAAAGTTTCTTGATAATCCACTCCATACTTCTGTGTATATCCCTTTGCAACCAATCTTGCTTTGTATCTATCAATACTCCCGTTTACATCAAACTTTCTTCTTTCCTTGTGGTAGTTGACATAACTCCCAAGTGTTATTTTTCTAAAGTGCCTCCATCTCCTCATTCATCGCCTTGGGCCATTTTGGGTCTGCTAATGCATCCTGTACATTACTAGGAATAGACATATTGAATAATTGATTAACAGTAAATGCATATGATTTCGATAATCTATAAGTAGAGATATAGTTACTGATAGGGTATTTAGTTTTGTTTTTGGGATCGGGTTCATATTGTTTCTTTCGGACTCCCCAGTTTAGTCTTTGTGGGTACCTATTGATCATATTATTTTCTAAGAGAGGAGTTTCATTTATCTCATTAGAAATGGTGTAGTTGTTGGTAATTCCAGAGACATAGGAGGATCGTTTCTGAGATCATTTCGGTGTATGTAGATTTCCAGGTTATCACAACCTGGTTGCATTTCCTTTAACCCTTCATTTCCTCTAATTCGAATATATCTTCATTCTCTTCAATGTTACTCTCCTCCTGAAGAGAAGACCCGGGAACTTCCCCTAAATAGTAGGGTTCAGATTCTCAAAATGATGCATCTAGGCTTACATGTAGCTTTCGATGGTGAGGATCATAGCACCTATATGACCATGAATGACTTTTTCTCGGCTACCAAGACCTCAAATTTGCACGCAGTTTATAAAATCAATTGAAGAGATTTTTCCAATGTTTATTGGTGCATGAATAGATAAATATTAGAGTTATCTTCAATCTCATCATAACATAGAAAATAAATGACGTGAGTGCTTAGTTTTTGCGTAACATTTATTTACATTCCAAGTTGTTTGAACAAAACAGGCACTTCTGAAGGGCCAGGCCAGAAGATTAGAAAAACAAATATCATAGATATTTTATTTATTTGGCCGCCTGTACATGGTCCACCACATTGAATGTTGATTTCAACCTACGACATGGTCCACAACTGTTTCAAAGAAAATAATAAGAAGCTATTTCTAGGAAAGTATGTCCTCTACCAATGACTAATTACTTTAAATGCTTTATGCTTTTCCAATTCAATATTTTGTGTCTCGTTTTTTTAGCTGTGAGTATATATCAAACCACCTAGCTAGCTAACCCTCTCCATCTTCACAACCACCATCCCGCAGACTAGATAGCTCTCTACACATACCAAGACATTTGATTCCCTAAAAGTTTCATCTTTCTTTCGTCTGAACAATTAATGGGGTCTCAAGGAAAGACTCGATACCTGACAATAATACTCCTCGTTGCCTTTATTTTGTTATCATGTTCGAACCTAATACTTGTCAATTGTTGTGTTCCATGCCATTCCGGTTGTCGTGGTCAATGCAATTATTGTCCGCCCCGTTGCAGACCCCCGCGAGACCCCAGGGTCTAATGGAGGGAGGGGTTAGGAGAGGTGGTTTGGCCTGATCGTATGATGAATGAGTAATCGTTTATCCTTTTATGAGGTGGGAGGTATTTTTAGCATGGGTAATTATATTTATGTGCCCTTTGCTGGTTTAGGATACTTGCTCTCGCCATGTTATCTTTTCCCAAGCTTTTTGGCATCTGTACCCATTCTTCACCTTGCTTTGATTTGCCAATGTTATGCTATTAATAAAGTTTCCTCACTTATCTAAAAGGAAACAAAAAAAGGTTAATTCTGTATTGATAAGGGTTCTTTTATTTTCATTTTTTTTAGAATTTGACATACTTCAATGCATCGTTTGTTATTGATATCTTCATACAAATATTAGAAATTTGTCGTGTATTTTGGTTTGGGGCATCCCAAAATGTCTATGCATATAAAAAGGAGTAGCAGCAGAGGAAAATTAACGAAAACAGAATGTTTTTTTCCCATACCTTTCAAAGATGGCTACACATCTCCTCTTAAGAGAGGGGTCACGAGATAGAGTGACTTATTTTATCAGTGGAATTAAAGAAAATATGGATTTTACACTTAATCAGTAGTAGTAGTAGTAAGTAGTAGTAATTATGAACTAGCAATATATATATATAAAATCATATTCATAGAAAATTTATAGGAAAAGAAAGCCTCTAGGAACGAATTTTTTTCATCCTTTAAATAATTCTTATAATCACCAAAACTTTTGGGATATGAATAGTTTTAAGACTAAAGTGGTCGCCTAAGAGTATTGTGGGAAACATCAGGGATCAAAAAATATTTTTTCCTAGGACGATTTTCCTCCCTTGGCATGTAAATGACTTTTGGTCATATTAATATTCCAAATCGTCTAAAAGATAATAATCAAGTAGTTCATAAGCTCTAGTTAAAACATCTCTCATCGACAACCGTTATTTCAAGACAAAACTTATCATCAGTTGTGAACCCTAACTGGGGACAATTCCTCTTGAGATGCCAACCATATAGCATATTTGAGCCGTCATTATAACTGGAGCCATATCAGAAAACGTGAACTATGATATCGTGTTTTCAAGCCCCTTAAATTTCATTTCCAAAATTTCTCTCCCCTTCTTTATGTGTGTTTTGCACACCAATTTATAGGTAAAATATTTTTTTAGTCCCTTGTTTTCTTCCTATTCCATTTTGATCCCTATGGCCATATGTTTTTATTTTTTTATTATTTCTTTTGTTTTTTTTTTCAAAAATATCCCCAAATATAGGGTCAAAAAATGAGTACAGTATTCATAACGACAAATTTTGCTCCTTGTTTAAGTAAATAAAAAATAATTTCATTGAAAGAAATTAGCGGTCTCATAATATAATGTTACAACCATTAGAAAAAGGTTGTAAAGAAAATATTAATATATTTATAAGTCTTTATTTCATAAATCCCTCTTTAAAAAATAGTTTACAAGGGTGTTTAAATAAAATATTATATATATATATATATATATATATATATATATATATTGATTAGGAAATCATAATCTAAATACAGAAGTAATTTAAAAGAAAATATTAATATATTTATAAGTCTTTATTTCATAAATCCCTCTTAAAAAAATAGTTTACAAGGGTGTTTAAATATATATATATATATATATATTGATTAGGAAATCATAATCTAAATACAGAAGTAATTTAAAAACAATGAGGAAAAGAAAGACAATCTCGAATAGTGATTTCTAGACTAAGAGTGTGTTTGATATTGCTTTTATTTTTGTGGTTAAAGTTGAAAAAAAACAATTTAAAAAAAAAACAATTTTACTGCGGTTTAAAATAAACAATGAAGTGTTTGGTTAAAATTATTTGCTGAATTTCAACAAGAAAAACAACATTTTGCTAAAATAAACAATCTGATAACGTTTTTATACACACCCACCCACCCACCCACCAAACCCCCGAATCTCAACAAGAAAAACAACAAAATGCTGTTTTTCTTGCACCGGTGTTTGGCAAAAAAATAGACATTGTCCCATGTCCAAATTCTACTTATCAGATTTACCAAACACTTAATTCAATAAACAAATATGCAAAAGCTGGGTGGCGCCAAACGGGCACTAAATTTAACATGTTCATGAACTCAAATGAAGTTGTCTTGCTAATCATTTAAGGAATAAGGCCTTTAGAACATTTTGATATTTTTGTAGCTCAACTCAATGATCAGATGATTCATCATATTATGCATTGGACTCATCTACAACTCCTCAAAACTAAAAAAATCTTAACAATTAAAGAGGAAACACAATAAAACTAATTATGCTAAGGATAATGAATATAGTGTTGTACTGTAACACCCCTAACTTGGGGTACCATTTTCTTTACAAATTAATATGAAGACAGTGCCAATTTTATTTTTCATTGTCGACAACATGGTTGGTTATTTTACATAGAACACAAATTTCGACTAATTATAACAAGGCTTTTTTTTTTTTTAAAAAAAAAATAACACTTGGTCAGATTCTACCTTTGGGTATATCATCATTTTACCGAACTTTCATCATAGTTTCTTTTGTATTCTAAACATCCCAATTGTCGAATCAAACAAAATAATATTTGAGAGTGTTTATTAAAATAATATTTTTTATTTTTTAATAATTTCAAAAATTAATATAAAACAAAAACAAAATCAATTTTCTCTCTCTCAAACTCCTCGCCAGTTTGCTGATTGGAACCTCCTCTTAAATCTAATAATAAAAAAAAGTAGTGTAAACACAAATACCAATGGATTTGATTGATCTGAATTTTATTTTATTTTTCGAGAAGTCTGGTCCAATCATTTTACGTGTTCGTTGTTTAGATTTCATGGACTCAGCTAAAGGACAAAATGGTCACAGTATTCATTTTCCAAGTCAAGAAAGGCGTGTTCATCCAGCATTCTTTTTTCAGGTCAAGGCCAAGTATTAAATTAAGGATTTATAGATTCAACAACGAAATAAATAAATAAAATCCTTTTCTGGGTTTGGTTAGTTGCTCTCGCCATGTTTTCAGTTCCCAAGCTTTTTGGCATCTGTACCCGTTCTTCGATCACCTTGCTTTGATTTGCAAATGTGATGCTATGAATAAAGTTTCCTCACTTATCTAAAAGGAAACGCAAGAAAAAGTTTATTCTGTATTTATAATGTTTTTTTTTTAATTTTAATTATGATGCCTCCTATCATTGCTGCCCTGAAAAAAATGAGGATTAAAATTATATTCATAGAAACTTCTTAGGAAAAGAAAGCCTCTAGGAACGGATTTTCTTCCATCACAAAGACAATAACCAGGTAGTTTATAAACTCTAGGTAAAGCATCTCTCATGAATAACCGTTATTTCAAGACAAAACTTATCACGCGTTATGAACCCTAACTCAGGACAATTCCTCTTGAGAAGCCAATCGTATTAGCATATTCGAGCCGTCATTATAACTGGAGCCATATCAGAAAACGTTAACTATGATAACTTGTATTCAAGCCCCTTGACTACAAAGTTAGAAAGCTATGATAATCATGTAGCAATGTAGATTTTAAAATTTTGATGATTTTTTGATATTATATCATAACATTATATTTAAACAGACCATATGGGTTTGATATAAGAGGTGCACACCTTACTATTTCATCATTTCTTGCAATTGATCTAGATGTTTATAACTTTATATTTAATTGCTTGAATTTCTCCTCCCCCCTTTTTATGTGTGTTTTGCACACCAATTTATAGGTGAGAACATTTTTTTTAGTCCCTTGTTCTCTTCCTATTCCATTTTGATCCCTTTTGTCCATATGTTTTCATTTTTTATTATATCTAATTTTAAAAAATATCCCCAAATATAGGGTCAAAAAATGAATAAAACATTATATATATTAATTAGTAAAATCATAATTTAAATACAGAAAAACAATGAGGAAAAGAAAGACAATATCTCGAGTAGTGATTTCTCGACATGTTCATGAACTCAAATGAAGTTGTCTTGCTAATCATTTAAGGAATAAGGCCTTTAGAACATTTTGATATTTTTGTAGCTCAACTCAATGACCAGATGATTCATCATATTATGCATTGGACTCATCTACAACTCCTCAAATCTAAAATAATCTTAACAATTAAAGAGGAAACACAATAAAACTAATTATGCTAAGGATAATGAATATAGTGTTGTACTCTAACACCCCTCACTTTGGGTACCATGTTCTCTACAAATTACTATGAAGACACGTCGTTTTACCGAACTTTCATCCTAGTTTCTTTTGTATTCTACACATCCCAATTGTCCAATCATTTTTATAATCATTTAAACTTCTCATTTCATTTCTCATTCAGTCTCCCGAGATTCATTACCGAATAAATCATTATGGTATATATCCTCGTGCGGCAATCAACGTTTTATCATTCTTTTTTTTCCACCAGCTACTTTGGTGACACATCTTAAATCATTGATGAGTCTTCTTCTGTAGAGTGTGTTTCTCACAGTTTTTATTTTTGTTTTTATAATTGAGGTTTTTAAAAAAACAGTTTCATAAAAAAAAGTTTAGCCGCGGTTCAAAATAAGTTTTGAAGTATTTGATTAAAATTGTTTTTAAGTTTGAGATTAATGAAAAACTGTTTCATGTGTTTGGTTACCAAGTTTTTTCATGATGCTTTTAAGTTGTGAAATTATTTTAAGGACATATATATAATTTTTTTAAATATTGTAGATTTAATAATTATAATAATATAATTATCATTTTTTTATCAATTATTCAAGATTCCAATTGTCATTTTTTTCCCTTCAAAAAGCAATATTATTTTTTTAATAAATAAATAAAACCATGTTTTTTTATCTATTGTCTAGGTTATTTATACATTTACTAAGTTAACTAGATCATATTATGATAATTTTTACAGGTTAATTTTAAAACAAGACTATGAAAGAAGTTAAACCAGGAGAATTCAAGATTGAATTGTGAGATCAAGATTAATAACAATACCAACTATTTTTTTTAGATTTAAATTTTTTATTTTAGATTAAAAAAATAAATTATTTTTAAATTTGTTACCTCCTGATTGCTACCATATTAACTTTACAAATTGATTCCCAAATTTCTCGTGTCTATATTCTTGTGTTCATAAAAGCACAAAAAAAAACATTTTTTTTGTAAACACAATGGCCACCTTCAAAAATAAATAAATAAATAAATTAACATAGCAATCACTGTGTAGCAATGAGGAAAGGAATTAAATTTTTCAAGTTGGACAAAACATTTATTCTGGAATCTGGATTCGGGCCACAATAATTAATAGCCTCATCACTTTCTCACTTTGAAAATACGTGAAAAGCAGAGATTTTCTGGTTTTCACACAACCATGGTTTTTGCCTTTTTAAAGGTGGGTCCCATATAATTTTTGACACAGTTTTTACTTAACCAAATACTTTTCTACTTTTTTTCAGATCATTTTTCTCAAATCAAAGTTGAAAAAGCTCTGCCAAACGACCATTTTAGTTTGCCATCAATCTATCATTCTCATTTGAAAATCCATAATATGGTTAACCCATCGGGTTGTCAAACAATCTAGTATTTCTATTTAAAATCCAATAATTTGATAAACTCATTTTAGGTGCCAATTAATTTGGCATTCTTATTCGAAAAACAATAATTTCATCAATCCATCTTGGTTGTTACTCAATTAAGCATTTTTTATTTGGAAACCAATAATTCGGTCAACCCATGATAAAAGGATTAGATTCTTTCGCACCTCAATATCAAAAGGCTTAAGTTGGTTTACAGCAAGTTGATTGCAGCATCCTCTAAAGTCAAATAATAATAAATAAATAAAAAAACGAGTAGAGAAAACAAGAATACCAATGGATTTGATTATTACAAGAAGTCTGGTCCAATCATTTTACGTGTTCGTTGTTTAGATTTCATGGGCTCACGAAAAGGACGAAATGGTCACAGTGCTGCTGCGTGCGCAGACGAGCATCCCTCCTGCAACTAGTATTTACTGAGCGAATTTGCCCGCGCGTTGCGCTGGCTTTTATACATGTTATAAATGGTTATTTTAATATATAATTAGCAAAATTGTAATTGATAGAATATGTTAGAAACAAATTTTTTTTTCTTCTCTAAAAGTTATTAAATGTTGTTACTATTAAAATTATTTTGATAATTATTTAATTGGTAGATTATACAATTGGAATGGAAGAAATTATGTTAAAATAAGTCACGTGCTTTGTGCAACTTACTGATTGATTGTTGTGTATGTTTTATTTGTTTTATGAATTCTTTTACTTGATTGATCGTTGAATTGCAACAGAGATGAGTGATTTGTTTTATGCAACAAACAATTTGATTGATGATTTTTTTTAACTATTTTGCTAATAATTATTTGGTAGATACCTAGAAAAGTAAGATTAAATTAATTTGAGTTTTTTTAAAAAAAAAACTTAGTGTGTGTGTGTATCACTACTATTGTTATAATATCATTAAACTTATCATTAGTATTATTAGTATTATTATTAATATCATCACTATAATTATTTTTATTATTATTGATATGTTTGATATTATTTTATGATCTATTTTTTTGTTGTTATTATTATCATTACCATAATTATTAATATCATAAGCATTGTAACCATTATAATCAATTATTATTGTTATTATCATTATCATTAGTAATGTAACTATAGTGTTTTCTTTATATATATATATATATATAATCAAATATTTGTTTTTGATTTTTAATTATTTTAGGTGTTTGCACAATTTAACTTTTATTATTATATTTTATCTTCAAGATAATTTAATAATTTTCATTATTTATTTAGTTGTTATAATTATTATTTATCATTTAAATATATTATAAAATGAATTGATCCCAATATAGTGAATTCAGTGATTAAGTTATCCGAATCTTCATACTTTTTAATTGAAAAATTTATATGCTAAAATCAGTTTAAATCGACGTGGCAATACGCGAGTTTAATCTGGTACATATATAAGTGGGAAAATACTTTAGCTATCAATCATATTTTGAAAGAATAGGTAGTGTTTTTCCCAAATTATTTAGCTTGTATGTTAATAATGTTTTCATCACTCTATATATATAGATAAATAGTCTTCGTTGTCTTATTGATTTTAATAATGTAATTATCATTTTGCCCTTTAGTCCGTAAAAGTTAATTCTCCGTCCAGGAGTATTTTAAATTTTTCCACTACATCTCTCGTATCATTAGCAGATTGTGTTGGGGTGTTTGCATCATCTCCGTTTTTATTTGAACATTAAAACTATGAATTTTCCCTGGAAGCACTAAAAAAATGAAGGCTGGATTTATCGCCCGATTAAAAGTAATTATATATTTTATTTTTTTATTTTGACCCTTATTCTTTTAATTTTTTTGTCCATCCTGGGTAGTATTTATCATTTGTATTTATGCTTTTAGTTTTGGTTTTTGTTTTTTGTTGTTGTTGAGGTTTTTTTTTTCAGTCTAGTTTTGAAATTTTAATTGATGTTGGTGATAATTTAAAAATTGATATTTTTTTTTCATTTTGCTCTTTTTTTGTATTTTTTTTATTTTTATTTGTTGTTTAGATCATATGATTTTTTCTATGATCACAATATTTATTTAGTTTATTTTGTTATTGTTTTTGCTTGTTCTTTTGTTAAATCTTTTGTTTCTAGATAATTTTATGGTTTTTATTGCTTAAGCAATAATAACAATAATTTCAGTGATTTTTTTTATTGTTTTATCGCTTGATGTTTTGTTTTTTTATTTTATTTTTAAGGGCAATTTAATAATTTTTATTATTTGAGAAATAATATTAATAACACTGATAATTTTAATTGTTATAATCATGATAATAATAGTGATGTACAATGAAAATTCTATTTTTTTTATATAGGTAGAAAATCAACGGCTTATTCTTGTTCTTTATTTATTATAGGTATTTACACAATTTATATTTTATTATTGTGTTAAATTTAAATTAAATTATAGGTATTTACACAATTTATATTCTAATACAATGAATTCAATGATTAAGGTTTTCAAATCTTTTTTTTTTCAATGACAATATTATTTTATACTGATGATTTCATTAAAACCTGTTTAACAAATGAATTTATCAAATTTATATTGATAATTTCATTAAACTTGTTATACAAACAAATTTATATAAATTTAAAATTTATATATTTTATTGAAAACTCATATTTTATAATAAAAAAATTACCCTCTTTATACTCCCAAAATTTTTAGCATTATAAAAAAAATCTCAATCTCAATTTTTTTTTTACATTTTATTCGAAGCATTCCGTCATCTTGTCTCGGTAATTCATGTCATAGCAGACTGTTTTCGATGTCATATTTAAAAGCTTTATTATTTCCCAATGCGCTCGCTTGGAGTGATTAAGCTGATAGAAATAGGTTTGGGTCCGGAAGCAAGAGCATAAACTTTGTCCACACGTGATTTTTCTCTGTTATTTCTAACTTTGCCCAACAACAATAAAAAAATATCAAACAGTGTCTAATTCGGTCAATTATCAATTAATAAATCATCCATTCAATTTTGAATTTTTCATTTTTATAAATTACTATTTTAATGATATGTTTTCAAAGATATACATATATATATATGCACGCGCGAAAACATATTAAAAAATTAATTTAAAAAATGAAAAATTAAAATAATTCAAAAAAAATTAAAATATTTTAAATCCTAAAAATATGTGGTCGATGAATTGACTCTTTAATATATTTTTATTTTTATATTAAAAAAAAGTATTTTAATAAAAAAATTTATATATAACCTGGCTAGAAGTATACTTCCACAAATCTCTGGATATTCTCTTACTTCTCTTGAAGTAACTATATTCCTGGTGTCAGAACAACTCCAATTCCAATGGCAAGAGATATATTGGAGGATAAAATTTTTAAAATGTATATATGGTTTTTTTTTTATGTGTGCTCCAATGATAAAAAACCATTTTAGAAAATTATTATCTTATATTATTTTAAATATAGTGCAATTATTTTGTATGTAGTTTAATTATACAATTAGTAAGAGTAAGTTATATAATTAAATAATTGCTTTTAAATAAATGCAAAATGAGATCAAAATCTTCAAATATTTCTTATCAAAACCCGTCAGGATCTTAAAATATCATCTGACAAAATATAAGGCACAAACCAAAGCACAAATCAACAACTGCTAAAAAAACCAATCTGCTCCTCATGAAACACAATCTGAAAGAACCTCCATGAAAGCGTTGAAACACTTTCACACACAGCAAAATTGGAGATAGAAAATTTTACAAATTAGCAATTCTCCGAACCAACAATGTAGAAAAAAAAATGAAAAACAAAGAAAAAGACCACTCCAATCCTATTGAATATCAAGAATGTCAGCAGCAGTACTCCTAAAACACCCAAAGCATTACACTAAAAGGATGCAAAAGGTAGTTTCAATCCCACAACAACTACCTCATTGTGAAGTGAACAAAATTATAATCGCTGGAATCATTTATCAGCAAATGCCCAGAAAGGTTATCATTTATCAGCTTTCTCATACAAACACAAAACTGTCTCCAGATTAATTGCAAAGTGAAGTCAAAATTAGTTGAATGAGATGAACTAACAATATACATATTGTCAAACAACATTTGTTAGCAAGAGACAGCTCCTTGTCTCCTATGAAATTAAAAGATAACAAAGTAAAGTTGCAAAAGATAACCTTTGTGTGTTTTATGTTATCAAAATAGAATTCAGTCTGCTTTCAAAAGCAAAACACAGAAACCTTGCTGGCTTGGTCGGATTTTGTGAACAAACTGGTATGGAAACACATAGATTGATGGTTACATGAAACATGATATAAAGATCATGCAACATTCAACAACATATCCATCAACTATTTGCATCAAGAGGATTCCCCTAAACATTGAATCAGCTGCCAATTTTTTTTTCTAAAAATCAAATAAACAAAAGCTATATCCCTCATTCAAATCATTTGATCCTAATTCTGGGCCAGACCTAGAATTTCCATCCACTAACACATAAATCACACCATGTTCTGCACCCACATGGTGTCAAGAAATAGAAATAGAAAGTCAAGAAAGCAAGAAACAGAAAATAGAAAAGGTTTAGAAAACGAACCTGTTACTCGTCTTCTGTTCTTTTTTTTCTTGTTGACAGATCTACAAATCCCTTGCAAAAAAAAATGGTTCTTGTAAGCAAGAGACATCATTGGTTAATCAACTTTCCCTCAAAGGCAATCCTATTTCCATAACTCCTTGTCTCCTATGAAATTAAAAGATAACAAAGTAAAGTTGCAAAAGAAAGCAAGAAACAGAAATACATTTGTGTGTTTTATGTTATCAAAACAGAATTGAGTCTGCTTTCAAAAGCAAAACACAGAAACCTTGCTGGCTTGGTTGGATTTTGTGAACAAACTGGTATGGAAACACACAGATTGATAGTTACATCAAACATGATATGAAGATCATGCAACATTCAACAACATATCCATCAACTATTTGCATCAAGAGGATTCCCCTAAACATTGAATCAGCTGCCATTTTTTTCTTCTAAAAATCAAATAAACAAAAACTACATCCCTCATTCAAATCATTTGATCCTAATTCTGGGCAAGACCCAGAATTTCCATCCACTAACCCATAAATCACACCATGTTCTGCACCCACATGGTGTCAAGAAACAGAAATAGAAAGTCAAGAAAGCAAGAAACAGAAAATAGAAAAGGTTTAGAAAACGAACCTTTTATTCGGCTTCTGTTCTTTTTCTTCTTGACAGATCTACAAATCCCTTGCAAACGAAAATGGTTCTTGTAAGCTTCGGTTCCAACTGAGAAAAGCATGCCTGCTTCGGGATGATTTTAATGACGTTGAACTGTAATTTCAACGGTAATATATATATATATGGCTTCTCTTTTATGGGCATTTATATATATCAACTCCAGAGCATCACAGCTATCCACAGTGAAATACAAATGCTAAAAAATACAATATTTATCATTGGCTCGTCCGATAGCTCCAGCATTGGAGATGCTCTCAATATCCCACTCTCACCACAACCGAAGCACGCTGAGGAGCCGAGTGACGTGCCAGTGCTACTAATTGAGTGCGCCAAAAGTGCTTGGGCAGAGCTGCTCAACCTTGGTGAATACAGCTTCCTCAACCTCGATTTTGATTCTTCAGCCATTTTCAACTGTAGAAACAGAAGGCATTTAACAACAGAAATTCTGGTCAAAATTAATTAACAAATAAAACACAAATCTCTAATCTCCAAGAACAAATCGAGCAGGAATATTTAACAGAATAAAGGAAAATTAAAAAGGAGACATGCATGCCCTAGTATTTTAGGTACGTTAGGGTTTGGGATTTCACCTGCAAATTGGAGAGCGAGAGATGAGATGAGGTGAGATCTGATAAGATCTGGTTGGGGGATGAAAAACATAGCCGTCAACTATAGGTGGGAAAGCAAAAGATGGCCTCTGTCTTGACAGGTACGCTAGGGTTAGGGATTTCACCTGCAAATTAGAGAGCTAGAGATGGAGCTAATAATTAATCCATCATCAATACTTAATTCAAAGAAATACAACAGTGAAAAATCAACACCAGAATTTTTTCTTCTTCTCAATTAATCATAATATCACATTCAGTGTCAATACTTAATAATTGTAAACTTAATTCCTCAACTATAAAATCAAATCGAGCTGGAAAATGAAGCGTTAAATTGAATTATTAAGCGTAAACTAAACTCATAATTAGCAGAAATGAAGTTTCAATTACAATAGTTATTTTTCTAAATAAGAAAAAAAACCTAGAAGGCAAAAGGAGAAAGGAAATTAGTTAAACCTCACGTCCTGAGTGATGAGATGAGGAGGCGCAGGAAGAGGAGGAAGGTTTGGAAGCGATATCAAGGTCGGGGGAGTCAGCGACGGGTATTAGAAACTCACGATCTCTCTCTCGGTCTCTACTGGCCATGACGATCTCCGATTTCTCATCCCCCATCAAAAAAATCTGAAGGAAAAAGATTTGTCGGTTTCCGGCACCCTTGGTCATTCTTTAAATACATGATTCAAAGAGAGCGCTTCGCGAAAGAATAGTGTGGCGCGTAGGGTTCCAGTTGGGGTTTCCGGTTTTTGTGGAGTATCTTCTGAATTTGGAAGTTGAAGGGAAGCTATCAGTTGAGAGAAAAAGGGGTTGCGGCTAGGTTTACTTTAGAATGAAGAATGTTGAGGGAGGGGGCGGCTAGGTTACAATGCTAAATTGTGGGGGCAGCAGGTATTAAAAAAAATGAAGAATACATACACGCGCGAAACACTGACATAAATTGCAAGTCCACAATAAACTTAGTCTTGATGAACAGTAGATTTCCGAGCTGTTTTAGTTAATAGTTAATTTTCCAAGTCAGGAAAGGCGTGTTCATCAATTCGTTTTTCAAGTCAATACCAAGTCTTTGAATTAAGGATTTATAGATTCGACCACGAAATAAATAAAATTTGAGTTCCTCTCTGATATTATAAGGATAACTTGTTAGGCTGCTACATGGTAAGTTTTTGTTTTACTTTTCATGTCTAACTCAATTTCAAAAGGCTTAAATGCTTATTATTTGATAGTGTTTATCAAAATAATATATATATTTTAATTATTTCAAAAATTAATATAAAACAAAAACAAAAATCACATATACTCCTCTTAAATCTAATAATAAAAAAAACGAATAGTGTAAACACAAATACCAATGGATTTGATTGATTGATCTGAGTTTTATTTTATTTTATTTTCCGAGAAGTTTGGTCCGGTCATTTTACGTGTTCTTTGTTTAGATTTCATGGACTCAGCTACAGGACGAGATGGCCATCCAGCATTCATTTCCCAGGTCAAGAAAGGCGTGTTCATCATCCAGCGTTCTTTTTTCAGTTCAAGGCCAAGTCTTAAATTAAGGATTTATAGATTCAACAGCGAAATAAATTAAAAAATCCTCTCCCCCAGCAGATGCACTTGTTTCTTTCCAAAACAGGCACTTGAATATGACGTACGTATCTCATCATACAACGCATCCGTGTTCTTAGCTGTGAGTGTATATATATCATCACACCAGCTAGCGAACCCTCTCCATCTTCACTACCACCCGCCATATTTCGCGAGCTCTCTACACAGACCAAGACATTTGAATCCCTGAAAGCTCCATCTCTCTTTCGTGTCAATCAAAAATGGGGTCCGAAGGAAAGACTCGATACCTCACAATAATACTCCTCCTCGTTGCCTTTATCTTGTTATCATGTTCGAACCTCATACTTGCCAGTAATAATACTAGGTCTTCATGCAAATATGTTCCCGGTGGTGGTGGTATCTGCAATGACGGTGTGCCAGTACGTTTAATAGGGGGAGGTGGTTTGGGCTGATCATCGTGTGATGAATGAGTAATCGGTGAAAGGCATGGCTATTTAATTTATCCACGGCTCGAGACTAGCCGAATTTTATTTATGCGTGGTTCTTTTCTGGGTTTGGTTAGTTGCTCTCGCCATGTTTTCAGTTCCCGAGCTTTCTGGCATCTGTGCCCTTGCTTTGATTTGCCATTGTTATGCTATCAATAAAGTTTCGTCACTAATTATTTTTCATATTATTTAGAAGTCGACATGCTTCAATGCAGGTTAATTTGTTATTCATATCTTCGATCATACAAATATTAATTAGAAATTGAATCCTTAAACATTCTGTAGATTCCAGGAGACCTCGAGAGATTTGCTGTGTATTTCGGTCTCGGCCATCCCAAACTATCTACGCGTATGAAAAGTAGTCAACTTTCAAATACATGGTGGCTACACTGACATACTTACCCTCTTCCGAGAGAGGTTTATATGATGGATTGAACTATTTTCTCATTGGGATTGATTAAAATATATGTGGAAATTTTACATTCTTTGTTGAATCAAATTGATGATAATGATGAAGTCAATGCCCCTCACCTCTGGTTGGTGATATTATATTTTTAACACAAAAATTATTAATTGTGTGAATTTTTAATTGATATAAATTTTTAGCGAGGTTTCAACGAAATAATCGAGTATAAAATTATCATTATTATTAAAAACAATAAGATTCATATATCTGAATTATTGAATTCATCTGTATTAAGATTAGTTCATTTTTAATTCATTTTAAATTAAACAAAAAAAAATATAAATTGTGAAAATAACTGCAATAATCAAATAAGTAAAATAATTAGATAATTTTCTATATACAAAATAAAAACGTAAATTGAAAATTCATCCCTACATTACCGTCATTATCGTTAATATAAAATTTTAAATTATTATCAACATTACTTGTCAAAATAATTAAAATCATTAAATTGCATAGAAAAATAAAATAAAAAGCAAAACATTTGTACAGAAAAACAATAGATCGAGAAATAATCAATAAATTATCATTATTATTGCACAAACAATAAAATCATCCGATCCGAAGAATAGATAAAAATAAAAAAACACAAAAAAGAACAAAGAAAAAAGAAGCAATATTAATTTTAAAATGATAACCAACATAAATTAAAATTTCAAGATCGAATCGAATAAAAATAAAACCCTAATAAAAAAATTAAATGAAAAAAATTAAAACCAAAAGAAATTAATATTAAATAAACACAATAAAATCAAATAACATATTCAAATAATAAGGACCGAAATGAAAATAAAATATATAATTAATTCTAATTAAAGGACAAAATTGAAACAAATAAAAACATTCAGGCTGAAATAAATAAAGGTATTCTTAAAAAAATATACTTTATCATTGGGATGGATTAAAATATATATGGATATTTTACATTCCGAGTTAAATCAAATTGATGATAATGATGAACTAGCAACACACACACACAACATGACCAGCCAAATTCCCAAGTTTATGGAGATTCCAAGTTGTTGCAGAGTTTGGACCTCTCATTTAATGACCTTGAAGGTGAGGTGCCCATGCACGGTGTCCTTGAGAATACAAGTGCTGTTTCATTTTCAGGGAACAAGAATCTTTGTGGAGGAATACATCGGTTGAATCGCCCACATGCAGATCCAATTCATCTTCTACCAAGTCGGCATTGATAGTCGCGATTCCTTGTGGCTTTATTGGATTAATCTTCATCACATCATTTTCATATTTTTCCGCTTGAAAAAATCATGGAGAAAAATAAAAATTGATGAGGCCACTTCGAGTCGTTCTCTGGAGTGTCATTCCCAAGAGTAGCCTACAAAGACCTACTTCAAGCAACTAATGGATTCTCTTCGACAATTTAATCGGTGCTTTGGTAGTTTCGGTCTGTGTATAAAGGAGTTTTCACATTTGATGGAGTGATTGTTGCTTGTGAAAGTATTCAACTTTCTACAACAAGGAGCTCCCAAAAGCTTCATGAGAGAATGTGCATCCTTGTTAAGGATCGAGCATCGAAATCTTGTCAAAGTGTTATGTGGATATGATGAATGGAAGTCTAGAAGAATGGTTGCATCCAATCCATGCATTGGATCGGGAAGTGCATAAGCCAAAAATATTAATCTCTTTCGGAGGTTAAACATTGCAATTGATGTGGCTAATGCGCTCGACTATTTGCATAACCAATGCGAAACGCCTATTGCACACTCGTGATCTCAAGCCTAGCAATGTTCTTCTCGATGGAGATTTGATCTGCTCATGTTGGGGACTTTGGGTTGTTAAAGTTCCTTTTCAAGCATCCTGCCAATCATCTTCGGTCGGACAAGCTCGCTGGATTGAAAGGCACTGCATCGGCTATCTTGCTCGGGTAACATACTGACGCTAGAAGGATACACTAGAAGTTTTCTTTTTCTCCAAGGTCATAAACACCTCCGATTAATTAACCGATCGCAGAGTATGGCGTCGAAGCGAGGTGTCAACTTTCGGGATGTATACGGCTATGGCATCCTATCTGCTGGAGATGATTACTGGGAAGAGTCCTACAGATAGAATGTTTAAAGACGGACTAGAACTTCACGGTTATGTTAAAATGGCGTTACTGACCGCGTAGTTGATGTCGCGGACCCAAAACTTCGATAGAAGTTGACCGGCTGATCAAATCGTGGAGTGTTTGATTTCAATTTGCGAGATAGGAGTGTTTTGCTCCGAAAATGTTGCACGAGAGAGAATGGATATTAGCAGTGCTGTAGCTGAATTGAATCAAACTAAGGTCAATTTTCTTGGGAGGCATGGATAGCAATCCTACGAGAAGGTTCTTGCCATGTAGTGTAAAGACGACTTCGAAGTGAATACAGGAATGAAGTCTAAATATTATTTCTTCTGTCTCAACTCAATGCATAATTAACCTGAGCAGGTACATTAAGTGGGAATGAACTCGCATCATTGAAGATTCCGGAATTCCTTCTCTCCAAACAAAATAAACGACTCCATGCCAAGCTAGTCTCAATATAATACAAGGAAACCACTTTTCTTAGCCAAGCTAGTTTCCTAAAAAAGCAAAAAGCAATATGTGGTCGCTCACTCATGTCACGACTCGAGTCCCAGATCCATGACTGGCACATAGATATGGTTCCCCTCCAAGGTTCCACACCTATATGAACCCAAACTTATGCACAATTTAACGTTCATATTCAAAGTTCAACGCAGTGGAAATAACAAAGTAGACTTATAATATAATTCGAATGTATTAATACAAGAGTTGAAAAATCTTGTTATAATAGTGGAACGCTAAGTAGACATAAAAATAAAAATATCAATTACAACCAAAATAATAAGTTCTGAAATTTCAACGATAATGATCTGCTAACGAGCTATGAGCCTGAAAATAATAAATAATGAGGGGGTGAGTTCAACAACTCAGTGAGTAGATAACATCTAATATACACATGCAAGATAATATAACAATGAAAAATATATTATCGAATCGGTTCGGGGTGCTTACAAAAAGATTTCTCAAATAGGTCATATCAAGGAGATAATAGGTATAGCTCGTCGTAAATCGGAATGCAATGAGCATGAGGCTCCATACTGTGGGATGATCGGTCAGTATAGGTTGATGACTTCCCGACCAACTAAGATTCCGGATACTATGTGTACAAAGACTAACATTCCCTATTAGCATGAGTATTAACATTCCCCTGTTAGCATGAGTATTCTGACTGGCATACCGTAGGTACATATATATCATAATCAAACAGACATATTCATATCTCAAGGCTCAACTCATGATATCGATCAAATGAGGAGCTATCAATTCGCAAACAAATATTGACTCATATCAAGAACGTATATTCAATAATTGATTATGCTTTATCGTAACAAGAATAGTACTTAACGTATATATTATCAAGAAGCATAATCCAAATACTAGAAAATCAAATATTTATAATATTTCATATGCATATTAAATATTATCCACTTACCTGACTCAAAAGCGATCGAAATTCAAAAGCAGAATATTGCTGGAATCCTACTGACGTACCGCGGGTAGAATATCAAGATTATATGAATATATAAAAGAAATACATACTCAAAAATAACTCAAAAGAAGTTGAATACCTTTAGTAAACATATCTAAGAGTTCAACTCATAATCCTATGTATTTTGAATTAAACTATATATTTCTCGCAAAACCTAAAAACAATGGTTTCTTTCTAAATCTAGTTCAAGATACACAATTCGTATAATTAATAATAACTCATCAAATAAGCTTCAATTATCCATCAAAATAATCTGAAATACTAATATTTCACTCCAGGGACCAAACTGAAATTTCTTAACATTATTTCACCATTGTTTTCAATATTTTCTTAAACCAAACACATCAAAATAACATCAAAATCATCTACAATCAAACTTATTAACCATTAGATAAACCATTAAACCCTTAACATCTTAATCCATTCATCCATCAAATTCAAATAAAATCTACAAACCCTAATCACCAATTCAAGCAATTAGCTTACCTATTAAACAATACTTTTACATAATAACACATACACATTACCTTAATATTTATTTCTCCTCCTTCCTTCTCTCTTTCGGTTCACTCTAAATTTTCAGATTTGTTTCTCTTCTCTTTTTTCTATTTGTATTTTACAAGTTACTATTGTATCATTAATTCATTTATACGTAATCTTAAGTCATTAAGGGTATTAATACCTTTCTTATTCAAAATTTCAAAACCCGAAAATTCTTTTCCTATTTAAAGTTTCAAAACCCTACAACTCAAGTCTGCTGAATATCATGCAATGCATGCGAATTATGGTATACGTTTCATTATGGATTGGTAAAGGAATATTCGTGGTGGAATATTCTTCTCAACATTTATTTTGACATCAACCACCTGCATATAATATCCGAAGTTGATAAGACAATTCTTTTCCCTAGCTACTGGTTGAATTAAGTTGCTTCGGAGTAATATATATATATATATATATATATATATATATATATATATATAGAGAGAGAGAGAGAGAGAGACAGAGAGAGAGAGAGAGAGAGAGTATATATATATATATATAGAGAGAGAGAGAGGTGTTTTGTTTTGTTTCTTAAAGTCCATGCTTTGGATTTAATTAAGTGATCAACAGATGACAGCACCCGTACAATCATCTCCGTCTTCACCTTGCATCGCCCATCTCCTTACAGTTCATCCCCTAGCTAGAATTAAGTCTCTTGTTTTTTCTTTTCTTGATTCATGAACTGGGTCTCGAGGAAATCACAATGGATACTCCGTTGTTTTTCTTTCATGTCCCATCATCTCATCCCGGGAAGAGGAGGTGGTCAGTGGCATAATTTGTTCACATATGGACTCGGTGGTTGGTGCCACCCGGATGCACCTCCATGGTTTGACTAGAGAGGAGGGGAAAATGTTATTATCTATGGAGGTTTTCCCTTGTACTTGATTTCAACCATTAGTGGTTGTATAATTTATTTTATTATAGTTTTATATATGTCTAGTTGTATAATTATAAGACTATAAAGAGTTTAATTTGACTCATTCTATTTTAAATTTAGAGCAGGTGAAGAAGACTATTGATTAATTAGTGAAAGGAAGAAGTCAAGAAAATAAAGAGCTCAAGACAATTAAAAACATATTTAAATCATCTAATCACAAGACATGCGCAAGCATTCCGTGTTCGGAAAATTACAGTAAAATCACAATTTTATTTTCTGTCCATGTCTGAAACATTACTTTCAATTATATAGCCGATAACATCTTATAAAATCAATAAAAAGATTCTAGGACATGACAGATTTGGATCATGCAAAACCATATTTCCTCATTTGGATTATGTCTTTTTTCTTCCATCCATGATGAAAGGATTAGATTCTTCTTCCCCACCTCAATTATCAAAAGGCTTACGTGGGGTTGGTTTATAGCAAGTTTGTTTGTGGCAACATCCTCTAAAGTCAAATAATAATTAAAAAAAATGAGTAGAGAAAACAAAAAATAGCAATGGATTTGAATCAATTTACCTGTTCGTTGTTTTGATTTCATGGACTAAGGAAAAGGCCGAAAGGGTCACAGCGATGCGTGCTCACAAGGTAATCCCTCCTGCAACCATTGTTCATCATTTTCCAAGGCCAAGAAAGGCGTTTCCCTACCTATCATCCAGCATTCCTTTTTCCAACTCTTAAATTAATGAAGAATTGTAAATTCCACAGCGAAAAATCTAACCTCTCCCATGAATTGCAATTTTTTGTCAATTTCTGATAAGAAAACAATGTTTCTCACTGCGACAATTAATTATAACAATGGTCCTCAAAGGAGCAGTTAATGTATACATCACACCAGCGACTTCATATATATATATATATATAGTCATTACCTAAAATATAAGTTGATTGGTATCAAATATATTTATGAACCATATCTCAAACTAATTTACACATACCAGAACATTCAAGCTCAAGTATGTTCTTGATTTATAAATGGGATTTCTTTTTATGATAATCAAGACAACATGTAGTTATAATGTTAGAGTCAAATGTCAGGCACTTCTGAAGGGCCAGGCCAGAAGATTAGAAAAACATATCTCTTAGAAATCTTATTTATTTGACCGCCTGGACAGGGTCCACCACATTGAATGAAAATCTCAACCTGTGACATGGTCCACAACTGTTTCGAATAATATAATAAGAAGCTATTTCTAGGAAAGTATGTCCTCTACCGATGACTCATTCATCTAAATGCTTCATGATTTCCCAATTCTCTCTTATTTTTAGCCAACCCTCTCCACCATCACAACCACCATCCCCGCTGACCAAGACATTTGGTTCCCTGAAAGCTTCATCTTTCTTTCGTGTCAATCAAAAATGGCGTCTCAAGGAAAGACTCCATACCTCACAATAATACTCCTCGTTACCTTTATTTTGTTATCATATTCTAACCTATTTGTTACCAAAATTCTTGCCGGTAGTACTCCTAGCCCGTGCGGATACGATCCCGCTGGTAGTGGTAAGTGCGGAGGTGGTGAGCCTACAACTCAAAGGTTTGATGGGGCGATGGGTTAGGAGGGGTGGTCTGGCTTGATCATCGTGTGATGGAAGGAGTAGTCGGTGCAAGGCATGGCCATTTAATTTATCTATTTGTAGTCCTTTTCTGGGTTTGGTTAGTTGCTCTCGCCATGTTTTCAGTTCCCAAGCTTTTTGGCATCTGTACCCGTTCTTCACCTTGCTTTGATTTGCAAATGTGATGCTATTAATAAAGTTTCCTCACTTATCTAAAAGGAAACGCAAGAAAAAGTTTATTCTGTATTTATAATGTGTTTTTTATTTTTTTAATTTTAATTATGATGCCTCCTATCATTGCTGCCCTGAAAAAAATGATATATTTTATGCGCAGTGAGTATTATATAATATAAAAGAATTATAGCAACAAAAAAAAAGGATTAAAATTATATTCATAGAAACTTCTTAGGAAAAGAAAGCCTCTACGAGCGGATTTTCTTCCATCACAAAGACAATAACCAGGTGGTTTATAAACTCTATATTAGCATATTCAGGACAATTCCTCTTGAGAAGCCAACCGTATTAGCATATTCGAGCCATTTGATTGTCAGAAGATGTGTTCCCGATCATCTAATACTGGGCAAGAAGGTACACAATATTTATGAAACGACACCATTCTGACTAAATATTAAGATGAGGACAAAATTTCTCACACCAATTTATAGGTAAAACATTTTTTTTAGTCCCTTGTTTTCTTCCTATTCCATTTTGATCCCTTTGTCCATATGTTTTCATTTTGTATTATTTCTATTTTTTTCAGAAATATCCCCAATTTATAGGTAAAATTTGCTTCTTGGTTAAGTAAATAAAAAATAATTTCATAGAAAGAAATTAGCGGTCTCATAATATAATTGAATCCCTCTTTAAAACACAGTTAACAAGGGTGTTCAAATAAACAAAACATTATATGTGTGTGTGTATATATATATATATATATATATAGATTAGTAGAATCATAGTCTAAATACAGAAACTAATTTAAAAACAATGAGGAAAAGAAAGACAATCTCGGCTAGTGACTTGTAGACTGAATTTAGCAAGTTCATGAACTCAAATGAAGCTGTCTTTCGAATCATTTAAGGAATAAGGCCATTTTGGTATTTTTGTAGCTCAACTCAATGATTAGATGATTCATGATCATAGTATGCATTGGACTCATCTACAACTCCTCAAAACTAATAAAAAAGATTCTAGCTTCGGGTATTGCATCATTTTACCCAACTTTCATCATAGTTTCTTTTGTATTCTAAACATCCCAGTTGTCGAATCATTTTTATAATCATTTGAATTTCTCATTCAGTCCCATGAGATTCATTGCCCAATAAATCATTGTGGTATCCTCCTACGACAATCAACGTTTTATCACTCTTTCTTTTCCACCAGCTACTTTGGTGACACATCTTAAATCATTGATGAGTCTTTCTTTCTTAAAGTGTGTTTGTGACAGTTTTTGTTTTTATAATTAAGGTTTTTTAAAAATAGTTTTATAAAAGCAGTTTAGCTACTGGTTCAAAATAATTTTTGGAATGTTTGGGTAAAATTGCTTTTGAGTTTCAGATTAATGAAAAGTAATTTCATGTATTTGGTTACCAAGTTTTTCATATTAATTTTAAGTTTTGAAATTACTTTAAAGGGAATATATATATTTATTTATTTTTATATATATTTTAAATATTGTAGATTTTATTATTATAATAATATAATTATCATTTTTTTTATCAATTATCCAAGATTCCAATTGTTATTTTTTCACTTCAAAAGCAGTATCATTTTTTAATAAATAAATAAAATCATGTTTTTTTTTATGTATATATACATATACTAAGTTAACTAGATCATATTATGATAATTTTACTGGTTAATTTTTTAAACAATACTATACAAGAAGTTAAACCAGGAGAATTCAAGATTGACTTGTGAGATCAAGTTTAATAACAATACCAACTATTTTTTTGAGATTTAAACATTTGTTATTTTAGATTAAAAATAAATTATTTTTTTGTTACCTCTTGATTGCTACCGTATTAACTTTACAAATTGATTCCCAAGTTTCTCGTGTCTATATTCTTGTGTTCGTAAAACCCAAAAAAAAGCTTTTTTTTGTAAACATTATGGCCACCTTCAGAAATAAATAAATAAATAAATTAACATAGCAATCACTGTGTAGCAGTGAGGAAGTGGAAGGAATTAAATTTTTCAAGTTGAACAAAACATTTATTCTGGAATCTGGATTCGGACCACAATAATTAATTGCCTCATCACTTTCTCACTTTGAAAATGCGTGAAAAGCAGAGATTTTGTGCTTTTCACGCAACCATGGTTTTTGCCTTTTTAAAGGTGAGACCCATATAATTTTTGACACAGTTTTTACTTAACCAAACATTTTTCTTTTTTTTTTCAGATCATTTTTCTCAAATCAAAGTTGAAAAAGCTCTGCCAAACGGCCATTTAGTTTGCCATCAATTTATCATTCTCATTTGAAAATCCATAATCTGGTTAACTCATCTTGGTTGTCCATCAATCTAGTATTTCTATTTAAAATCCAATAATTTGATAAACTCATTTTAGCTGCCAATTAATTTGGCAATATTCTTATTCGAAAACCAATAATTTCATCAACCCATCTTGGTTGTTACTCAATTAAGCATTTTTTATTTGGAAGCCAATACTTCGGTCAACCCATGATAAAAGGATTAGATTCTTCCGCACCTCAATATCAAAAGGCTTAAGTTGGTTTATAGCAAGTTGATTGCAACATCCTCTAAAGTCAAATAATAATAATAAATAAAAAAACGAGTAGAGAAAACAAGAATACCAATGGATTTGATTATTACAAGAAGTCTGGTCCAATCATTTTACGTGTTAGTTGTTTTGATTTCATGGGCTCACGAAAAGGACGAAATGGTCAGTGCTGCTGCGTGCTCAGAAGATATCCCTCCTGCAACTAGTATTCATTTTCCAAGTCAGGAAAGGCGTGTTCATCAATTCGTTTTTCAAGTCAAGACAAAGTCTTTGAATTAAGGATTTATAGATTCGACAACGGAATAAATAAAATTTGAGTTCCTCTCTGATATTATAAGGATAACTTGGTAGGCTGCTACATGGTAAGTTTTTGTTTTCCTTTTCATGTTTAACTCAATTTCAAAATGCTTAAATGCTTATTTATTTGATAGTGTTTATCAAAATAATATATATATTTTTTAATTATTTCAAAAATTAATATATAACAAAAACAAAAATCAATTTTCTCTCTCTCAAACTCCTCCTCACAAGTTTGTTGATTGGAACCTCCTCCTCTTAAATCTAATAATAAAAAAAACGAGTAATGTAAACACAAATACTAATGGATTTGATTGATTGATCTGAGTTTTATTTTATTTTCCGAGAAGTGTGGTCCAGTCATTTTACGTGTTCTTTGTTTAGATTTCATGGACTCATCTACAGGACGAGATGGCCATCCAGCATTCATTTTCCAGGTCAAGAAAGGCGTGTTCATCATCCAGCGTTCTTTTTTCAGTTCAAGGCCAAGTCTTAAATTAAGGATTTATAGATTCAACAGCGAAATAAATTAAAAAATCCTCTCCCCCAGCAGATGCACTTGTTTTCTTTCCAAAACAGGCACTTGAATATGACGTACGTATCTCATCATACAACGCATCTGTGTTCTTAGCTGTGAGTGTATATATATCATCACACCAGCTAGCGAACCCTCTCCATCTTCACTACCACCCGCCATATTTCGCGAGCTCTCTACACAGACCAAGACATTTGAATCCCTGAAAGCTCCATCTCTCTTTCGTGTCAATCAAAAATGGGGTCCGAAGGAAAGACTCGATACCTCACAATAATACTCCTCCTCGTTGCCTTTATCTTGTTATCATGTTCGAACCTCATACTTGCCAGTAATAGTACTAGGTCTTCATGCAAATATGTTCCCGGTGGTGGTGGTATCTGCAATGACGGTGTGCCAGTAGGTTTAGTAGGGGGAGGTGGTTTGGGCTGATCATCGTGTGATGAATGAGTAATCGGTGGAAGGCATGGCTATTTAATTTATCCACGGCTGGAGACTAGCCGAATTTTATTTATGCGTGGTCCTTTTCTGGGTCTGGTTAGTTGCTCTCGCCATGTTTTCAGTTCCCGAGCTTTCTGGCATCTGTGCCCTTGCTTTGATTTGCCATTGTTATGTTTCGTCACTAATTATCTAAATGGAATGAAAGAAAGAGTTAATTCTGTTTTTATTTTTCATATTTTTTAGAAGTCCACATCCTTCAATGCAGGTTACTTTGTTATTGATATCTTCGATCATACAAATATTAATTAGAAATTGAATCCTTAAACATTCTGTAGATACCAGGAGACCTCGAGATATTAATTTGCTGTGTATTTCGGTCTCGGGCATCCCAAAATGTCTACGCGTATGAAAAGTAGTCAGCATTCAAATACATGCCTACACTGACTTACGTACCCTCTCACGAGAGAGGTCCATATGATGGATTTAACTATTTTCTCATTGCGATTGATTAAAATATATATGGGAAATTTTACATCCTGTGTTGAATCAAATTGATGATAACGATGAACTAGCACTATATATATATATATATATATATATTAGCGAATTCCCTGCACCTCGTTGTTGGTGATATCATATTTTTTATAACACAAAAAAAATACTAATTTTGTGAATTTTAAATTGATATAAATTTATCTGTTTAGTAGATTTCAACGAAATAATCAATATAAAATTATCATCATCATTAAGAAATCAAGAAAATTTATAAATCTGAATTATTGAATTCACTCACTACAAAGAAACAGGATTGTTTGCAACGGAGTAATCCGTTGCAAATAACAAAGAAAGTCGTTCACTACAAAGAAACAGGATTGTTTGCAACGGAGTAATCCGTTGCAAATAACAAAGAAAGTCATTGCTAATATTAATTAGCAACAAATTTTCCAACGGATTCAATCTGTTAGGAAAACGTCGATTCAAATTTAGCTTGCAAAATATAAATTATTTTAAATTAAGATTAGTTCATTTTATAATTTATTTTAAAATGAAACACAAAAATAAAATATAAATTGTGAAAATATCAACAATAATCAAATAAGTAAAATAAGTAGATAGTTTTCTATCTACAAAATAAAAACGTAAATTGAAAATTCATCCCTACATTACCGTCATTATCATTAATATAAAATTTACAATTATTATCAACATTACTGTCAAAATAATTAAAATCATTAAATTGCCTAGAAAAATAAAATAAAAGGCAAAAACGTTTTACAGAAAAACAATAAAAAATAAACCCTAAAATTATTATTATTATTGCATAAACAATAAAATCATTTGATCCGAAGAATAGATAAATTTAACAAAAAAACACAAAAAAAAGAACAAAGGAAAAAAAAGAGCAATATTAATTTTAAAATGATAACCAACATAAATTAAAATTTCAGCACTGAACTAAATAAAAAAAACCCTAATAAAAAAAATAAAATGACAAAAATTAAAAACAAAAACTAAAAGAATAGATGCATAAATACAGATAAAAAATAAAAACTATCCAAGAATGACCGAAAAAATAAAAGAAATTAATATCAAATAAACACAATAAAATCAAATAAAATATTCAAATAATAAGGACTTAAATAAAAATAAAATATATAATTAATTTTAATTAAAGAATAAAATTGAAACAAATAAAAATATTGAGCTTGAAAAAACCAAAAACCAAAGAAATTAATATCAAATAAACACAATAAAATCAAATAAAATATTCAAATAATAAGGACTTAAATTAAAATAAAATATATAATTAATTTCAATTGAAGAAAAAAATTGAAATAAATAAAAATATTGAGGGCCAAATAAATAAAGGTATTCTTAAAAAAATGATACTTTATCATTGGGATTGATTAAAATATATATGGATATTTTACATTCTGAGTTAAATCAAATGGATGGATGATAATGATGAACTAGCGGACCAATGATCCACGGGGCCGTGGATGTCATCTAAACCCACGCTATTAATTATGATGCCTCCTATCATTGCTTCCCATTAAAAAAGATATATATATTATAAAACAGTTATAGCAAAAAAAAGTGGTAAGAATATATTGATACAAATCTTATAGAATAGTGGTTGTAGTTGTTTTTTAAAGTATTTTTTATTTAAAAATACATTAAAATAATTTTTTTTTAAAAAAAAAATTATTTTTGACATGAACACATTAAAATGATCTAAAAATACTAAAAAAAATTCATTTAAAATAAAAAAAATTCAAAATTTAGCCAAGAGGCGTTTCAACCGATTGGCCTAACAGCTTGGAAATCCCCTAGGGACGAATTTTATTCATCCATTAAATAATTCTTATCGTCACCAAACTTAAAAAATTATATTATTTTAATATATTTTCAAATAAAAAAATATTTGAAATTATAATTTTTATAATATTCAATCTCACGTCAAAGTATTTTCCATGCAGATCAATTTCTGATTACCGTTATTATTTTTCTATCACTTTTTATACGTTGTAACATTCTATTCAGGTTTTTGATCAACATGTTCTAATCATTCATTACAAAAGAAAATCAACCTACTTCCAAACAAGCTCATGATTCCTTCAGCTCTTATTAATTTTACACAACCCCACACGATTTACAATCTATCTAATTTAACTCAATCAAGATCATTATTCACATCTTCATACACATGCATCTTGTTGATTGGAACATCCATCCTCTTTAAGTCTAAACCCCAAAAAAACACGAGCAGAGAAAACACAAATACTGATGGATTTGATTTTGTCGTTGTTTTGATTTCATGGACTCATCTAAAGGACGAAATGGTCACGATGCTGCTGCGTGCTCGCTCAGAAGGTAGTCCCTCCTGCAACCATTATTCATTTTCAAAGTCAAGAAAGGCGTACGAACGTGTTCATGGAGTATACCTACCTACCTCTCGTCCAGCATTCATTTTTCAAGTCAAGACCAGGACATTTGATTAAGGATTTATAAATTCCCAATAACTGCAGTACTCCTGTAATTTCCAAAACAGGCACTTAAATATTCTGAGCTGTGAGTGTATATATACACACCAAACCAGCTAGCTCTCTCTCTAAATATATCTTCACAGCTACCCTAGTTTGCCAGCTCTCTACACAGACCAAGACATTTGATTCCCTAAAAGTTTCATCGTCTGAAGAATTAATGGGGTCTGAAGGAAAGACTCGATACCTGGCAATAATACTCCTCGTTGCCTTTATTTTGTTATCATGCTCGAACCTAATTATACTTTCGCAAGGGGCCAAGTCTCCATGCCAATATCATCCGCCCGCTGATCGTGGTAAGTGCCGAGGCGGTGAGCCTGCAGATTTTAATGGGGGGAGGGGTTAGGAGAGGTGGTTTGACCTCATCGTATGAATATGAATGAGTGATCGTTTATCCTTCTATTAGGTGGGAGGCATCGCTTTTGATTTATCCATGTTTTCTTTTCCCAAGCTTTTTTGGCATCTGCACCCGTTCCTCACCTTGCTTTGATTTGCCAATGTCATGCTATCAATAAAGTTTCGTCACTAATCTAAATGGAAACAAAAAAACAAGAGAGTTAATTCTGTATTTATATTTCATATTTTTTAAGAAGTCGACATTCTTCAATGCATGGTTTGTTATTGATATCTTCGATCATACAAATATTAGAAATTGAATCTTTAACATTGTGTACATATATACCAGGAGACCTCGAGAGATTTGTTGTTTACTTCAAAAGGATTAGTAGGGGGGTCCAAAGATGATGATGATGATAAACTATATATATAAACTAAATTATAATAAGCGTGCCGACTTCACTAGAATATTTTTCACTGTGTACATAGACATAGAATATTGTTGACTGTAATGGTAAAATTACCATTTTACCACTGTGATTAAAAACTTTAACCCCCAGAACCAGGGTCATTTTTGACATTTTCAGAGGTGGTATTTCTGAAATTCTTTTTGTAGATAGAAAATTAACTATTTATTTTCTTATTTTATTATTGGAGGTATTGTTATAATTTATATTGTGTTTGTTGTGTTTAATTTTAATTAGATTATAAAATGAACTAATTCTAATACAATGAATTCGATAATTCATGTATCCAAATATTCTTGTATTTTTAATAATGATGATTTTATGTTGGTGATTTTGTTGAATTCTATTAAACAAATAAATTTATATTGATTTAAAATTCATATATTTTATAAAAAATTTACACTTTATAAAAATTCCATACAAATTTATTATTTTGATCAGATTTTTTTTATATTGAAAAAAATATAATTCTAGCCGTTATGAAACATGGGCTAGTGGTTAGTGCGTGTATTGTTACAAGACCATTGATCCACGATGCCGTGGATGTCATCTAAACCCACGCTATTAAATATGATGCCTCCCATTATCGCTGCCAATAAAAAATGATATATTTTATATATATTATAAAACAATTATAGCAAAAAAAGGGGGTAAAAATATATTCATACAAATCTTATTACTTTAATATATTTATAAACAAAAAAAAAGAATATTTTAAAATACAATCTTTATAATATTCAATCAGGCTCTCTCACGTCAAAGTATTTTCCATCCAGATCAATTTCTGATTACCAATTATTATTTTTCTATCACGTTCCAGCAGAATATTAGCAGCAAAGTCATGAGCAATAGATAACCCGTCACCATTATTAACAATCCTTAATGTTACAAGTAAATGCTAAGAAAGTTGATTCAGAAGAATGCCTTGATGTTCCTTGACGAGCTGCTAATAGTATTGTTATAAATCCTTTCAGGACTAGGGTGCGACTCCATTCATTCACTCATGGCAGGCATGAAACTTTCAACAACTTCAATTAAAACTGAAACAAATATTTTCAGAAGTTAAACAAACAACTAGAATATTTACAGCAAGTTCAACGAACAACTAGATCAGTAATCTGGAATTCATGCCAAGAGGGATGGAACTAGATTAGCAGTTTTATCTCATATGCTACATGGATGGAACTGGACCAGTAACCATACGAGACTTCTATTCCGGAGAGTGGCAAACTCAAAATCTAAGGAAGTGAATATCGTTGCCTGGAATGAAAGAACTCGAAATCAGGATGTCTGTTTATGGATGTCTGATTTCCCTTTTCAACTACAGCTCTGGCAATAAGAGATGCTGTCTCCCCAAGGGTTCTCAACCGCTCCTTCAGAAAAACAGAAGGGTTCAGGATTGGTGTTCCTGCTGCCTGGTTTACACCGTGCCGTAGCTGGAACCAGCATTCACCCTGTTCATTCAACACGCAAAGCAACATTTTTGTTCAATAGCATAAATGGAATGGGTACACAATAACACTTTTGGAAACTTATTTAAGATTATTCCACCTGCATTTGACCTTTGTGCAGTAAGAGTTGAAACCTTTGCTACTGAATAATTTTAACTTATCAAAGAACACAGAAAGGGCATTTTCAAATTGTGTATTACACAGACACCCGACGAATTTAAAATAGAAAAACTGTTTTAACTCACTAATATTTTATTGCCTGTAAAATGCCTAATTCAAAAACAATAGCTGGAAAGATAAGAAACTTTCACATGTATTTACCACACAGAGAAGCATAGCAATGAATAACAAGCCTATCACTAGGCTAAAACACATCCAAAGAAGTCAGTAATATAAATAAGAGGACTGAACATGCAAGGAGATCCCATCTCATCAGCAGACATTCAAAACGGATCATGGACTCTCATCAATCATTAAGCTTATTATATGTAGGAAAACATCTATCATAATTAAAGAACCAATCTTAAGGTGGACAACATAACAGGCATAACATCCAAAAAACAAAATCTTGCTGTAGAAATGGGGCGCCAAATCAATAAATAACAGGCTTGCATGGTAATAAAAATATAAATTAAAATAAAAGTTGATGATGATTCAATTTTTTATCCCATGCATTACACATGCTGTATAAGCTGATTGAAATCATCTTTCATAAATTAGTCATTTAACATTTCGATAAACAATTGGGGTTTACCAGTGGACAAGGAAGTTTAAAGTGGAGAATGAAGTTTATTAGCATCATTACAATCACAACATTATGCAATGAAGTTTATAAAAGAACATCATTTATAACTACCTGAGCATTGTAACTCTGAAGTCCCACAACTGGAGAAACTATATAAGCATCCTCACTCGCATAATCAACTTTGGCACTTTTATGAACGAAATGGCCAAGTGAATGGTAAGTCAAAAATGCAGCTCGGAAGTGGCCATCTGGTATCCTATATATAGGATACCATGCCACCGAGTACCTGAAACCAGATCACATTACACATCTATAATATGTTTATAAAATTTCTCTTGGAATGATTCAGGTACATAACAAGCTTCAATCCAATTAATGCACAAAATTAAATTCAAGCTAGTCTTTTGTTTCATAGACAAAAACAAAAAATGTGAAGGTAATTCCTAGAACTAGTTTTGTTACCAACCAGGATCTGGGGTGCATGTCATGTAGATTCAGAGAGGCCAGATTAGTTGGGTCTCCATACATTTTGTGACTAGAAGACGCATCACCTCTAGTAAGCTCTTGTATCCTGAAATTAACAGAATCAGTATGGAGATCCATTTGAAAGCTCATGCAATATGTTTACTACAACAAAAAAGAGGTAAGTACTTACTTCTGATATAATGGTCGTCTTTGCTGAGGTTGTTCCAATTCAAAGTATTCAAAGAGTAACTCTGCATCACCAGAACTTGTCAAGTCAACCGACTGAGCTACAGCTGTTGTACGAGGCTGAGGAATCAGTTGAGAAAATATTGGAAGACGGCTAACATTAGAGTTCACCGATGATTCACTAGCCTTGTATGCATCAGAAATTTCATGATCAGGAGCACTGTTCTTATTGTTTATAGGTTGACTTGCATGTTTTTTGAACAATTGAACTGCTGATAACAAGGGAACAAAATAGCCATGAAATGAAAAATGATCATAGCCCCCGCTATTTGAATTCTCACATTCTTCCCCCCTTACTTCCAAACCATAATTCCCATGTTCTTCATACCACTTCCAAATGCATTCCAGTGGGATATTTGGTATCTCATGTCTACATAGTGATGCTCCAACAAGCCGGTCATCCAAACATGTCTGGCAGTATGAGAAACTGGGCAAATTAATAACTGGAGATGATAAATGAAGAAATCTTTCAAACTCGGCAATTGGACCACCAGTGGCCATCTGAATAGCTTCAGATTCCATCTGTACTCTGCAAGCATCCTTCACAGATTGTATTATCTTTATTGATTCATCTTCAAAAGCTGAAAATTGTTGATAAGACAATTCATTAGTTAAAGCATCAGCTGCAACATGCTTCTTGTTGAGCTCATCCATCCAAAGAGTAGAATTCTTCAACTTATGAATGTGGTTATCTTCTTGGGAAAAACAAACTGCATTTCCTGAATCATGGCACGTGTTCAACATCAATGAAGAAACAAGATCTTGAGAATCAAAATTGGCTTTGTCTTGAACACTTCTCAGGGTGAGATCTTCACCAGCTGGTCCATCAGAAAGATCAGGTAATGAATTACCAAATCTAGCAGAGGAGGTCAATTCAGGATCTTTTACGCCAATGGGTATCCACTTCTGCATTACTGATCCAGAACCATGGTTTTGCTTACAATACTCTGCAACTGTAACTTCCTTTTCCAATTGGGGAACTTTATTAAAAAAAAGATGAGGAAGATAAACTGGAGGCGGCACCTTAACCACATGTTGCTCCAATGAGTTGCACGACTTTGCTGGAAAGCTACCTCCATTTTCTGTATGGAAATGTCTTGTGCTATAAACAGTATCACAAGTACTTTGAAGTTGCTGTAACGCATCTGGGGAAACTTGTGAGCTGTTAAATGATTCTGAATTCGTGCATACAACTCCACTGGGATGGAATCCAGCTGTTAAACAACTATTCAGAGAATGAGTTCTTGAAAGAGATTCCCCCCCTTTTTTATCATTCACTTGAGCTGTGAGATCAAATATTTCATGCTGTTGCACACCAGTCTTTGCATGAGCATTAAGGGTTGCCTTGTTGGAACTATAGCCCCTACCATGACAGTTGTACTCTTGTTTGGAAACTGGAATATTTTTTCTTTTCAACTTCTTAGTAACCTTGTCTTTTGGCAGTTTTTTCCCCTCTGTTCTTGCTGATGAATTTGCATCAGAGACAATACAGTTCCTTTTAAGTGATGGAGCCTCTTTCAAAGTCAAGTCAGACAGGAAGCACCCATGAGATATCTTCATTTCTGTGCTGCATTCATCTGCTGTGTCATTCCTCTGAACTTTTTTCCACACAGAATGGTTGTTTTCCTTCCCTGTCCGTCCATGCAAATTTCCAAAACCTCCATATTTGTGGGCACTGGCACTACTCCTGGGCAATGTTTTCATTTGCTTGCCTTTTTTGCCTGACAAAAGCAATTGTGTGTAACTGCAGCTAAAATTTTGACCACAATGCTTTGAGCCCTCAGTTTGGTGATAGGTATCTACAGCACCATTTAATGAATATTTATGAGATAAAGACCCCTTTTTGGAATTGAAACCTGGTGCTTCTAAAACACTACCTCTGCTGCTACCTTCATGATATGTTTTTACATGATGACTATCATTAGTACCATCATCACTGTTTGAACTGATAGATAAATAATCAAACACGATGGAGGAATCAGAAGCATACGAGTAATCTTTGGATTGTGTATCATCACAACAGCTGATCTGACTTGAACACTTCACCCCAGTGTCAGAGAGGGAAAATCCCTCTCCTTTTGTCTGTAAAGTGACTTCCTTATTAATCATCTGATGCTCCCCTGAAAAATTCTGAGCTATAGAAGGTATACTGGGTTCCAGTGGAGCAACCTCATCAATGTTGGATGTGCAGATCAGCAATGCTTCAGAAGTGCTAAATATAGAGTCACCTTCAAAATCATTCTGGCTACTGCTACCATCTGGTGATGTCACATCCAATGCTTCAAAAGTTTCTACTATAGCCACTTCATCAATGTTTGACAAGCATATTGCTGGGGCTTCAGGATTGTTAAATCTAGTGTCACCTTCAAAATCAACATGGTTACTGCTAGCATCTCTGAGTGAAAGTTCTGGTGAAGTTGCAGAGCATGTTAGTTCATCTCCAAAATCATTATAACTACAGCCTTTGGAGGTTGAGCTTCCTTGAGCGTACTCAGATAAAACTTCAGGTTCAGTTGAGCCAGTATCACTTGAAACTCTCTTGTTTTGTTTTCCCCTCCTCCTGTTTTTTGGTTTACATTTTTTCTTTGCAGACTTGTCTACATTAGAACTATCAATACAAGCTTCACATGAACTAAGAGCATTACATCCTTTTGTGGTTGAATAATAGAAATCAGGGCAAGTGACAGAACTATGGGATGAAGGATAGTCAGAGAACTCATTTGATCTAGTCGCTTTATTGGAACCCTCATTTTGAGACTGATGCCATGCACCAGTTTCAAGAAAATTTCTGGTGCATGACTTAATGGAATGAGGTACATCAGGTTGAGGCCCTCTACGTGCTTTAGGTCGATCATCCCTGAATGCATTCCTAGGTGGCATCGAAACAAGTTGCAAACCATCCATATTCACCTGAATTCCAGATTCAAACCAATTATGCTGATAGAAATGTTTTGCTTCAAGAGCAACAATCCTCTACTATTCATCCGATTTGAGCACAAGTGTTGTTAAGATAGCACCTATGGTAAATAAATAGATAAAAGTCAATGTCAAATCATAACTTCAATTGCAGCCTATGCTAAATTAGAATGCTGCAACAAAATAGGAAGTTGACACCACTTGTCAGAAGTGGCAACAAGAATTGCCTCATTGTTATTTATATATCCTAGGAATCTAACGCAAAACCCAGACAGCAAATGAGCCAGAATTGAGACATGTCTACCTTTAAGCCACCCGCAAAACATGAAGACCCAATTGCCCTCTTGATGAAAAGAAGTTGACACCACTTTTCTGCAGGACCAGTGTCTGTCTCTTTGCTCTACCTGAATCATAAGAGATCTAAAATGAGCAAAGGGCTTAGAGAAAATTATTGGCTTCAGAAACAAATTGATATGCAGCATGCTGGCAGAACCTATCCCTTAACCAAATAAAAGAAACATGCCCAAATAATGAGTTGTACAATTCATAACAGTATAATTCAATGGCTGTATCGAAACATCAAACAGAAAAAAAACTTACTAACTTTCAAATAATGAGTTGTACGGTAGCCATTAGTATGTTATATGGTGAGTTACACACGGAAGGAAAACCAGAAGTGAAAAATAAATGAAAATTTATAAACAAATCAACAATTGTTATCATTGAAAGAAATTCACGATCATTGCACGTGAAGTCCCTCTAAATTTGAATATAGAAGTTCATCAGATTTCACCATACAATTGTCATACAATTACAATGCACGGAACAACCAAAACCATTACCTTTGATGAGTGTCCTCCAATCGGCAAAAGACACTTCACGGATCTGAAGGCACCCATGCATAAGAGATAGTCAGAAAAAGTTTATGAAAATTCTAAAAGGAAAAGGCACATGTTTAAGGCAATTGGTGAAATGAAGATACATGCTCCGGGGGAAGTTCTGAAATTATTTCTTCTATAAATGTCCTTAATGGGTCAACCTGTCCTCTAACTGGAACCCTCTGATTGTTACTACAGGTTCTTTGAAGGGAGAATGTATCTTTTTATGTCCCTACCCATATTACAGTATAAAAGGGGGATCAGGTTCCTGAATGAGCAAGAAATAAGCTCTCAAAACGTTTTCAACAACAGAAAAGGCACATAGGCAAACAAACATTGCTGCTCAATTTTAATGCTAGAAATATTGGAAAAATAAGAAACAGCAGACAAGGTGTACATTTTATCATGATAATGGAAATGCAGAAATAACTAAGAGAAATACATTTGGATGTATCATAAACAACGGTAACTATCCAAATTAAAATGGATATATCTCAAACTGCTATTACAAAAAAAGGGAAGGTTAGAATACTACAAAGCCTATGTCATTATGATCATGGAAGAGATCCTAGAAAATTATTATTCTCGTGGGTATACTTGCATTAATAATTTTCATAGAAGAGTGCCTGCACCCCAAAACACAGACTGGCAGGTAATTGTAAGACAACCCTATCAAACAAACTGGGCAAATAGCTCCATATTGAGGACAGAAAGTTGCATCCTCACGAAGTGATTGCAGTAACTAGGTCCATCAATGTCCATCTAACAGAATAAGAGGTAACAAGATGATGCAGCACAGCCAAGATCTATGGCTCTGTCTCTTTCTCTATCGCTTAGAACCACACCTTCATTAGATACTTTATTTTCTCTGTCACGTCTGGTAGACCAAAAGCTAAAGCTCATTACAATAGCCTACAATAGCGACCATGCAGCGTTTTCTAACTCTCAATCATGCAGTAAATGTAGCCATGCACAATTATCCTGTTTTAAGCCCCATCGAAGGTTCCTTTTTGATTATTTAACCCAATTCAGACTTACCATCTATCAACAATGTTTTGAGAGTGCATTAACTAAAAGATCACATGATATCTAGGTGCAGAATCTTATGTTTGTAACTTGTCAACAAATTTCCAATGGCAAACAATTTCACCTACCAAACAAGTCAAACAATAATTACCATAAAACCTAGAATTAAGAAGTTAATAATTATGTACGACACACAAAAAGTTCACAAATAATTTGCGAAATATGACAAGTAGGGGCTGCACAAGTCAATTTGATCATACAACAAATGGTAAGTTTACGACAACAATGACAATTAAGAGAAACAAGACAATGTAACATTATGAGGTAATCAATCCCATACACAAAAATAGAAAATTTCTCCACAGAAATGGCAACCTACCAATGCATTCCACTAGAAAGAAGCCAATTATTCAAAACAACACATGAAAACAACAATATTACATGATCAAACAGAAGATTAAGGTTATCCAAATCTAATCAAAACAATGCCCATATTGTTTCACATTAACAGCAACAGTAAGAACACTATGTGACTAAAACAAAACAAGATATACCATTTATAATGGCTAACTCCATTCGTTTGAATCTAACACAAACAATAAAACATCTTGCTCAATAAAGGAAAATAACAGTGAACCAAAGGGGAAAACTTGTAAATGCTTAGTGACTCCAATCCAATCATCTCAAAAACTAATTATGAGACCAAAAAACGTATCAAACAAGACAATGATTCTGTTAACAGCCAAACCTCATATTCTTGTCTTAAGAACAAAACTAACTACATAGGATCCATACCCAGGAAAAAAAACAAAAAAAATCTAGAGCAACAACAAATTGAAAAGGACAGTAAAACTCACCAGAAAAAATGAAGTTTTTGACACCCAATTCAATAAAAAAAAAAAAGCATTGAACAAAATCAAAGAAATCCCACCAAAAAATATACTCAATATAAAATAAACAAAAAATAAGAATCAAAGAATTTAAAGCTGGTTACCAAATTTGACTAAAAGAGTCCCCCAAAAAAATCTGTCTAAAAGTGAAAAACAAATACAAAAGGGTGTCCCCCAAATATAGCAGTGAGATACAAAGACCGAAAAAGATGAAGAAAGTCAGTTACCACCACCACCACCACACAGGCATGGCCAGCTATACTTGTCAAGGATTATACCATTTTTAGACTTTATTCCTTAAAAACAAAGAAGACCCACCAATCCATACTCTTACTAATTAATATATCTACAAATATTGATTATTAAATCTCATTAATTATCATCTAAAATCATCCACACTAAAATAAATTCCTTTTCCTAAAGATAAAGGAAACAAACCAGACAAGGTTGCTTCTTGCTGCTGCTGCTCTTTACCTTTTGCTGCCTGCTTTTTAAAAAATTAAATTGTATTTTTTGCAAAGAGATGAGAGGAGAGCATCGAAGGCAAGAAGTCTTCCGTATACTTTTGGTGCCTGGAATTTTTAAAGATGGTTACTTTTACTTGAAAGAAAGTTGCTAACTTGATATCATTCATAGGAGTGATAAACTAACACGTGTATTTTAAATATAGATTTAAATTATGTTTAAGAAGATAATTTATTTTGGTTTCATAATTTTTTTTATTATAATCATAGATAAAAAAAATGAAATAATATTTTTCATAAGATTTAGTATTCCTTCAATACTTATTGGAATATAATGAAGCAATGAAATAAGATTTAGGGGGTGTTTACGAAAACGTTTGGAGAATATTTTTTTTATTTTTTATTTTAAATTTAAAAAAATAATATTTTTAAATCATTTTGATATGTTGATGTAAAAAATAATTTTTAAAAAATAAAAAAAATATTATTTTGATATATTTATGTACAAAAAATACTTTTAAAAATAACTTCAACAACACTATGAAATATGCACTTAAGATACTTTTAGAGACGTGTTTCTCATTTATTATTATGTTATTTTTAGAGATTGAATCTCATTTAAAATTTAATTCTTTATACTTAAAATAATTTTAAACATGATATTTTATGTTAAAAAATATATTATATTCAATTCATAAGATCCCAAACATTATATATAATCATTTGAGTTCAGTATCTCAAATATAAAGTATTTGGATTGAGATTCCTTATATTGTTTTTAATAATGACAACTTCCTATTACGATGATCAAATAATTTCAAAATAAAATAAAATAAAATAAACTCAGTCTCACAAATAATTCCAAATTTGCGTCTACCAATTAAAATGGTAGAGACTGGAATTGACTTTTATGCCAATCCCATCCCTTTCAGAGATTGATTATTTCGACAAAAAGTTTATTTGTTTGCAAGAAGGGGTAGCCGTGCATGGTCCAGCCTTCTGCCTCTTGGACCACTCCTCATCTTTCCATACCTAAATTTTCAAAGGGCAATCACTTCACCAGTGCCCAGAAAGGGTTATCAAGTGAACATTATCTAATTCCAGTCATATGGCAGAACCAATGCCTGCTTTCCAGGTGGCAACATTTTTCAACTCATCTATTAGCACAGACAAGTGAATAACTTGATGTTCGTACGTGGTGGAAGCTTGCTGATCTTATATTCTTCTCATGAAAGCTATTTCTTGACCATATATATTAACAAATTTCATGTGCAATGCTGAGGTAGAGGGTCTTCGGGATCGAGAAAGCCATCAACTTCTAGGGTGTCAAAGGTGGGCTCTAGGATTTAATTTGCAACATCTGCACAATCCGTAGTGGATCCTGAAGAAAAAGGACCAAAAACGTACTGATTAAAGGATCAACTTAGACGCAATGAAGAAAGGAAGAAAATGTATATGAAGCTGGAAGCAGATCCTAGCGTGCAATGGAGCTTCCATATTGGATCTTGTTTATCACTGTTTAGGCATACGGATTCTATGAACTTATGATGATGTTTTTTGTGCAGGATTGAGAGAAGTTCGAAGCTAGAGTTAACCTAGGACATGCAACACTTGCTGATAAAACTGAAGCTGCGCTGGTATCAAGAACTCACTTGTCCGACAAATTTATCAGCTGATTGTTTGTCAGAAGAACAAGAACATGCACGGATGAATCTGGCAGCTGATACATAGATATGAGCTCTTACCTGTATTCTGTGGAGCAGATGCTGCTGTCTTCTGCAAAGAATTTGCGTGATCGTATAATGCTTCTTGCCGGTTGATAATTAGCTTACTTTCTCTCATCTTTCGTCGCTATTGATGGTTACTTTGCCTTTCGACAGCTTGTGACTAGTCCGCATCTTATGGAAACTCAAGAAGAGGGATAATTTCAGAAAGTTGTTTGATTCATCTATTTATAGCCTTCCATAATTAATAACCTAACTAATCAAGAGTTATGTTAAAAACACAAATTGCAACAACTAATAATAATCCTAATCTAAGACGTAATTGAAGGTAATCAGATCACATCAGAACTACTTAGTTCCTCATCCTGTTAGCTTGTGTTTCTGACTCTCCATTGGACTTGTAACTTTGAAAATCCTTGGATCTCGTCAGCATCCTCTGATGTTCAAAGGATTGCTAATTAAAGCCATCCCAAAAATTAAAAAAAAATAAAAAAGAGTAGCCTGATGGAAACTCAGAATTAGTGTAGAAGTTTTTGAGATTTGTATACAATGAAAATCTCAAATCCTTGGATATGTTCATGAAAAACAACAAACCCGATTCTCTATCCATACCTCCCTATGATCAACTCACGAGGACTCCATTTTTGGAGGAAAAAGCATCCCCACAACACCTTTTTTCTTTCCTTCCATGTTTCCGCTCTGTTCAACTCAATTTTTTTATTTCCTCCTCCTGTTGAATTCTGGAGCTCCATCATGCTGTTCTTCCTCCACACCAACACGAGTTATAACCCACTTTCTGAAATCTTCAATAAAAAACAAAAACATTTTGAAACTATTTAATGAAAATACCAAGTGGTAACGTACAGTATCCAACGCCAAGTGTTGAAATTGCCACGCATGGAAAAACGTGGCAGCATATGAGAAACCGTATCGAAAACAAAACAAACGTAAAGTTTCAATGGATGTCGACATTTTCCATCTCTTGGTAATGCCTCTATGTCAGCATTCACATACTTGTTGAAAGTGTTATCATTGTAATGATAGAACATTGGGGAATGCAGTAGTGTTTGTCGTGTCATATCCTGATTTTCTTTACGTTGCACAAGAAAAGGAAATGGGTTTCCAATAATGCCCTAGCAGCCTCGAAACTTGTGTCTATAGTTTGTGTTTCTCTGGATCTGATATGGTATATTCTGTTCAGTGGAGTCCTCCTATTCTATATAGGATATCAAAATCTGAAGGGAGCTTAGTGGGATTGTAACAGGATTGGTTGGATCCTAATAGGATTATATGATCTTATTCTTTAATCACTCTGCATGATTGTATTAATCCTACCACCCCTGCAGTTTGATCATATCTATCTTCCTCATCATGCCCAGTAGGCAGAAACGGAAAGGGCTCAGCAAGTCATGTTTTCTCCTCATAGGTTGTTATATTTTTCTCTTCTTGACGAGTTATTAGATTTTCCCTGATGAATAACTGATAAGTTTTTTGCTAGAGCATGAACAATCTGCTAGAAAGGATGTTAGTTGATTTGAATTCGTTATGTTTTTTTTTCCATTTTGATAGTGATAGCTGGTATAGAAAGGTTTGCATTCAAAGGGGTGGCATCGAATTTGGTAACTTATCTTACAGACGTGGTTAAGATGAGCAACTCTGCTGCAGCCAAGACTGTTAATAACTGGTGTGGATTCACATCCATGTTGCCACTTCTAGTTGCATCGCTTGCTGATTCATGCGATCGGTATTCCACCATTCTAACCTCTTCCTTTATTTATGTTGTGGTTAGTATTTTTTTTTGTTCATTTTCTGCTTTTGAAATTCTGTTAAGCTTATAGCAATTGGAAAATATTTTTTGATCATAAGTCATACATAAATTCTTGATAATGTTAAGATGACAGTAATTTGCCTCTTCAATTGTAGAGACATAGTTTTTGGTTTATGATTTTCCATGGTAAATTTGCTTTTGTTCTTCTTAATCTGTTCTTTCAAGGGACTTGTTGCATTGACATCAACAGCATTGTCTTGGGCGAGGCATCCCACCGACAAAATAAGCTCCCCATACCTGTTTTGGTCGCTCTGGTTGATCTCTCTTGGACAAGGTGGATATAACCCATCTTTACAAGCCTTTGGAGCAGATCAAATCGAGAACGATGATGAGCTGCCGAGCACAAAATATGAGAAGAAATCAAATAAGAAGAGCTTATTCTTTCAGTGGTGGTATTTTGGGATTTGTGGTGGCAGCCTTGCAGGTGTCACAGTCATGTCCTCTATCCAAGACACACATGGCTGGGTACTCGGATTTGCAATTCCTACAGTCGCAATGGTAGCATCGATTTTTCTGTTTTGGTGTGGAGGCAGAATCTATGCATACAAGCAGGATGATGCTATCTCTGAAAAGCCTTCGCGGGACATAGTTCGATCCATCAAGGAAGCTCTGTCGAAATTGATGAGTAGCAGAATCACCTTATCAAACAACAATCCTGAAGTCGTTGAGCTAGAGTAAGATCTCGTGCTGTCAGTCTAAGTATTTTTGCTTTGAAATCTCGAGTATTTATATTAATCTTTCACTCTTTCCAGGCTTCAAGAAAAGCCCCTTTGTCAGAATTCAGGCAACACCAAGGGATCGAAGGAGGGACCCTGCAGTGGTATTAGCTACCTGGTTGAAAATGGGAAAGTAGTTTCAAGGCTTTTTCCGATATGGACGATGCTGCTAATGTTTGCGGTAATCTTTCAGCAGCCCGCCACATTCTTCACCAAACAGGGAATGACAATGAAGAGGAATGTAGGCAGCACCTTCAAGATCCCACCAGCTACTCTTCAAAGTTCTATTACAGTCTCTATAATCCTCCTGATGCCATTTTATGATGCGCTGCTGATCCCATTTACTCGCGACAGAAAAGGTATCAGAGTGACTCAAAGAATGGGCGTCGGGATGGTACTGTCCGTAGTAGCCATGGTCATTGCGGCGTTGGTTGAAACAAAAAGACTCGAAATCAGCCAAAAAATGGATCCAGGATTGGAAACAGAAGTTCCATTAAGCATATTTTGGCTGCTGCCTCAGTACATTCTGCTTGGCATCTCTGACATCTTCACTGTTGTTGGGATGCAGGAGTTTTTCTATGGCGAGGTTCCTGTAAGAATGAGAACAATGGGGATCGCACTGTATACCAGTGTATTTGGGGTGGGAAGCTTCTTGAGTGCCCTGTTGATTTCACTAGTAGAATATTTCACGGCCTCGAGAGGCAAAGGGAAGAGCTGGTTCTCCGATAACATGAGAGAAGCCCGTTTGGACAAATACTATTGGCTTCTAGCCTCGTTAAGTGTGCTCAGCTTCGTGTTTTATGTTATTTTCTGCAAATTTTTTGTAAGCAGAAGCAGTGATTTGGATAATGAGAACTAGGCAAGGGGCAGATGAAAATGTAAGAGTATCATTAAATGCATGTTCTTACACTAACGGTGTCTGCCAGGCATATCTCATGGAGAGCAGCAGAGTATGGAAAGAACAAAACACGTAATAAATCTTGACTGCTTTCCTTTCCTATGGTGAATCAAATGACTTAAGCTCGAATTTATCGGTTTATGTTGTTAGAGAATAATATAAATCATATTATGGAGCCTCACTTACAAGCTTAAGTTTTTATGTGAGATGGTTCCTTAACATGATATCAGAACCTTGACCCAGCGGTCACGAGTTCGAATCTCACCACCCCCATTCTATTTGATAAAAATTAAGCACAACGTGATGTGGGTCTGTGCAAGTTTCAAGCCCAAAGGGCTTTCACTTGAGGGTGTGTGTTAGAGAATAATATAAATCATATTATGAGACCTCATTTACAAGCTTAAGTTTTTAAATAAGATGGTTTCTTAACATATGTGTGTTTGTCGGCTAACTCCTGCCTTGTGGTTAGTACTTAGCAGGGTTCATGCCCATACACCTAGGGCTTCAATAGTGTTAAAAAAAACAATTGACAAATTTAATGGTTTTAGAAATATATTAAAAAAATATGTATTTTATATTAAAATTCTATGGATTTATCAATATATTAAAAAAGACTAATAAAACTATTTATAATATAAACTATTCAGCATTGTCATACATCAACTTCATTCATCTTAAATAGATAACTATCCTTGGAAAAAGTCAAAGCTGGTGCAATTGCATGCTCTCTTTCGCTTGAAATCAATTAGCTTGCGTTTTCTTTTTCTATTTTTTTTTCATTTAAGAATATACTAAATAATATTTTTATTTTTTAAAATTCATTTCTTAAAACTAATATCTAAACAATTTAAAACATAAAAATATTTAATTTTAAAGAAAACAATTCATTTTTTAAAAAACATTTTTGAAATGTCAATGATTGTAAACAGCAAACCCTAAAAAATAATTATAATTTTTAATTTTTGAAATTATTATCATGGAAGCTACTACTAGTATGTTTTTCGGACAATTAGTTCACAATCTTAAAGAATATAGTTTTTCATTAATTATGCGGGTGAAATGTCAATGATTGTAAACAACAAACCCTAAAAAATAATTATAATTTTTAAAATTATAATCATAGAAGCTACTACTAATATGTTTTTCAGACAATTTGTTCACAATCTTAAGGAATATAGTTTTTCATTGTTCTACGCGGGTGAAATGTCAAAGATTGTAAACAACAAACCTTTTTAAAAAATAAAAAAAGACCGAAAAAGCATAAGTTTGTATTTATATACCAATTGCATCCTTGAGGAGTTTATCAAATGCATGTGTTGAACAAACCTTAGCATATGAACAGGAACACCCTCTCCTCTAAACTGAAGTTCAATTTTAGCGTAAACTGATCTGCTTCTTCTGATCTGAGCACTTAATTTCTTTTTTGTGACAGAAATGTTTCACCGGAGAATTCTACGTCCACATTATGAGCAAACAGGAACTCCCTCTTCCTCTACTCATCCTGGTTCGTCTTCTAGTTCTCCCCCAAGATCATATCGTTGTTCCTAAATCAATATTACGTAGATACTTTAATTCATTGACTTGCAGGTGCCGCTGAAGATGTAGGTGTAGCTGGGGGAACAAGCAGCACCATTGCAAACTACTTTGACCGTGGTAATTAACACTCCTTCCATTGAATCGTTTGATGTATCGCTCTTTATTTTTCTCATTAGTTAGGAATGAAAAGAAATCAAGGATGAGATTCTTCTTCAGCAAGAATTAATATCATTGATCGTATGTTATAATTGCAGTGAAATTCGAGGCAAAGATAATTCAGAAAGGTGGGAGCAAGAAGATTTTCTTGGAGAAATTTGACGCTAGAGCAGGAGAAAAGCTGCTGAAGGCATCACACTGCTTTTTGTCAGCTGAAACGGGTGCTGTTGCGGGACTTCTCTTTATTTCTACTGAAAAGATTGCATTCTGCAGTCAGAGATCAATTACCTTCGATTTTCCTAATTTGCAGCACATTCAAACAGTTGATCAGGTGAATAAGTATTTCCTCTTTACTATATTTTTCTTGTCTCAACTCGATCGGTGGACTCTTATTCAATTGCTTGCAATCTAACTCGATCGGTGGACTCTTATTCAATTGCTTGCAATCTATCGGTGGAGTCTTATTCTATTGCTTGCAAGCAGTAGTTTTCATTTTTAAAATGAATTGATCACTAAAATATTGAAGGATAGGATGCAGAGAGTGTCTTTCTTCATTTTCTTCCTTCATGATTTCCCATGTTTCTTAAATTGATTCGTAAACTTTATGAACTGCAAATCATATAATAAAACAACTGAATTAGCTGTATGAATTTGCATGGCTGAGTCCTGTATGCAAAAGAAACCTGACTCCTTGAAATTTGATACTCGTGAGCAGTTCGAGATACCACTAAGGAGCATTAGAGGGAGAAACTTTGGCGATCCACATCAGAAGATCATAAGAATACGAACAGAAGATAATTCTGAATTCCTGTTTATAGACTTCCTGCGTTACGAAAAAGCTCGTCAAAACTTTGAGGCAGCCATGCGCACACTCTAGAACGGAATGCAGATCATGGCATAAACCCAGCTAGTCCGCTGGGTTCGTAGGACATTATAGTGGAGAGGTGCAGGGTTTATTCTCTATACATCGCCTACTGGAGTCAAAGATTCTAGTGAAGCTGCTGTTGCTAAACCACCTGAATGATCTTCTTCAGAATGGTGAATTTGCGTACAAAGTTAGAGCAAATCAAGAGGAAATGCTGAAATTGAGTCATCAATGATCGAAACACAATACTTTGATGATCTCTATATACTTTGCAAATAAATTAGAATTTTGTGTGTTTATATAATATATAGAGGAAATGTCAAATTGAGTCATCATTGTGTGTTTATATAATAATGAGAACTAGGCAAGGGGCATAGCTGGTTTCTGATGACCTCTTCCTACCACCTATACAATGACCACAAGAGCCAAAAACAACATTCACAAATCTTTACACCCAACTATCATAACCAATTGATATTGAACCCGTCACGGTACCCCAAGCTCTAAAAGATTAAGATTGGAGTTCAGCCATGTCTCATAAATATGATGTAATGGGAGCCGATACTACCTAACCTCAGTATTGAGCTGTTAAAATACGGTTATAGAAGTTTGTTTATTCAGTTGTAAACTCAGTTGTAAATCAGTTATGATCAGTTATAGATTAGCTGTTATATTAGTTAAGAAAGTTGTTATTTACATAGTCAGTATACTTGTATAAATACTGAACTTGATTCTGTAAATAATACACGAAATACATACATCACAAACACACAGTTGTTTGTTTTCCAGTTCACATCTTCTTTCTTCTTTCTGCCAAAGTGCAGTAAAATCTATATGGTATCAGAGCTACGATAATGGCTTCTGCACCTGCTTCTCCTTCTGAAAATTCAACTCTTCTTTCATCCATGGATGATTTCTCAAGTCCATACTATCTCCATCATGGAGATAGTCCTGGTTTTGTCTTGATATCACAGCCTTTAACTGGTGACAACTATCACACTTGGAGCAGATCGATGACAATGGCACTTACTGCAAAGAATAAGTTTGCATTTGTTGATGGATCACTACAGAAACCAAATGAAGAATGTGGAGTTTTGTTTCACGCCTGGACAAGAAGCAACAACATGTTCCTATCATGGCTTCTGAATTCCATTTCCAAAGAAATTGCTTCAAGTGTAATCTACATCAATTCTGCACATGAAATGTGGAATGATCTCAAGGATCGGTTTTCACAGAAGAATGGTCCTAGAATTTTTCAATTGCAGAAGACAATTTCTGCACATTCTCAAGGCAGTATGACTGTGAGCAACTATTACACTCGTCTCAAGGGACTCTGGGACGAATTGACAAATTATCGCCCTATTCCAGAATGTTCATGTGGTGCTCTCAAGACTATTATTGACCACCACCATCAGGATTATGTTTTTCAATTCTTAATGGGCTTGAATGATAGTTTTGCTCAAATCAGAGGCCAGATACTTCTTATTGATCCTCTGCCTTCGATCAATAAGGTATTTTCTCTTGTTCTTCAAGAAGAAAGACAACGTGAAATATCAGTTGGTTCACTACAAAATGAGACTGCTGCCATGATGATCAGAAATCCTTTGCCTCGATATGGTTCACAGTCACAGCAGAATAGGTTTGTCAAACAACCATTTCTGCACAATAATCGCAAAGACAGACCAGTTTGCACTCATTGTGGCCTTCTTGGTCACACCATGGAGAAGTGTTACAAATTGCATGGCTATCCACCAGGCTACAGAGCAAATAAAACCAAGGTTAACTCTGTGTTTCAATCTCAAGAATCTGATTATCAAAATAATCAGGTTCCTCAACTGTCAATCTCTCAAGAACAATGCCAGCAGCTACTTGCCTTGATTAAACCTTCAACACCTCCTGTTGAAAATCCACCTTCTGTGCACCAAGTAAGCAATACACAAGATCATCTTATCTCAAATATGGGAGGTAATATATCTTCCTTTTCCTCTGCTTCATTTTTTCTAAATCCAAAACATTCAGTTTTCTCTACATCAACTACTTCAGTTGATTTTCGTGGTCATACAAATTCATGGATCATTGACACAGGGGCCACTGATCACATGATCAGCACTATTTCTTTGTTCACTTCCATTACAGCTGTTATTTCTTCTCATGTTAAACTTCCAAATGGAAATTATGCAACTGTGACTCATATTGGCACTGTCAAAATTTCTGAACATCTCATTCTTCATGATGTCCTCTGTGTGCCTTCTTTTTCTTTCAATTTGATCTCAGCAAGCAAATTGATAAAGACTCTCAAATGTTGTCTCATTTTTCTTGCCAATTTTTGCTTCATACAGACTTTGTCACCATGGAGGACGATTGGCATGGGTAGAGAGCAAGGAGGCTTGTTTTACTTGCAACCCTACACTACATCTTCTAAATCTGTCAAAACCTGTTCTGTTTCAATAAAAAATACAGTGAATGATATTTGGCATTATAGATTAGGCCATTTATCACATTCCAGGATGATGTTGCTTAGCAACTACATTTCTGATGTTTCCTGTCATAAAGCAAGCATTTGCCCTGTATGCCCTTTATCTCGGCAACACAGATTGCCTTTTCAACAAAGTACTTCTGTTTCCAATAGTCTCTTTGATATGATCCATTGTGATCTTTGGGGCCCTTTTTCTGTACAAACACATAATGGATCAGTTTACTTCTTGACTATTGTTGATGACTTAAGTCGTTTTACATGGGTATATCTCTTGCATTCAAAGTCTCAAACTCGATCCCATATCATTCAGTTTTTTAAAATGGTTGAAACACAATTCAACCTCAATATCAAATGTTTACGATCAGACAATGGTCCTGAATTCAACATGTCAGATTTCTTTCTAACCAAAGGAGTAATTCACCAAAGAAGTTGTGTTGAAACTCCACAACAAAACTCCACAGTGGAGCGTAAGCACCAGCACCTATTGAATGTAGCTCGTGCTCTACGTTTCCAGTCCCACCTTCCACTATCATATTGGGGAGATTGTGTGCTCACAGCAGCCCATATAATAAATAGAATTCCCACCCCAATACTCTCAAACAAATCACCTTTTGAAATCCTTTTTTCCAAACCTCCAGAGTACTCTCATCTTAGAGTTTTTGGTTGTTTATGTTATGCCTCAACTCTTTCCAGACAAAGACATAAATTTGATTCCCGAGCCAATCCATGCATATTTCTGGGCTATCCTTATGGCACAAAAGGCTATACTCTACTTGACTTGTCCACTAAGTCTCGGCTTGTTTCCAGAAATGTCATATTCCATGAATCTATTTTTCCATATGCTTCAATCACCTCAACTCATACTCATTCACCTCATCCTTTGGTTTTACCTAACACTATTCCAGATTTTGATCCTCCTTCCCTTCCCATTTCAACAGAAAATTCCAACTTAAATGTGTCTGATCCTCCACACTTTATTCCCATTAATCCTGCTTCTACTACATCTGCTCCTACACCTTCTGATCCTATTGTCCATAATTCAGTTCCAAAATCCCCTCCTCGTCGATCCTCTCGAATTCGTTCCACCCCTAGCTACTTGCATCAGTATCACTGCCAACTTGCAGCTCACCCATCACAGTCTACTCCAGAAGACAGGTCAGGTATTCTATACTCTTTATCTTCTTCCATTGGCTATAATAATGTTTCTCCTGCTTACAAACATTACTGTCTCACCATATCTACTCAAGTTGAACCCAAATTTTTTCATCAAGCTGTTAAGTCCCCTGAATGGAGAGAAGCTATGCAGGCAGAAATATCTGCACTTGAGTTGAACAAAACCTGGTCTGTTGTTGATTTACCATCGAATAAACAACCCATAGGCTGTAAGTGGGTTTATAAAATTAAACATAGGGCTGATGGCACAATTGAAAGATACAAGGCAAGGCTTGTTGCTAAAGGGTATACACAGTGTGAGGGATTAGATTATTATGAGACTTTCTCTCCTGTTGCAAAACTCACTACTGTTCGTATTCTTCTTGCAATTGCTGCTGCACGTAATTGGCATCTTCACCAATTAGACGTGAACAATGCTTTCCTTCATGGTGATCTACATGAAGAGGTTTATATGCATTTACCTCCTGGTTTTGCATCTAAGGGGGAGTCACAGAAGGTTTGCAGATTACACAAATCATTGTATGGCTTAAAACAGGCCTCTAGACAATGGTTCTCAAAGTTTTCCACTACTTTGATTTCTCATGGTTTTATTCAATCTCGTGCTGATCATTCTTTGTTTACCAGAATTCAAGGTTCTTCTTTTATTGCTTTATTAGTCTATGTTGATGACATAGTTTTGGCAAGTAATGATCCATCAACCATCTCACAGCTCACTGATTTTCTCAATAATCAGTTTCGGTTGAAAGATCTTGGAGATTTGAAATTCTTTCTTGGCTTAGAAATTGCAAGGTCTGCTAAGGGTATTTCCCTCTGCCAACGCAAATATGCTCTAGAAATCCTTGAAGATTCTGGTCTACTTGCTGCCAAACCAGCCAAATTCCCTATGGAATCCAATCTCAAACTATCTTCTATGGATGGTGACCTGCTTGAAGATCCATCTTCTTATAGAAGACTGGTGGGGCGTTTATTGTACTTAACCATTACTAGACCTGATTTGTCTTATGCAGTTCAAAACTTAAGTCAGTTTATGGCCAATCCACGCCAGCCATATCTTCTAGCTGCAAAGATTTTACTGCACTTTGGCAGAAAGAAGAAGAAAGAAGATGTGAACTGGAAAACAAACAACTGTGTGTTTGTGATGTATGTATTTCGTGTATTATTTACAGAATCAAGTTCAGTATTTATACAAGTATACTGACTATGTAAATAACAACTTTCTTAACTAATATAACAGCTAATCTATAACTGATTTACAACTGAGTTTACAACTGAATAAACAAACTTCTATAACCGTATTTTAACAGCTCAATACTCAGCCATATTATAGTTTGGTGTGAGTGGATTTTTGGCATTGAAAGACATTTTGATGATTCCATTGACAAGTACAAATCACGTTTGGTCAACGTCCAGGTGTAGACTATCGTGGTACATTTAGCCTAGTATTCAAGCCAACAACAATACGTCTTGTTCTAAGTCTTGTTGTCAGTTGTGGTGGTCTCTACAATAACTTAATGTTATTGCATTCTTGCAAGGAAAATGTTTATATGTCACAGCCATCAGGATTTGTTTGTTAAAGAATAATATAAATTATATTATGGAACCTCACCTACAAGCTTAAGTTTTTAGGTGAGAAGGTTCCTTAACATGGTATTAGAGTCTTGTTGACTCAGCGGTCACGAGTTCGAATCTCACCACCCTGATAAAAATTAAGCACAAGGTGATGTAGGCCTATGCAAGTTTCAAGCCCAAAAGGCTTTCATTTGAGTGGGTGTGTTAGAGAACAATATAAATTATATTTTAGGGTTTCACCTACAAACTTAAATTTTTAGGTGAGATAGTTCCTTAACATTGTTGACGCGAATAAACCCTCGTGTGTTTGCAAATTTCGAAAGGAAATTTAAGGCCTCATGCAAGCCCTGCACACATGGTACACTGAGCTGTGCAAATTCCTTCTTGCTTAAGGCTTTCACAATTCACGCGATGTTACTTCTTTGTTCATTCTCAAATTTGGTGATCATCTAATTTATCTCTTGGTTTATGTTTATGACATTATTATTATAGGTGTCCATGCTGTGTTGGTACAACAATTTATGACCATATTGTCTTAACAGTTTTCTTTAAAAGATCTTAGTTAACGATCTTATTTTCTAATTTGCCACATCCTAATGACCTTTTACTCTCCCAACAATGATACATCACGAATCTTCTTGCTCCTACAAAGATGCTAGAAGCGAAACCGGTTCTCGCACCTCTTCCTACCACCCCTAATCACTTTGGATTCTAGTTTTTGCAAGCTGGAACAGTGATTTGGATGATGAGAACTTGTAAGAGCAGAGGAAGGCTTGGCTTGTATGTAAGTTGGATCCTCTCAAAATAATTTTTACATCATTTAATTTTAAATTCCAGTTAAGAAATTAAAAGAATATTTAATTTCCTATGGTGAATCAAATTCTTGATGAATCCTGTCTGCTTTCCTTTCCTACGGTGAATCAAATTCTTGCTCAATAATGTCATGAATAATGTCCTTCTGGGCTAGCTGCCTTGGGGTTAGTAGGGTTGAAGCCCATACACTTAGGGCTTTTATAGTGTTAAAAAAAATACAAATTGATAGCTTTAATTTTTCGGTAATATACGCAGAAATCGTGTTTTAAAGTGTTTTTTTATTTGTAAATATATTAAAATAATATGTGTTTTTTTTCTTTCCAAAATATTTTTAAATATCAATATATCAAAAATATTTAAAAAAGACTGATAAAATTATCTATAAGGACGTCACGTTTGATCTATTCAGCGTTGTCATACATCGAACTTCATCTGACGTCAACACGATTAGATAACTATGCTTTGAGAAAGTCAAAGCTGGTGCAAGTACATGCCCTCTATCGCTTTAAATCAAGAATTAGCTTGCGTTTTGTTTTTATTTTTTTCTCATTTAAGAATAGATTAAAATAATATTTTTGAAATTTATATCTAAACAACTTGAAACATAAAAATAAGAAAAAAAATCATTTTTTAAAAAAATATATATATTTTCACCACAAAAATAAATAGTACCTTGGAAAATATTTATAATTTCTCTTAAACTCGAGTTTTTTAAATCATAATCGTACATTAAGCACACACTTAATATGCAATCTTGAAAAATATAGTTTATCTGTGAGTGGGTGAAAAGTCAATGATGGTAAACAGCAAACGTTGAAAGTAATTATAATCATAGAAGCAGCCACTAGTATAGTTTCCCATTATTTTATTTTATGTCAATGTGAATGTCAGTGGTTGGAGACAACAAACCTTTTTTAAATAAATAAATAAATAAAACCGAGAAAGCATAATCTGTATTTATGTAGCCATGGGGTCCATGAGGAACTGTTCAACCTAGACTTCAAACTTAATTCTCGCCACTCAAAATCTTATGGATTGAAAATAATGTCCTTTTGAAATAGTAATATATTGTATGAACATGCGTGGAAACAGCTTGTAATTAATGACTGTAGTGAAAGGAAACAGCTTGGAAAAATCCTTTGATTGGAGTCATTGTCTTCATAAACTGATCATCGATCATAAACACAGGAACACCCTCTTCCTCTAAACTGAAGTAAAACTTTAGCCTAAAGTAATCAGCTTCTTCTGATCTGAGCACTTTAATTTTTCTGTGTGGCAGAGATGTCTCGCCGGAAAATTCCACGTCCATATTATGAGCAAACAGGAACACCCTCTTCCTCTAATCATCCTGGTTCGTCTTCTAGTTCTCCCCGAGATACTGCTGAGTCTAAATCAATATTATGTAGATCACTTCAATTCATTGACTTGCAGGTGCCGCTGAAGATGCAGATGCAGCTGGGGGGCCAAGCAGCACCATTGCAAACTACTTTGACCGTGGTAATTAACACTCCTTCCATCGAATCATTTGATGGATTGCTCTTTATTTTTCTATTTAATTAGGAATGAAAAGAAATCAAGGATGAGATTCTTCTTCAATAAAACTAATATCGTCGATCATATGTTATAATTGCAGTCAGATCGACTGGTTTCTTAGACACAATGAAATTCGAGGCAAAGAAGATTAAAAAAGGTGGGAGGAAGAAGATTTTCTTGGAGAAATTTGACGCTAGAGCAGGAGAAAAGCTGCTGAAGGCATCACACTGCTTTTTGTATAATGAAACGGGTGCTGTTGCAGGACTGCTCTTTATTTCTACTGAAAAGATTGCATTCTGCAGTCAGAGATCAATTACCTTTAATTTTCCTATTTTGGAGCACAATGAAACTGTTGAACAGGTGAATGAGTATTTCCTCCTTATTATATTTTTCTTGTCTCTACTCGATCGGTGGAGTCTTATTCAATTGATTGTGAGCAGTAGTTTTCATTTTAAAAATGAATTGATCACTAAAATACTGAAGGATACGATGCAGAGAGTGTCTTTCTTCATTTTCTTCCTCCGTGATTTCCCATGTCTTTTAACTGATTCGTAAGCTTTATGAACTGCAAATCATATAATAAAGCAGTTGAATTACCTGTATGAAGGCTGAGTCCTGTATGCAAAAGAAACCTGACTCCTTGAAATTTGATACTCATGAGCAGTTCGAGATACCACTAAGGAGCATTAGAGCGAGCAACTTTGGCGATCCACATCAGAGGATCATACAAATACGAACAGGAGATAATTCTGAATTCCTGTTCATAGACTTCCTGCGTTACGAAAAAGCTCGTCAAAACTTTGAGACAGCCATGCGCAAACTCTACCCAGCTCGCTAATTTGAAGGCAAAACGAAGTTAATCTCAAGATTCGACAAACGCAATGGTTAGTCGTATCTGGGAGGGCTATAAAGAAAGGCTGTGTTTGAGGATCGAAGCGTTCTTAAATGGAATGCAGATGATGGTATAAACCTACCTGGTCCGCTAGCTGGGTTCGTACGTAGGGTTTATCCTCTATACGTTGCCTATTGGAGTCAAAAATTGTAGTGAAGCTGCTGTTGCTAAAGCACTTGAATTATCTTCTCAAGAATGGTGAATCTCTGTACAAAGTTAGATCTTTGAGGAAATCAAGAGGAATGCTCAAATTGAGTCACCATTGATTAATCTGTATATACTTTGCAAATAAAATATAGAAGATACTCTTAAATTAAAATTGTATGTTTATATAATATACAGGAAATGCTCAAATTGAGTCATCATCGATTGCTAAATTGAGTATTTTGGTAAATAATATTTCGAAGTGCCTTGCTTATAAAACTAACCAATGAAGATGGTCAAGCCAACAACAATGTGTCATGTTCTAAGTCTTGTTGTTAGTTGTGGTGGTCTCTAGGACAACTTAATGTTAATGCATTTCTGCAAGGAAGATGTTTATATGTCACAACCACCAAGATTTGTTGACGCCCTGCATGCATGGTACATTGAGCTGTGCAAATTCCTTCATGCTTCAGGCTTTCACAATTCACGTGATGTTACTTCTTTGTTCATTCTCAAATTTGGTGATCATCTAATTTATCTCTTGGATAAATCTGTCTAAAAATTAAGCCAAAAGGTATGATTATATTTTTATAGGCCAATTCGATTTAATCATGGGCTAATTTAAAAGATAAGTATGTTTAAGAATTAATTTAGGGTTCAATCGAAGGATTTAATTTAAGTGAAAGAACTTAATTATACTTTAAATTGGTCAAATTTATTTTATTAAGGGCATAATTGATGAAAAATCAAGTTCAGGAGCCTAATTCAGGTTCAATTAAGAAGATTGGAATTTTCGGAGACCAAATTGAATTTTTTCCAAGCCAATGGATTAAAATCAGAGACAAAAGTGAAGAGAATTGAAAATTTAATGGAAGTCCAATTACATCAATCCAAGACTAGAGACCAAGTAAAAACAATATGATAATTTAAGGTTGCTATTGAAGTTTTGTCAGGAATAAAATTACATAAATTTAAAAATTTAAAATCAATTAAGTGCACATTTTAAATCAAACCAAAACCAGGTAGCTGGAACTGATTTTGGTTTGATTTAAATTTTCTGTCTTACAAAATTTATGGCTACTTTTATATATGAAAACTACTGAAAATAATCACCAAAAAATTAAAATAACTTTTTATTTATTTATTTTGGATTTCCATTAATTACACTCGGATCAAACACGCCAAAAACTTAGTCAAAGTAAAAAACAAAGACAGATATCTGTCATTGTCTTATCAGTGCCCGCATGCATTGCCTATTGATTTCCCATGACATGATGGAACCGAACATTTATTGCCCATGACCACTTAATTGGACTATTTTGTTTTTTTGTATGTTTGCCTTGACGGTGAGATTTTAGTAAAATTGAACTCGAAAGCTTCTTCCATGGAACCCCTTACCTTAGGCTTATATATACTTCCAAATCTCATATCTGGTTCTAGCTAGCGTAAGAAAGAAAGGCAAATGGAAAAGATATTTGTGTGTTCTTTCTTTGCAGCATCATCTCTTCACACGCAATTTCTTCTTGCAATGGCCCTTGAATGATTGTGATGGCCAGCTTATATGCATCAAAGGCAAATGCAATGATGATCCTGATCTTGGCACCCACATATGTAAAGGATCGGAGGAGGCAGCAGCCCTTCTTCGCCACCACCTTCAGACAGTTGCATATGTAAAGGCGTGTGACTGCTAAGGTTGTGGATGAATGTGATACTTTGCATGGATGTGATAGCGAGCATGGGTTTCATAGAAATACTTACACATGACAGTTTTCAATTCTGGTTTATGGGGTTCTTGTGTTATGAAAAAGCCATCAAGAATCTACAGACAGCAATTTCTTTGGAAAACTCTGCCTCTCAAGTAATCTAGTTTCAGATATTTTGTATGGTAATCTAGAGAAGAAATTTCATCTCTCCCCATCCAAGTCTAAGATTATACCAATAGTTAAGTTCTCATCTCAAAATTCATAAGAGAAATACAAGAGAGCAGACTTTATTATTCTTAAAAACAACATGGATTCATTTAAACATTATTAGAGCAGAGCCATGGGCTCTGATTGGAAAAAGAAGGCTTGCAGAGAGCTTGAGACCACTAACATACCAAAACCAAGAACAAGAGCAGCATGAAAAGGGTGCTTCTATTATTATGATGCAGCTGGCTCTCGCAAGGTTTTGAGCATTCATTCACGTGGTTGTTTTCAAAGCTTTCTTGAACTGGACCTTAAAAGGCTGTAACGCATCACTAAGAGACAGTGTTCTAGTCCCATTATCCTCAATATAAATCCCAATATCCCTGCATAAAACTCCACAGTTACAAACTTTAGTAGGACAGAAAACAAGCTTGTAATCACCATCAGCTTTCTCAATCTTGAACCAGTTGGTCACCGTATTAAAACCAGGATTTCCTTCAACCCCACCAGTGGACACAAACCATTGTACCTTCGAGTTCGAAGACTTTATAATCTTCCATACTGTTGATTGGGGACATGTTGTTGTAGCAACAAATTTGATGTTAAGATCAGCAGAAACAAGGATCACACCTTTCTTGTTGTCAACAGCTGGTGTGAATGTAAGTGGAAGACCCTTCGATAGCTCAAGGCGGTCTTGGACAACAGCAAGTGGGCAGCTGGTTTTGTTTCTAGCCATTGTAATCCCACCTCCTCTCCCACGGAACACTGGCAAGATATAATATTTGGTGCCTGCTACAAGCTTTTCACCATCAATGTCCACCACTGGTTCAGCAGCAGCTATTGACTGCTTTGTGCAGGCAAAGGCAAGGAGTAAGCACAGCAATAACAATGGATAATTCATTTTTATCTTCTATTGATATATATTTTTGTTTATGGATGTAAAAATCAATGGAGAGGAGATTCAATTTAATGAGCTAGAATTGGGGATGGGATGCATCGATTGGTGCTAGAAATAAAGAATTGGATAACTAATGGAGCACATATATCTTGTGTTGGCTGTCATCATTACTTCCATCATGCCAACTTTATTTGACTTCTTAAAGTATGTGCTCTGCCTCCAAAAATAGTTGAGAGTTCATCGGTTAAACTCGAGCAACTTGACAGCCACATCATTTGGATAGATCGATCAACTTGGATTAATTTTGATTTAATGTCATCGTGCTTCTTATTATAGTTTTTATTCTTTATGCCTTATCTTATCTGCAACGTAATCACTACAGATCAGTCAGGTGTTCGTGTCTTAAATCTTTTGATTAAGCATTTTAGGCTTTCATCTAGTATGGTGTGTTAAGTCGTAGTTTGTTGTGTTTGACGAAAACATGCCTACGTGATGTTGTTGGAAATCAAAGGAATAAAAGTCAACACAATTCAAAACTAGAATTGTGTCGAAATAAAAAACAGTGAAGAACACTAAGGAGTAGCAAGAATGAGCAGAATTTAAGTGTGAGGTTACCGGTATCCATCTTCTTTATTTATAGTTAAAACTTGAAGAGTTATCTTCAAATTTGATTACAACTTCTTCTGTAAACTAAATAGGAAAATACTTAACTTCTAATGAAACTAGAAACTTGATCAAACAAGGTGATCTTATTTAGGAAATATAATAATTGAAAGCTAGACTAATTCTAACACTTGTTGTATACTTGGAATCGGTCTTCAGTCTTCAAAAAATGTAATTATTCCAATGAACTTCCAAGCTCTTCTCAGTCCAAATCCAGCTAAAGAACAATAAACTGTTGGTGTTGTTTGCATATGAATAATGAATGAATAGATTTTTATTCCATATTAGAAAAAAAAAACTCTCTCTTCTAAGTGTTTATAAGTATGAGTTTCTAAAATGAAGTAAATTAAATGAATACCCACTATATTGGTTTTTCTAGTGGGCTTCACAATGCTATTACTTGAATATTTATAACATCAAAAGATAAAAGTTTGAATTTAATACAATTATATTTATAATGGTAAATCGAGATATATAAGAATTTGACATAAAGATATTCGAGAGTTGATTATAAATGGGATAATCACTATTGTCTTTGTGAAATTTGTGAATAATTAGAGTATTTGCTCATAAAAAAAACTATCTAAAGATATAGTAAGGAAACAAACTAGTGGAATAAGGTTGAAACCTATTATTAAAAGTACTGGCAATTAGAACCTAACTTCAGATTAACAATAAACTTATTTCTAAGTTTAATGAGTAAAAACAAGTTGCAATTCAGTATCTATTGGACACTGATAATTCACCATATAAACATATTTGCAGAAACAATCAATCTAAGAATCATGCATTGCAACTAATTTTGGAAGTAATATGCATAAACAATCTAGCCAAGAATCATGCATTATAACAAACAAAATTGTTGTATTTTAGTACTAGAAAATCTACAATTGATGTAGAAGTTATAAAATCTGTAAGGTATATAGACCATTCGATTAATAAACAAAACATGTAGAAATTTCCATTGTGAGCTTTAAGTGAGATTTATTTTCCTCTATGGTATTAGAGCATCACCTCTCCAACATGAACTTAATACTCATGGCTTCCGCAAATTAGCCTACCTCTCCATTAGAAATTCATCTTGTTGTTTTTAACATCACAACTCAAATCAATGAAAAACTCACAACCTCATATTTTTCTCAATGGCGATCTTGGTTTGAGGCTCTCAAAATTGGTTATGATTTAATGGATTATGTTAATGGTGAAATTGGTTATGATTTAATGGATTATGTTAATGGTGATTCACGCTGCCTCCCTCAGATGGAACCCCACCATTTATAGTCGAGCAACACCACTAGATTAGATAAGACAAGTTAATTCTTAGCGTCAATCTTGCCTTTACTTCCCCAACAATCACACCCCTTATTGCCATAACTAAAATATCATTTGAAGTATAGGAAAACTATCAACTATGTATGCAAGTAAATCGCAAAAATTCTAGGTTTTCAATGGTTGTTTCCAAACTTTGACTTCATATATCTTTATCTTTTGAGCATGGGATGAACTCCTATTTATAGGTTATGGAAGAGGGCTATATGGTCTTTAGTGAAAAAAAAATTTAATCCTTGATTCAATTCAAAAATATATTACATGTTGGCCCAAATTTATCACCTCTAGGGTTGTGTTTAAATGATTGTGGTGTTAATAATCCAGTATTGATGATACCAGAATGTAGGAAAATATCATGTCATCATTTTGATATATGATTTGTCAAATTTAGTGAAGTATAGAGGCGTTCAATAAACCTACAATGTAGACCCTAGCTGTTTTTTTAGGTGGATAATGGGGGGAAAAAATACTAACAAGACCACACGTTGTATGGTTACCTTGTTCCTTAGTTTTTTTTTCTGTTTGATCCATTGAGTTTTTTTTTTTATCCAGTTTGACTCAATTATGATTTAGGTTTCCTTTTTTGTTTTGTTTTTAGGTGAACCCCATCAGGTCAACTAATTGGATGAACTGGTTGAGTTGACTCAATCGAGTCGACCAACTAGATCAACTAGTCAAGTTTACTCATCTTAGTATTTGACTGAGTCGACCCGATGATAAGGACATATTTATTTGGTCTTATTTTTTGAGCGATGAGTTCTAAGGTTTAAAGACATGTTTGTTAAACACTCTTTTAGGTCTTTTATATTGGTTTTGTTTTGGTTTAAACAATGTGTTTTCGACAAACATGACCTTATAAACTTATAAAAAATAGAAAAACAATGGTGTGTTGATAAACTCTTTTGGAGTATCTATACGAGTGTTTTGAACAAAATAGGTTTAGGTATACATACGACCCTGCCACCAATTCAAAAAATATTAATATTTATCCTTCCTAAACAGAACAACTTCCTAGGAAATCATCAAATCTTTAATCCATATCAAAACCTCTCTAAAAACAATCTACCTCAAGTAAGGCGTGTTAGTTATGCTAACATATTTCTTAATTACAACTAGCCCATAACCCTTCAAAACTATGAACAGACCGGAAATTTCAGGTTAGCTAACATATCCTTTAAACAACCATAGAGAACGCGAAGGAGATAAAAACACAACATCACTATACTGAACATTGTTTCTTTATTAGGTAAAGAAATGAGATACATTTTAATTTCCAAATATGGAATTTATTCCCCAAGAATTACAGTTTTATTGTAATGTTACAACGCGCACGGCAGAAGAAGAGCCACATTATGTGGCTTATTGAAGCTGTATCTGAGCATATTGAATCATCGATCACGATCTTCAAGCCCTCTTGAACATAACTTTGAAAGGAACGTTGCTGAGAGCCAGACGCCTCGCTCCTTTAGCATCGGTATAAATCCCGACATCTTTGCACATAACTTTGCAGTGCCTGCACACTGTAGGGCAGAAAACCAGCTTGTAGTTATTTTGGAACTTCTCGATCTTGAACCAGTTGCTGGTTGTTTCCGGACCGGGATTTCCTTCGACTCCATTAGTAGTCACAAACCATTGTTTTGCCCATTGATCATAGCTGTCAAGCTTCCACACTGTTGACTGGTGGCAGATTGACGCGGCAGAGAATTTTATGTTAAGATCAGTGTGGACGCGGATGACACCTTTCTTGGGGTTCACAGGTGTGAATTTCAGTGGGATACCATTCGATGCCTCGTATCGGTCCTGGACAACATCAAGCGGGCAGGTTTTTCCTGCAGTGCTAGCCATTCTGAGCCCACCACCCCCTCTCCCACGGATCAGTACCGGCAGGATGTAGTATCTAGTGCCGGTGGTGAGTATCTTACCATTGACGTCAAGCACTGGATCAGGGGATGCAGCAGCTGCTGCCCTGGGCAAATATTGATTTGCAGCCAAGGCAGAGAGAAGGAAGGACAGCAATAGAACTGCAGCTCTCATTGTCGTTAATTACGTACGGGTTGCTTTCTATGTGTGTGATGTGTTGATGCAAGATTGAATGGGAAGAGGCTTGGATTTATAGGGTTAGCAATACAGTGGGATGCCTGCATGCATGGTGCCGGTAGTTAAGAACTTTTAAAACTGGTGGCTTGGCCAGCCATGAAGTCAACTAAAAGATCTTGTATAAACCTGATCACCCTGCATTTTATATTCCTGAGAAGCCCGTACGAAATGATGTTTTATTTGATGAAATAGGGATGCCCAAAACAACATCCTGTTTAGTGAAAGAAGAGTTCCTTATTTAATTAACTTGAGCTTTATTATTCATATATAGTGTCTTTTGACAGAAGTTGCATTGATGTCGAAGAATTTCTCGAGGTAATAAACTAAAGTTAGAACTTCTTGTCAGCTACTACAAATCATGTGCTGATCAGTTTATAATTTATTTTTTGTGTGTTGGAATGGATGATCAGTCAAAAACTTTGCCTGACTGTCCATGAAAGTCAAATATTTCACCTTATATAATTCTGGTTGGCGATTTACAGTAGTTTACATCGCATTCCGTGGCTTGTTAATCAGAGAACAAGTATTCAGAACCTTCTTATGGGGTACAAATTAAGCTAGAACTTCTTGTCTGCTATTAATCTGCATGCTAACAAGTTTATGACTAGTTAAATACTTTGCCAAGCTAACTGTACGTCCATGAAAGTCAAAGCCTTCTATACTTCTTGTTTGCGTTTAACACCTTACCTCGCATCGCATGGTTTGTGTATTAACAAAAAATGATCGAGAAGACGATAATTATACACTAGAAGAAAAGAAAACCAATTTTTAAAGTGCATTGTTTTTCTCTTCTCCTCGTGAATCACTGTGGATGGCTTTGTTTGTTATAAAATAATATAAGTCATATTATGAAACATCACTTAGAAGCTTAAACTTTTCGTTGAGATGATTCTTTAACATGATATCATAGCCTTGTTGACCTAGCGGTCACGAATTTGAATCTACACCACTCTCATTCTATTTGGAAAAAAACCAAACACAAGTTGATGTGAGTGCGTGCAAGTTTCAAGTCCAAGGTCTTTCACTTGAGTGTGCGTGTTAGAAAATAATATAAACTATATTATGGAACCTCACTTACAAGCTTAAGCTTTTAGGTGAGATGGTTCATTAACATTGTTTAGTGAAGTTACTTGTTAATGAACCATCTCACCTAAAAATTTAAGTTTATAAGTGAGACTCCAGAATATGATTATATTATACTTTAACACCTTCCTCAAGTGAAAGTCATTTGAGCTTGAAACTTGCACAGACTCACATTACCTTGTGCTTGATTTTTTTACAAAATAGAATAAGAGTAGTGAGATTCCAACTCGTGACCATTGAGTCAATAAGACTCGATATCATATTAAGGAATCGGTTATTATGTTTTCTATCCGAGATTGTTTTTGGAAAAATTGTTATGTGTTGTTCTATAAGTGAGTTAAGAAGTTATAGTTGCATTCTAAATCAGAATAGGCTTTTAAATGGATGAAAAACTAAAGTGTTGAAGTTCAATATATATATATACATATATATGTGTGTGTGTGTGTGTGTATTAATTAGGATTTAGACTAATAAGAATTGGAGTTTATAATTAAGCATACTTTTACTATTAGTACACCTTCACAATATTAAATCATTATTTATTAGAATTTTATTATTAGATAAAATTATAGTTAATGTAGGAATTCTTGATGAAAAAATTATAATAAACTAGTTTATTATAATTATTGTTTAATTAGAATGATTGATTTCTAGTTAGATTAGGATTTGTTATGAGTAATTTAATTCTTAATTGTCTAGGACTTGAGGCCTATAAATATAAAGGCATAGAAATATATATATATAAAAAAAAAGATAAATATATATATATATAGAAAATTCGGAATAAGAAATATCATTTCTCCTATTCTCTTCTTGTTATTTAGTTTTATTCCTACTTTTGGTCTTGAAAATAAACTACCGCGCGCAACCTACCATTCTCTTCCATCTCATATCATTACATCTCGTTCTCTCTCTTTATCATTCATCGTATCTCTCATCAAACTCTCAGAACTGTTGGCAAAGCCATTGCCATCATCTTCCTTGTAAAAATCATCAACCAAATCATTTGTCACTCCACAACAATTGTTGCCAGTATCAACCAATCATAGCATCCATCCAATTCATCCTCCACCTCCACCTCCACCAAACAACCCAACTTCACCACAAAATTACGTCCTTCCATTACAGTATGTGCTTGGACCACCACCTAGCTAGTACAATTTGCTAGTTTTTCTATTTTCCAATTTCATCATTCTTTGGCATTTTAAGATGAGTTATAATTGCGTGTAATTCCCAATCTATAAAATATCTACGAGATCATTTGATTTTTCTTTATTTTCATAAACCAACGAGTATATGAAAGGTCGTAGAGAGATCACTGTTGGTGTGGCCGGGTTAGGATATAGAAAGGGAAGATAAAAAGGTAAAAGGTGGTGGCTATGATTTTTCTTAAAAACAAACAATTTAATGGTAAAGTTGCAATAAAATCTCATAAACATCTTTTGAGCCTCCAAAATAAAGCCCTTTTCTGATTAAAAAAAATAAAAAAGCAACCTTGGTCGGTAGACAACGCCGTACCATACGAAACAAGAGTCTTATGAACGTTTCACAAGTTTGCCATTTCTCTTAAGACTCTCAACTCAAAACTTGAATCCTCTTGATCACAAACAAGATGTGAAACAAACATCGTTTTATATTTTTACTAAAAATAATACAAAAATTTTCAATCTTTGTGAAAAACTAACGATGAGTATCTCTTGAATTCTTTATAAAAAAACATTGTTTTTCTTGGATTTTACCACAAAAAAAACAAAAAAAAAAACCAGCATTACTTAGTCAACATTCTTTAAAAGTTTTGATTTTCTCGAAACATGAAGACTTCTCCTTTTTTTGGCGATGAAAAAGTGGACATATGACAATATTCTTTAAACAGCCATAGAGAAAGCGAAGGAAATAAAAACACATCACTATACTCAACTTTGTTTCTTTATTAGGTAAAGAAATGAGATACATTTTAATTTCCAAATATGGAATTTATTCCCCCAGAATCACAGTTTTATTGTAATGTTACAACGCACACGGCACAAGAAGAGCCACATTACGTGGCTTATTGAAGCTATATCTGAGCATATTGAATCATCGATCACGATCTTCAAGCCCTCTTGAACATAACTTTGAAAGGCACGTTGCTGAGTGCCAGACGCCTTGCTCCTTTAGCATCGATATAAATCCCCACATCCTTGCACATAACTTTGCAGTGCCTGCACACTGTAGGGCAGAAAACGAGCTTGTAGTTATTTTGGAACTTCTCGATCTTGAACCAGTTGCTGGTTGTTTCCGGACCGGGATTTCCTTCAACTCCATTAGTTGTGACAAACCATTGTTTTGCCCATTCATCATAGCTGTCAAGCTTCCACACTGTTGACTGGTGACAGATTGACGCGGCAGAGAATCTTATGTTAAGATCAGTGTGGACGCGGATGACACCTTTCTTGGAGTTCACAGGTGTGAATTTCAGTGGGAGACCATTCGATGCCTCGTATCGGTCCTGGACAACATCAAGCGGGCAGGTTTTTCTTGCAGTGCTAGCCATTCTGAGCCCACCACCCCCTCTCCCACGGATCAGTACCGGCAGGATGTAGTATCTAGTGCCGGTGGTGAGTATCTTACCATTGACGTCAAGCACTGGATCAGGGGATGCAGTAGCTGCTGCCCTGGGCAAATATTGATTTGCAGCCAAGGCAGAGAGAAGGAAGGACAGCAATAGAACTGCAGCTCTCATTGTCGTTAATTACGTACGGGTTGCTTTCTACGTGTGTGATGTGTTGATGCAAGATTGAATGGGAAGAGGCTTGGATTTATAGGGTTAGCAATACAGTGGGATCGATGCCTGCATGCATGGTGCTGGTAGTAAAGAACTTTTAAAACTGGTGGCTTGGCCAGCCGTAAAGTCAACTAAAAGATCTTGTATAAATTAACCTGATCACCCTGCATTTTATATTCCTGAGTAGCTAGCTCACCGTACAGTATGATGTTTTATTTGATAAAATGGGGATGGTCCAAAACAACACCCTGTTTTTGGGAAAGAAGAGTTCCGTATTTAATTAACTTGAGCTTTATTATTCATATATTTATAGTGTCCTTTGACAAAAGTTGCATTGATGTCGAAGAATTTCTCGAGGTAATAAACTAAAGTTAGAACTTCTTGTTAGCTACTACAAATCATGTGCTGATCAGTTTATATTTTTTGTGTGTTGGAAAGGATGATCAGTCAAAAACTTTACCTGATTGTCCATGAAAGTCAAATATTTTACCTTGTATAATTCTGGTTGGCGATTTACAGTACTTTACATCGCATGCATTCCGTGGCTTGTCAATTAAAAACAAGTATTCAGAACCTTCTTATATATGGGGTACAAAGTTAGAACTTGTTGTCTGATACTACACATCATTTGCATGCTAAGAAGTTTATGATTTGTCAACTACTTTGCCTAGCTAACTGCAATGAAAGTCGAAGACGTTGCCTTCTATACTTCTTGTTTGCGTTTCACACCTTACCTCGCATCGCATGGTTTGTGTATTAAAAACAATGATCGAGAAGACGATACTTATACACTCAAAGAAAAGAGAACCAATTTTTAAAGTGCATTGTTTTGCTCTTCTCCTCGTAAATCACGGTGGATGGCTTTGTTCAATGAAGTTGTGTTTTCTATCTGAGATTGTGTGTGTTATTCTATAAGTGAGTTAAATTCATACTTGTTTATTAGAGAAGTTATAGTTGCATTCTAAATCAGAATAGGCTTTTATATGGATGAAAAAACTAAAGTGTTGAAGTTCAATATTAATTACGATTTAGACTAATTATAAGATTTAGAGTTTGTAAGCGTACTTTTAATATTAGTGGACATCCACAATATTAAAATTATTATTTATTATAATTTTATTATTATTAGATAAAATTATATTAAATGTAGGAATTCTTGATGAAAATATTCTAATAAAATCAAACATTTTAATTAAACAGAAATATTTGATTTCTAGTTAGATTAGCATTTATTTTGAGTAATTTAATTCTTGATTGTCTAGGACTTGAGGCCTATAAATTTACAGGCATAGAAATATATAAGGAAAAGTTAAAAAAAAAATACTATTTTAGAAAATTCTTAATAAAAAATATCATTTCTCCTATTCTTCTTCTTGTTATTTATTTTTATTCCTACGTTTGGTCTTCAAAATTAATTACCACAACCTATCATTCGCTTGCATCTTATATAATATATCATTAAATTGTGTTCTCTCTTTATCATTCATCGTATCTCTCACCAAACTCTAACTACTAGTTACTCTCAGAACTATTAGCAAAGCCATTGTCATCTTTCTTGTAAAAACCATCAACCAAATCATTTGCCACTCCACAACATTACCTCCTTCCAGTACAATACCACCGCCTAATACAATTTGCTAGTTTGTCTATTTTTCTTTGGCATTTTAAGATGAGTTATAATGGCTTGCAATTCCCAATCTATAAAATATCTACGAGATCATTTGATTTTTCTTTATTTTCATAAATCAACGAGTAATAAAAGGTAGTAGAGAGATCAATGTTGGTGCAAGCACTGGTGTGGCTGGGTTATATAGGATATAGAAAAGGAAGATAAAAAGGTAAAAGGTGGCGGCTATGGTTTTTCTTATAAACAAACACTTTAATGGTAAAGTTGCAATATTTTAAACAAGGACTTTTTAGTTATTGTATAGAAAATAATAGAATTTCTGTAATTAATAAGAATTTTTGTAATATATCAATTCTTTGATTTTAATTAGAGACTAATTTATTGAAATTACTAACATATCAATGTGGATGACATTATTTAATAAAGAATCTCATCTTTTTTTTTCGAGCCTCTAAAATGACAAGAAATTTCAGGTACACGAGTCTATGACAAATTCAAAAAATATTATCCATCCTAGATCAGAACAACTTGCTAGGAAACCACCAAATCTTTAAAAACAATCTACCTCAGGTAGTCCGCATTAGTTATGCTAACATCTTTTTAACTACAACTTGCCCATAACCCTTCAAAACTATGAAAAGATCAGAAATTTCAGGTTTCCTCGTTGCCCTGACTAAATAACTAGGTGGTGATTCCCAAAATCCCCATACTATCACGTACTATCACGTCAACACCTAAAATCTCATAAACATCTTTTGAGCCTGCAAATATCCCTTTTCTTAATAGCCAAGAGCAAAAGTCTATCTTATAGTCCTAATAAAGCCCTTTTCTGATAAAAAAAGAAAGCAATCTCGGTCGGTAGACAACACCTTAATTACCATACGAAACAAGTCTTATGAACGTTTCACAACTTTGCCATTTCTCTTCAGACTCTCAACTCAAAACTTGAATCCTCTAGACCAACAAGACGTCAAAACAAACATTGTTTTATATTTTTACTGAAAACAATACAAAAGCTTTCAATATTTGTGAAAATCTAACAATGAGTATCTCTTAAATTCATTAAAAAAACATTGTTTTTATTGGATTTTACAACTAAAAAACACCAACATCATCAATCACCATTCTTTTGAAGTTTTTCAAGCTTTTGATTTTCTCGAAACTTGAAGACTTCCTCAATCTTTTTTCAGCGATATAAAATACTCTATAAACAACCATAGAGAAATCGAAGGAAATAAAAACAACATCATCACTATAGTAAACATTGTTTCTTTATTAGGTAAGATCTCAAGTCAATAGCAACACACACACACTTAACGACATGAGATACATTTTAATTTCCAAATATGGATTTTATTCCCCAGAATCACAGTTTTATTGTAATGTTACAACGCGCACGGCAGAAGAAGAGCCACATTATGTGGCTTATTGAAGCTGTATCTGAGCATATTGAATCATCGATCACGATCTTCAAGCCCTCTTGAACATAACTTTGAAAGGAACGTTGCTGAGAGCCAGACGCCTCGCTCCTTTAGCATCGGTATAAATCCCGACATCTTTGCACATAACTTTGCAGTGCCTGCACACTGTAGGGCAGAAAACCAGCTTGTAGTTATTTTGGAACTTCTCGATCTTGAACCAGTTGCTGGTTGTTTCCGGACCGGGATTTCCTTCGACTCCATTAGTAGTCACAAACCATTGTTTTGCCCATTGATCATAGCTGTCAAGCTTCCACACTGTTGACTGGTGGCAGATTGACGCGGCAGAGAATTTTATGTTAAGATCAGTGTGGACGCGGATGATACCTTTCTTGGGGTTCACAGGTGTGAATTTCAGTGGGAGACCATTCGATGCCTCGTATCGGGCAGGTTTTTCTTGCAGTGCTAGCCATTCTGAGCCCACCACCCCTCTCCCACGGATCAGTACCGGCAGGATGTAGTATCTAGTGCCGGTGGTGAGTATCTTACCATTGACGTCAAGCACTGGATCAGGGATGCAGCAGCTGCTGCCCTGGGCAAATTTTGAATTTGAGCCAAGGCAGAGAGAATGAACGACAGCAAGAGAACTGCAGCTCCCATTGTCTTAAATTTCGTACGGGTTGCTTTCTATGTGTGTGATGTGTTGATGCAAGATTGAATGGGAAGAGTCTTGGATTTATAGGGTTAGCAATACAGTGGGATACCTGCATGCATGGTGCTGGTAGTTAAGAACTTTTAAAACTGCTGGCTTGGCCAGCCATAAAGTCAACTAAAAGATCTTGTATAAACCTGATCACCCTGCATTTTATATTCCTGAGAAGCTAGCTCGTACGTTTGCTAATATTTATTTTTGAGTAATTTGATAAAATTGGGATGATCGAAGACCACACCCTCTTTTGGGAAAGATGGGATGCGTCGGTAATAAGAGATATGACAACATCTGATATTTGCATGCATTAATGTCAAGGATTTGTCCGAAGTCAGAACTTCTTATCTGCTACATTACATCATGTCCTAATCGGTTTAAGGTTTTCTGTGGATTTGATTATCAGTCAACAACTTCGATCTCAATTAATTTCTGGTTTGAAGTTTAGGTCACATCACATGGCTTGTGTGACCACAGAAGATAACACACCTCGTAAAACCAAGTTCAATCATGATTAAGAGAAAATATATTACCTATAAAATTGAAGTGTAATAGAAACTAAAAATAGTTTGGATATGAAAAAGAAAAATATTAGAAATCTAAGACTTATACCCATTTAAATGGGGCTGGTCGAATCAGGATCAATTTGTATGAAAATCCAAGTCTAACACCACCCAAAACCAAGATCAATCATGCTTGGGGAAAAGTCTATTACCCTTAAAATTGAAGCCTAATACAAACTAAAAATAGCTTGGATATTAACAAGGTTAGAAATATAAGGCTTATACCCATTTAAATGGGGTAGTCGAGTCGAGATCAATTTGTTCGAAAATCCAAGGTTACACCCACCCAAAAACCAAGTTCAATCATGCTTGGGAGAAAAGTCTATTACGCATAAAATTGAAGTCTAATACCAATTAGAAAGGTCTTGGATAAGAACAAAGGTTAGAAATATAAAGCTTATACGCATTTAAATGGGGGTAGTCGAATCAGGATCAATTTGTCCGAAAATCCAAGGCTAACACGCACTCCAAAACCAAGTTCAATCATGCTTGGGCGAAAAGTCTATTATCCATCAATTTGAACTCTAATACCACGTAAAAGGGCTTTTATATGAAAAGGTTAGAAATGTAAGGGTTATACCCATTTAAATGGGGCTAGTCAACTCGTAATTAATTTGTTCGAAAATCCAAGGATAACTCCCCTAAAAACAAAGTTCAATCTCGCTGGGGAAAACTCTATTAAACTTAAAATTGCAGTGTAATACCTACTAAAGAGGTCTTGGATATGAACAAGGTTAGAAATATAAGGCTTATACCCATTTAAATGGGGCCTGTCGACTCGAGATAAATTTGTCTCGAAAATCAAGGCTAACACCCACCTAAAAACCAAGTTCAATCAAGTTTGGGGAGAAAGTCTAAAATTCATAAATTTGAATTCTAATACCAACTACAAAGGTCTTGTATATGAAAAAGGTTATAAATCTAAGTCAAACACCATTTAAATGGGGCTTATAGAGTCAATATGAATTTGTCCGAAAATCCAAGGCTAACACCCACCGAAAACCAAGTTCAATCATGCTTAGCGGAAATGTCTATTATCCATAAATTTGAAGTCCAATACCAACTAAAAGGGATTTGATATGAACTAGGATAGAAATATAATGCTTATACCCATTTAAATGGGGCTAGTCGAGTCAGGATCAATTTGTACGAAAATCCAAGACTAACATCCCTCCTAAAACCTAGTTCAATCATCTTTGGGGAAATGTGTATTACCTATAAAAATGAAGTCTAATAGCAACTAAAAATTTCTAAGAAATGAACAAGGCTAGAAATATAAGGCTTTTACCCATTTAAATCCAAGGCTAACACCCACCCAAAACCAAGTTCAATCATGCATGGGGAAAACTCTATTACCATAAAATTGAATTGTATTATCGAATAAAAAGGGCTTGAATATGAACAAGGTTAGAAATATAAGGCTTATACCCATTTAAATGGGGCTAGTCGAGTCTTGATCAATTTTTCCAAAAATCACAGGCTAACACCCACCCAAAAACCAAGTTCAATCATGCTTGGGGGAAAAGTCTATTATCCATAAAATTGAAGTATAATACCAACTAAAAAGAGTTTGGATATGATCAAGGTTAGAAATCTAAGGCTTATACCCATTTAAATGGGGCTTGTGGAGTCAGGATCAATTTGTTCGAAAACCAAGGCTAATTCACCCACCCAAAAACCAAGTTCAATCATGCTTGGGGGAAAAGTCTATTATCCATAAAATTGAAGTCAAATAACAACTAAAAAGGGCTTGGATATGATCAAGGTTAGAAATATAAGGCTTATACCCGTTTAAATGGGGCTTGTGGAGTGAGAATCAATTTGTCCGAAATCGAAGGCTAACACCCACCCAAAAACCCAGTTCAATCATGCTTGGAGGAAAAGTCTATTACCCATAAAATTGAAGTCTAATACGAACTAAAAGAGATTTAATATGAACAAGAATAGAAATATAAGGCTTATACCGATTTAAATGGGGCTAGTCGAATCAGGATCAATTTGTACTGAAAATCCAAGGCTAACACCGCTCCTAAAACCTATTTCAATCATCTTTGGGGAAAAGTCTATTACCCTTAAAATTGAAGTCTAATATCATTGAAAAAGGTCTTGGATATGACCAAGGTTAGCAATATAAGGCTAATACTCACTTAAATGGGGCTCGTCGAGTCAGGGTCAATTTGTCCAAAAATCCAAGGCTAAAACCCACTCAAGAAACCAAGTTCAATCATGGTTAGGGGAAAGGTCTATTACCCATAAAATTGAAGTCTAATACCAACTAAAAAGGCCTTGTATATGAAAAAGGTTAGAAATCTAATCTTATACCAATTTAAATGGGGCTTGTTGAGTCGGGATCAATTTGTCCGAAAATCCAAGGCTAACACCCACCGAAAAACCAAGTTCAATCATGCTTGGCGGAAATGTCTATTATCCATAAATTTGAAGTCCAATACCAACTAAAAGGGATTTGATATGAACTAGGATAGAAATATAATTATTATACCCATTTAAATGGGGATAGTCGAGTCAGGATCAATTTGTACGAAAATCCAAGACTAACACTCCCTCCAAAAACCTAGTTCAATCATCTTTGGGAAATGTGTATTACCTATAAAAATGAAGTCTAATAGCAACTAAAAATTTCTAAGAAATGAACAAGGCTAGAAATATAAGGCTTTTACCCATTTAAATCCAAGGCTAACACCCACCCAAAACCAAGTTCAATCATGCATGGGGAAAACTCTATTACCATAAAATTGAATTGTATTATCGACTAAAAGGCCTTGGATATGAACAAGGTTAGAAATCTAAGGCCTATACCCATTTAAAAAGGGCTAGTCGAGTCAGGATCAATTTTGTCCGAAAATCCAAAGCTAACACCCACCCAAACACCAAGTTGAATCATGCTTGGGGAAAAAGTCTTTTACCCATAAAATTGAAGTCTAATACCAACTAAAAAGGTCTTCGATATGAACAAGTTTATAATTTCGAAGGCTTGTATCTGTTTAAATTGGGGTAGTCGAGTCAGGATCAATTTTGTCCGAAAATCTAAGGCTAACACCAACCCACAAACCAAGTTCAATCATGCTAGGGGAAAACTCTATTACCCATAAAATTAAAGTCTAATACCAATTAAAAAGTGCTTGGATATGAACAAGGTTAGAAATCTAATGCTTATACCCATTTAAATGGGGTTGGTCGAGTCTGGATCAATTTGTCCGAAAATCCAATGCTAACACCCGCCCAAAAACCAAGTGCAATCGTGCTTGTGGGAAAAGTCTATTACCCATAAAATTGAAGTCTAATACCAACTAAAAGAGATTTAATATGAACAAGAATAGAAATATAAGGCTTATACCGATTTAAATGGGGCTAGTCGAATCGGGATCAATTTGTACGAAAATCCAAGGCTAACACCGCTCCTAAAACCTATTTCAATCATCTTTGGGGAAAAGTCTATTACCCTTAAAATTGAAGTCTAATATCATTGAAAAAGGGTTTGGATATGAACAAGGTTAGAAATATAAGGCTTATACCGATATAAATGGGGCTAGTCAAGCGAGGATCAATTTGTCCGAAAATCCAAGGCCAACACCAACCTAAAAATCAAGTTCAATCATGCTTGGGGGAGAAGTCTATTTCCCATATATTTGAAGTCTAATACCAACTAAAAAAGGCTTGGATATGAACAAGGTTAGAAATACAAGGCTTATACCCATTTAAATGGGGCTTGTCGAGTCAGGATCAATTTGTCCGAAAATCCAAGGCTATCACCCACCCAAAAACCAAGTTCGATCATGCTTGGCGGAAATGTCTATTATCCATAAATTTGAAGTCCAATACCAACTAAAAGGGATTTGATATGAACTAGGATAGAAATATAATGCTTATACCCATTTAAATGGGGCTAGTCGAGTCGAGGATCAATTTGTACGAAAATCCAAGACTAACATCCCTCCTAAAACCTAGTTCAATCATCTTTGGGAAATGTGTATTACCTATAAAAATGAAGTCTAATAGCAACTAAAAATTTCTAAGAAATGAACAAGGCTAGAAATATAAGGCTTTTACCCATTTAAATCCAAGGCTAACACCCACCCAAAAACCAAGTTCAATCATGCATGGGGAAAACTCTATTACCATAAAATTGAATTGTATTATCGACTAAAAGGCCTTGGATATGAACAAGGTTAGAAATCTAAGGCCTATACCCATTTAAAAAGGGCTAGTCGAGTAAGGATCAATTTGTCCAAAAATCTAAGGTTAACACCAACCCAAAACCAAGTTCAATCATGATTGGGGAAAAGTCTATTACCTATAAAATTTAAGTCTAATACCAACGAAAAAGGGCTTGTATATGAACAAGGTTGGAAATATAATCTTATACCCATTGAAATGGGGCTTGTCGAGTCAGGATCAATTGGTCCAAAAATCCAAGGCTAACACCCACTGAAAAACCAAGTTCAATCATGCTTGGCGGAAATGTCTATTATCCATAAATTTGAAGTCCAATACGAACTAAAGAGGGATTTGATATGAACAAGAATAGAAATATAAGGCTTCTACCCATTTAAATGGGGCTAGTCGAATCAGGATCAATTTGTACGAAAATCCAAGGCTAACACCGCTCCTAAAACCTACTTCAATCATCTTTGGGGAAAAGTCTATTACCCTTAAAATTGAAGTCTAATATCATTGAAAAAGGGCTTGGATATGAACAAGGTTAGAAATACAAGACTTATACCCATTTAAATGGGGCTTGTTGAGTCATGATCAATTTGTCCGAATATCCAAGGCTAACACCAACCCAAAACCAAGTTCAATCATGATTGGGGAAAAGTCTATTACCTATAAAATTTAAGTCTAATACCAACTAAAAGGGCTTGTATATGAACAAGGTTGGAAATATAATCTTATACCCATTGAAATGGGGCTTGTCGAGTCAGGGTCAATTGTCCCGAAACTCCAAGGCTAACACCCACCGAAAAACCAAGTTCAATCATGCTTGGCGGAAATGTCTATTATCCATAAATTTGAAGTCCAATACGAACTAAAGAGGGATTTGATATGAACAAGAATAGAAATATAAGGCTTATACCCATTTAAATGGGGCTAGTCGAATCAGGATCAATTTGTACGAAAATCCAAGTCTAACACTACCCAAAACCAAGATCAATCATGATTGGGGAGAAGTCTATTACCCATAAAATTGAAGTGTAATACCAACTAAAAGGGCTTGTATATGAATAAAGTTAGAAATCTAATCTTATACCAATTTAAATGGGGCTTGTCGAGTCAAGATCAATTTGTCCGAAAATCCAAGGCTAACACCCACCGAAAAACCAAGTTTAAATGGGGCTAGTCGTGTTAGGATCAATTTGGCCGAAAATCCAAGGCTAACACCCACCCAAAAACCAAGTTCAATCATGCTTAGCGGAAATTTCTATTATCCATAAATTTGAAGTCCAATACCAAATAAAAGGGATTTGATATGAACTAGGATAGAAATATAATGCTTATACCCATTTAAATGGGGCTAGTCGAATCAGGATCAATTTGTACTGAAAATCCAAGTCTAACACCACCAATCATGATTGGGGAAAAGTCTATTACCCATAAAATTGAAGTCTAATACCAACTAAAAGGGCTTGGATATGAACAAGGTTAGAAATCTAAGGCCTATACCCATTTAAAAAGGGCTACTCAAGTAAGGATTAATTTGTCCGAAAATCGAAGGTTAACACCCACCTAAAAACCAAGTTCAATCATGGTCGGGAAATGTCTATTACCCTTAAAATTGAAATCTAATACCAACTAAAAGGGCTTGGATATGAACAAGTTTATAAATCTAAGGCTTATACCCATTTAAATGGGGCTTGTAGAGTCGGGATCAATTTGTCCGAAAATCAAAGGCTAACACCCATCGAAAAACCAAGTTCAATCATGCTTGGCGGAAATGTCTATTATCCATAAAATTGAAGTCTAATACCAACTAAAAAGGTCCTAGATATGAACTAGAATACAAATATAAGGCTTATACCCATTTAAATGGGGTTAGTCGAGTCATGATCAATTTCTACGAAAATCCAAGGCTAACACCCACACAAAAACCAAGTTTCATCATGCAAGGTGGAAAAGTCTCTTACCCATAAAATCGAAGCCTAGTACCAACTAAAAAAGATTTGGATATGAACAAGATTAGAAATATAAGGCTTATACCCATTTAAATGGGGTGAGTGGAGTCATGATCAATTTTTAAAAAATCCAAGGCTAACACCCACCCAAAAACCAAGTTCAATCATGCTTGGGGGAAAAGTCTATTATCGATAAAATTGAAGTCTAATTCCAACTAGAAAGGTCTTGGATAAGAACAAAGGTTAGAAATATAAAGCTTATACGCATTTAAATGGGGGTAGTCGAATCAGGATCAATTTGTCCGAAAATCCAAGGCTAACACCCACCCAAAAACCAAGTTTAATCATGCTTGTGGAAAAGTCTATTATCAATAAAATTGACGTCTAATACCATGTAAAAGGGCTTTGATATGAAAAGGTTAGAAATGTAAGGCTTATACCCATTGAAATGGGGCTAGTCGATTCAGGATCAATTTGTTCGAAAATCCAAGGATAACTCCCCTAAAAACCAAGTTCAATCATGCTTGGGGAAAACTCTATTAAACTTAAAATTGAAGTATAATACAAACTAAAAGGTCTTGGATATGAACAAGGTTAGAAATATAAGGCTTATACCCATTTAAATGGGGCCTGTCGACTCAGGATAAATTTGTCCGAAAATCAAGGCTAACACTCACTTCAAAAACCAAGTTTAATCATGGTTGGGGAAAAACTCTATTACCCATAAATTTGAATTCTAATACCAACTACAAAGGTCTTGTATATGAAAAAGGTTATAAATGTAATCTTATACCAATTTATATGGGGCTCGTCGAGTCAGGATCAATTTGTCCGAAAATCCAAAGCTAACACCCACCAAAAAACCAAGTTCTATCATGCTTGGTGGAAATGTCTATTATCCATAAATTTGAAGTCCAATACCAACTAAAAGGGATTTGATATGAACTAGGATAGAAATATAAGTCTTATACCCATTTAAATGGTGCTAGTCCAGTCGGGATCAATTTGTATGAAAATCCAAGTTTAACACCCCTCCTAAAACCTAGTTCAATCATCTTTGGGGAAAAAGTGTATTACCTATAAAAATTTAGTCTAATAGCAACTAAAAATTTCTTGGATATGAACAAGGCTAGAACTATAAGGCTTTTACCAATTTAAATGGGGCTAGTCGAGTCAAGATCAATTTGTCCGAGAATGCAAGGATAACACCCACCCAAAAACAAGTTCAATGATGCTTGGGGAAAAGTTTATTACACATAAATTTGAAGCCGAATACTGAACTAAAAGGGCTTGGATATGAATAAGGTTAAAAGTCTAAGGCTTATACCCATTTAAATGGGTCTAGTCCACTCAGGATCAATTTGTCCGAAAATCCAAAGCTCACAACCACCCAAAACCAAGTTCAATCATGCATGGGGAAAACTCTACTACCATAAAATTGAAGTCTAATACAACCTAAAAAGGGCTCAGTATATGAACAAGGTTACAACTCTAAGGCCTATACCCATTTAAATAGGGATTAATCGAGTAAGGATCAATTTGTACTGAAAATCTAAGGTTAACACCCACCTAAAATCCAAGTTCAATCATGGTTGGGCAAAATGTCTATTACCCTTAAAATTGAAATCTAATACAAACTAAAAGGGCTTGGTTATGAACAAGGTTAACAATCTAAGGCTTATACCCATTTAAATGGGGCTTGTAGAGTCGAGGATCAATTTGTCCGAAAATCCAAGGCTAACACCACCCAAAACCAAGTTCAATCATGCTTGGCGGAAATGTCTATTATCCATAAATTTGAAGTCCAAGACGAACTAAAAGGGATTTGATATCAACAAGGAGAGCAATATAAGGCTTATACCCATTTAAATGGGGCTAGTCGAGTTAGGATCAATTTGTACGAAAATTCAAGGATAACACCCACCAAAAACCAAGTTCAATGATGCTTGGAGAAAACGCTTATTACCCATAAATTTGAAGTCTTATACCAACTAGAAAGGGCTTGGATATGACCAAGGTTAGAAATCTAAAGCTTATACTTATTTAAATGGGGCTAGTCGAGTCAGGATCAACTTGTCCAAAAATCCAAGGCTAGAGCCCACCCCAAAACCAATTTCAATCATGCTTGGGGGGAAAGTGTATTACCCATAAAATTGAACCCTAATACCAACTCAAAAGGGCTTGGATGTGAAAAAGGTTAGAAATATAAGGCTTGTACCCTTTTAAATGGGGCTAGTCGAGTCAAGATCAATTTGTCCGAAAATCCAAGGCTAACACCCACCCAAAAACCAAGTTGAATCATGCTTGGGGAAAAAGTCTATTACCCAAAAAATTGAAGCCTAGTTTCAACTAAAAAGGGCTTGGTTATGAAAAAAGTTTACAAATATAAGGCTTATACCCATTTAAAAGGAGCTAGTCGAGTCAGGATCAATTTGTCCGAAAATCCAAGGCTAACACCCACCCAAAAAGCAAGTTCAATCGTGCTTGGGGGAACACTCTATTACCCTTAAAATTCAAGCCTAATACCAACTAAAAAGGGATTGGATATGAACAAGGTTAGAAATCTAAGTCTTATACCCATTTAAATGGGGCTAGGCGAGTCAGGATCAATTTCTCCGAAAATCAAAGGCTAACACTCACCCAAAAACCAAGTTCAATCATGCTTGGGGAAAAGTCTATTATCCATAAAATTGAAGCCTAATACCAACTAAAAAAGGATTGGATATGAACAAGGTTAGAAATCTAAGGCTTATACCCATTTAAATGGGGCTGGTTGAGTCAGGATCAATTTGTTCGAAAATCCAAGGCTTAGACCCACCCATAAACCAAGTTCAATCATACTTGGGGCAAAAGAGTATTACGCATAAAATTGAAGTCTAATACCAATTAGAAAGGTCTTGGATAAGAACAAAGGTTAGAAATATAAAGCTTATACGCATTTAAATGGGGGTAGTCGAATCAGGATCAATTTGTCCGAAAATCCAAGGCTAACACCCACCCACAAACCAACTTCAATCATGCTTGGGCGAAAAGTCTATTACCTATAAAATTGAAGTCTAATACCAACTAGAAAGGGCTTGGTTATGAAAAATATTAGAAATATAAGGCTTATACCCATTTAAATGGGGGTAGTCGAATCAGGATCAATTTGTCCGAAAATCCAAGGCTAACACCCACCCACAAACCAACTTCAATCATGCTTGGGCGAAAAGTCTATTACCTATAAAATTGAAGTCTAATACCAACTAGAAAGGTCTTGGATAAGAACAAAGGTAGAAATATAAGATGTATTCCCATTTAAATGGGGATCATCGAGTGAGGATCAAGTTGTCTGAAAATCGAAGGCTAACACCCCCTCAAAAAACCAAGTTCAATCATGCTTGGGGAAACATGTATTACCCATAAAATTGAAGCCTAATACCACCTAAAAGGGCTTGGATATTAAAATGTTTAGAAATATAAGGCTTATACCTATTTAAATGGGGCTAGTCAAGTCGGGATCAATTTGTTCGAAAATCCAAGGCTTAGACCACCCATAAACCAAGTTCAATCATGCTTAGGGAAAAGTTTATTACAAATAAAATTAAAGCCTAATATCAACTAAAAGGGATTGGATATGAAAAAGGTTAGAAATATAAGGGTTATACCCATTTAAATGGGGTTCTTCGAGTCGGATCAATTTGTCTCGAAAATACAAAGCTAACGCCCACCCAAAACCAAGTTGAATCATGTTTGGGGAAAAGCCTATTACCCATAAAATTGAAGCCTAATACCATCGAAAAGGGCTTGGATATGAACAAGGTTAGAAATCTAAGGATTATACCCATTTAAATGGGGCTAGTCGAGTTAGGATCAATTTGTACGATAATCCAAGGCTAACACCCTCCTAAAACCTAGTTTAATCATTTTTGGGCAAAAGTGTATTACCTATAAAAATAAAGTCTAATAGCAACTAAAAATTTCTTAGATATAAACAAGGATAGAAATATAAGGCTTATACCCATTTAAATGGGGCTACGATAATCCAAGGCTAACACCCTCCTAAAACCTAGTATAATCATTTTTGGGCAAAAGTGTATTACCTGTAAAAATAAAGTCTAATAGCAACTAAAAATTTCTTGGATATGAACAAGGATAGAAATATAAGGCTTATGCCCATTTAAATGGGGCTAGTCGAGTCAGGATCAATTTGTACAAAAATTCAAGGATAACATCCACCAAAACCAAGTTCAATGATGCTTTGGGGAAAAGTTTATTATCCATAAATTTGAAGTCTAATACCAACTAAAAGGGCTTGTGTATATACAAGGTTAGAAATCTAAGGCTTATATCCATTTAAATGGGGCTCGTCGAATAAGGATCAATTTGTGTGAAAATCCAAGGCTAACACCAACCAAAAAACCAAGTTCAATAATGCTTGGGGGGGAAAGTCTATTAGCCATAAAATTGAAGCCTAATACCAACTAAAAATGGCTTGGATATGAACAAGGTTAGAAATATAAGCTCTATACTCATTTAAATGAGGCTAGTGGAGTCAGGATCAATTTGTCCGAAAATCCAAGGCTAACACCCACCCAAAAACCAAGTTCAATCATGCTTGGGGGAAAAGTCTATTACCCATAAAATTGAAGCCTAATACCAACTAAAAAGGGCTTGGATATGAACAAGGTTAGAAATATAAGGCTTATACCCATTTAAATTGGGCTAGTAGAGTCAGGATCAATTTGTTCGAAAATCCAAGGCTAACACCGACCCAAAAACCAAGTTCAATCATGCTTATGGGAAAATTGTATTACCCATAAAATTGAAGCTGAATACCAACTAAAAAGGGCTTGGATATGAACAAGGTTAGAAATCTAAGGCTTATACTCATTTAAATGGGGCTAGGCGAGTCAGGATCAATTTGTCCGAAAATCAAAGGATAACTCCAACCCAAAAACAAAGTTCAGTCATGCTTGGGGGAAAAGTCTATTACGCATAAAATTGAAGCCTAATACCAACTAAAAAGGGATTGGATATGAACAAGGTTAGAAATCTAAGTCTTATACCCATTTAAATGGGGCTAGTCGAGTTAGTAACAATTTGTCCGAAAAACAAAGGCTAAAACCCACCCACAAAACCAAGTTTAATCATGCATGGGGTTAAAGTCCATTAGCCATAAAATTCAAATCTAATACAAACTAAAAAGGGTTTGGATATGAACAAGGTTAGAAATCTAAGGCTTATACCCATTTAAATGGAGTTAGTCGAGTCAGGATCAATTTGTCCGAAAATCCAAGGCTAACACCCACCCAAAAACCAAGTTCAATCATGCTTGGGGAAAAAGTCTATTACCTATAAAATTGAAGTCTAATACCAACTAAAAAGCGATTGGATATGACCAAGGTTAGAAATCTAAGGTTTATACCCTTTTAAATGGGGCAAGTAGTGTCAGGATCAATTTGTTTGAAAATCCAAGGCTAACACCCACGCAAAAACCAAGTTCAATCATGCTTGGGGAAACATCTATTAACCATAAAATTGAAGCCTAATAACAACTAAAAAGGGATAGCATATTAAAAAGGTTAGAAATATAAGGCTTATACCCATTTAAATGGGGCTAGATGAGTCAGGATCAATTTGTGCAAAAATCCAAGGCTAAAACCCACCCATAAAAACAAGTTCAATCATGTTTGAGGGAAAAGTGTATTACCCATAAAATTGACGTCTAATACCAACTAAAAGGAGCTTGGATACGAAAAAGGTTAGAAATGTAAGGCTAATACACATTTAAATGGGGCTATTAGAGTGAGGATCAATTTGTCCAAAAATCCAAGGCTAAAACCCACCAAAAAATGAAGTTTAATCATGCTTGGGCGAAAAGTCTATTACCCATAAAATTGAAGCCTAATACCAACTAAAAGGGCATGGATATGGAAAAGGATAGAAATATAAGGCTAATACCCATGAAAATGGGGCTAGTCGAGTCAGGATCAATTTGTCCGAAAATCTAATGCTAACACCCACCGAAAACAAAGTTCAATCGTGTTTGGGGAAAAGTCTATTACCCATAAAATTGAAGCCTAATACCAACTAAAATGTGCTTGGATATGAACAAGGTTTGAAATCTAAGGCTTATACCCATTTAATTGGGGCTATTCGAATCAGGATCAATTTGTCAGAAAATCCAAGGCTTACACCCCCTCCAAAATCAGAGTTCAATCATGTTTGGAGGAAAAGTGTATTACCCATAAAATTCAAGTCTAAGAGCAACTAAAAAGTGCTTGGATATGAACAAGCTTAGAAATCTCAGGCTAATACTCATTTAAATGGGGCTAGGCGAGTGAGGATCAATTTGTCCGAAAATCCAAGGATAACACCCACCCAAAAACCAAGTTGAATCATGCTTGGTGGAAAAGTGTATTATCTATAAAATTGAAGACTAATACCAACTCATAAGGGCTTGGATATAAAAAGGGTTAGAAATCTAAGGCTTATACCCATTTAAATGGGGCTAGTCGAGTCAGGATCAATTTGTCCGAAATTCCAAGGCTAACACCCACCCAAAAACCAAGTTCAATCATGCTTGGGGGAAAAGTGTATTACCCATAAAATTGAAGCCTAATACCAACTAAAAAGGGATTGGATATGAACAAGGTTAGAAATATAAGGCTTATACCCCTTTAAATGGGGCTAGTCGAGTCAGGTTCAATTTGTCCGAAAATCAAAGGCTAACACCCACCCAAAAACCATGTTCAATCATGACTAGGGGGAAATGTATTACCCCTAAAATTCAAGTCTAATAGCAACCAAAAAGGTCTTGGATATGAACAAGGTTAGAAATCTAAGTCTTATAGCCATTTAAATGGCGCTAATGCAGTCAGGATTAATTTGTCCGAAAATCCAAGGCTACCACCCCCTCCAAAATCAAAGTTCAATCATGTTTGGGGGAAAAGTCTATTACCCATAAAATTGACATGTAATAGCAACTAAATATAGCTTCGATATGAACAAGGTTAGAAATATAAGGCTTATACCCATTTGAATGGGTCTAGTCATGTGAGGACCAATTTGGACTGAAAATCCAAGGCTAACACCCACCAAAAACAAAGTTCAATCATGTTAGGGGGAAAAGTGTATTACCAATAAAATTGAAGTCTAATACCAACTAAAAAGGACTTTAATATGAACAACGTTAGAAATCTAAGTCTTATATCCATTTAAATGGGGTTAGTCGAGTGAGTCCCAATTTGGCCGAAAATCCAAGGCTAACACCCATCCAAAACCAAGTTCAATCATGCTTGGCGGAAAAGTTTATTACAAATAAAATTCAAGCCTAATATCAACTAAAAGGGCTTGGATATGAACAAGGTTAGAAATCTAAGGCTTATACCCATTTAAATGGGTCTCGTGGAGTCAGGATCAATTTGTCTAAAAATCGAGGCTAACACCCCGAAAACCAGGTTCAATCATGTTTAGGGAAAAAGTCTATTACTCATAAAATTATTGCCTAATACCAACTAAAAAGGACTTGGATATCCACAAGGTTAGAAATCTAAGGCTTATACCCATTTCAATGGGGCTAGTCGAGTAAGGATCAATTTGTCCGAAAATCCAAAGCTAACACACACCCAAAACGAAGTTCAATAATGCCCGAGGAAAAGTCTATTATCCATAAAATTTAAGCCTAATACCAACTAAAACTGTAAATCCAAGCCTAACACCCCTCCAAAACTTATACCCATTTAAATGGGGCTAGTCGAGTCAGGATCAATTTGTCCGAAATCCAAGGCTAACACCCTCCAAAATCAAAGTTCAATCATGTTTTGGGGAAAAATATATTACAATAAAATTGACATCTTATAGCAACTAAAAGGGGTTGGATATGAAAAAGGTTAAAAATCTAAGTCTAATACTCATTTAAATGGGGCTACTCGAGTGGAACCAATTTGGTTGAAAATCCAAGGCTAACACCCACCCAAAAATCGAGTTTAATCATGGTTTGTGGAAAATTCTATTATCCATAAAATTGAATCCTAATACCAACTAAAAAGGGCTTGGATATGAACAGGGTTAGAAATCTAAGGCTTATACCCATTTAAATGGGGCTACTCGAGTGAGGACTAATTTGTCCGAAAATCCAAGGCTAACACCCCCTCCAAAATCCAAGTTCAATCATGTTTGGGGGAAAGAGTATTACCCATGAAATTGACATCTTATAGCAACTAAAAAAGGCTTGGATATGAAAAAGGTTAGAAATCTAATCCTTATACCCATTTAAATGGGGCTAGTTGAGTCAGGATCAATTTGTCCGAAAATCCAAGGCTAACACCCACCCAAAAACCAAGTTGAATCATGTTTAGGGGAAAAGTCTATTATTCATAAAATTGAAACTTAACACCAATTAAAAAGGTCTTGGATATAAACAAGGTTAGAAATCTAAGGCTTATACCCATTTAAATGGGGCTAGTCGAGTCAGGATCAATTTCTCCGAAAATCCAAGGCTAACACCCCTCCAAAATCAAAGTTTAATAATGATTGTGGGAAAAGTGTATTGCCTATAAATTTGACGTCTAATAGCAACTAAAAAGGGCTTGGATATGAAAAGGCTAGAAATCTAAGGCTAATAGTCATTTAAATGGCGATAGTCGAGTGAGGATCAATTTGTCCAAAAATCCAAGGCCAAAGCCCACCCAAAAACCAAGTTCAATCATGTTTAGGGGGAAAGTGTATTACCCATAAAATTGAAGCTTATTGCAACTAAAAGGACTTCGATATGATAAAGGTTAGAAATCTAAGGCTAATAGTCATATAAATGGGCTAGTCGAGTCAGGATCAATTTGTCTCGAAAATCAATGGCTACAACTCACCCAAAACCAAGTTTAATCATGTTTGGGGGGAAAGTGTATTACCCATAAAATTGAAGTCTAATATCAACTAAAAAGTACTTGGATATGAAAAAGGTTAGATATCGAAGGATAATACTCATTTAAATGGGGCTAGTCGAGTCAGGATTAATTTGTCCGAAAATCCAAGACTAACACCCACCCAAAAACCAAGTTCAATCTTGTTGGGGGGAAAGTCTATTATCCATAAAATTGACGCCTAATACCACCTAAAAAGGGCTTGGATATGAACAACTTTAGAAATATAAGTCTTATAGCCATTTAAATGGGGCTAGTCGAGTCAGGATCAATTTGTCCGAAAATCCAAGGCTAACACCCCCTCCAAAATCCAAGTTCAATCATGTTTGGCAGAAAAGTGTATTACCCATAAAATTGAAATCTTATAGCAACTAAAAAGGGCTTGGATATGAAGAAGGTTAGAAATCGAAGGCTAATACACATTTAAATGGGGCTAGTCGAGTGAGGACCAATTTGGCCGAAAGTCCAAGGCTAACACCCACTCGAAACCAAGTTCAATCATGTTTGGGGGAAAACTATATTACCCATAAAATTGACATCTTATAGCAACTAAAAAGGCTTGGATATGAAAAAGGGTAGAAATTGAAGGTTAATACACATTTAAATGGGGCTAGTCGAGTGAGGAACAATTTGGCCGAAAGTAGGCTAACACCCGCCCTAAAACCAAGTTCAATCATGTTTGGGGGAAAAAACTCTATTACCCATAAAATTGACGTCTAATAGCAACTAAAAAGGGCTTGGATACGAAAAATGTTAGAAATCTAACGCTAATACTCATTTAAATGGGGCTAGTCGAATAAGGATCAATTTGTCTGAAAATCCTAGGCTAACACCCACCCAACAACCAAGTTCAATCATGCTTGGGGGAAAAGTCTATTATCCGTAAAATTTAAGCCTAATACCAACTAAAAAGGGCTTGGATATGAACAAGGTTAGAAATCTAAGGCTAATACTCACTTACATGGGGCTAGTCGAGTCAGGATCAATTTGTCCGAAAATCCAAAGCTAACACCCACCAAAAAACCAAGTTCTATCATGTTTGGGGAGAAAGTCTATTACCCATAAAATTGAAGCCTATTACCAACTAAAAAAGGGTTGGATATGAACAACGTTAGCAATATAAGTCTTATAGCCATTTAAATGTGGCTAGTCGACTCAAGATCAATTTGTCCGAAAAACAAGTTCAATCATCCTTGGGGAAAAGTCTAGTACCTATAAAATTGAATCATAATACCAACTAAAAGCGGATTGGATATGAACAAGGTTAGAAATCTAAGGCTTATACCCATTTAAATGAGGCTGGTCGAGTCAGGATCAATTTGTCCGAAAATCCAAGGGTAACACCCACCCAAAAACCAAGTTCAATCATGCTTGGGGGAAAAGTCTATTATCCATAAAATTGAAGCCTAATACCAACAAAAGAGGGCTTCGATCTAAACAAGGTTAGAAATCTAAGCCTTATACCCATTTAAATGGGGCTAGTTGAGTCATGATCAATTTGTCCAAAAATCCAAGGATAACACCCGCTCAAAAATCCAAGTTCAATCATGTTTAGGGAAAAAGTGTAGTACCCATAAAATTGACCTCTAATAGCAACTACAAACGGCTTGGATACGAAAAGGTTAGAAATCTAAGGCTAATACTCATTTAAATGGGACTAGTCAATTGAGAATCAATTTGTCCGAAAATCCAATGCTAACACCCACCCGAAAACCAAGTTCAATCATGCTTGGGGGAAAAGTGTATTGCCCAAAAATTGAATCCTAATACCAACTAAAAAGGGCTTGGATATGAAGATGTTTAGAAATATAAGGCTTATGACCATTTAAATAGGGCTAGTCGAGTCAGGATCAATTTGTCCGAAACTCTAAGGCTAACACCCCCTCCAAAATACAAGTTCAATCATGTTTTGGGGAAAAGTGTATTACCCATAAAATTGTCATTTTATAGCAACTAAAAAGGGCTTGGATATGAAAAAGGTTAGAAATCGAAGGCTAATACTCATTTAAATGCGGCTAGTCGAGTGAGGACCAATTTGGCCAAAATTCCAAGGCTAACACCCACCCAAAAACCAAGTTCAATCATGTTTGGGGGAAAAGTCTATTATCCATAAAATTGAAGCCTAATACCAACTAAAAAGGGCTTGGATATGAACAAGTTTAGAAATCTATTGCTTATACCCATTTAAATGGGGCTAGTCGAGTAAGTATCAATTTGTCGAAAAATCCAAGGCTAACACCCACCCAAAAACCAAGTTCAATAATGCTTGGGGGAAAAGTCTATTACCCATAAAATGGAAGCCTAATACCAAATAAAAACAGCTTGGATATAAAAGATGAACAAGGTTAGAAAGCTAAGGGTAATACCGATTTAAATGGGGCTAGTCGAGTAAGGATCAATTTTTCCGAAAATCAAAGGTAACTCCTACCCAAGAACCAAGTTCAATCAAGCTTGGGGAAAAGTGTATTACCCATAAAAGGGCTTGGATATGAGCACAGTTAGAAATCTAAGTCTTATAACCATTTAAATGGGTCTAGTCGAGTGAGGATCAATTTGTCCGAAAACCTAAGGCTAACACCCACCCAAAAGCCAAGTTCAATCATGCTTGGGGAAAAGTGTATTCTCCATAAAATTGAAACCTAATACCAACTAAAAGAGATTAGATATGAAAAAGTTTAGAAATCTAAGGATTATACCCATTTAAATGGCGCTAGTCGAGTCAGGATCAATTTGTTCGAAAATCCAAGTTTAATACCCCTCCGAAACAAAGTTCAATCATAGTTGGGGGAAAAGTGTATTTCCCATAAAATTGAAGTCTAATACAAACTACAAAGGGATTAGATATAAAAGGACGAACAAGGATAGAAATATAAGTCTTGTACCCATTTAGATGGGGCTAGTCTTGTCGGGATCAATTTGTCCAAAAATCCAATGATAACACCCATGTAAAAACCAAGTTCAATCATGCTTTGGGGAAAAGTCTAGTATCCATAAAATTGAAGCTTAATACATAATAAAAGGGATTGGATATAAAAAAGGTTAGAATTCTAAGTCTTATACCCCTTAAAATGGGGCTAGTTGAGTCAGGATCAATTTGTCCGAAAATCCAAGGCTAACACCAACTCAAAAACAAAGTTCAATAATACTTGGGGGAAAAGTATATTACCCATAAAATTGAAGCCTAATACCAACTAAAAAGGGCTTGGATATGAAAAAGGTTAGAAATATAAGGCTTATACCCATTTAAATGGGGCTAGTCGAGTCAGGATCAATTTGTCCGAAAATCCAAGGCTAACACCCACCCAAAAACCAAGTTCAATCATGTTTGGGGGAAAAGTGTATTTCCCATAAAATTGAAGTCTTATACCAACTAATAAGTGCTTGGATATAAAAAGATGAACAAGGCTAGAAATATAAGGCTTATACCCATTTAGATGGGGCTAGTTATGTCAGGATCAATTTGTCTCGAAAATCCAAGGCTAACACCCACCCAAGAACCAAGTTCAATCATATTTGGGGAGAAATTATATTACCCATAACATTGAGGTCTAATACAAACAAAAAGGGTTGGATATGAACGAGGTTATAAATCTAAGGCTAATACTCATTTAAATGGGGCTAGTCGAGTGAGAACCAATTTGGCCGAAAATCCTAGGCTAACTCCCACCTAAAAACAAGTTCAATCATGGTTTGGGCAAAAGTCTATTATCCATAAAATTGAACCCTACAACCAACTAAAAAGGTCTTGGATATGAACAAGGTTAGAAATCTAAGGCTTATACCCATTTAAATGGGGCTAGTCAGGTCAGGACCAATTTGTCCAAAAATCCAAGGCTAACAGCCACCCAAAAACCAAGTTCAATCATGCTTGTGGAAAAGTCTATTATCAATAAAATTGACGTCTAATACCAACTAAAAAAGGCTTGGATATGATCAAGATTATAAAACTAAGTCATATACCCGTTTAAATGGGGCTAGTCGAGTCAGGATAATTTGTCCGAAAATCCAAGGCTAACTCTCACCCAAAAACCAAGTTCAATCATGCTTGGGGGAAAAGTGTATACCCCATAAAATTGAAGCCTAATACCAACTAAAAGAGATTAGATATGAACAAGTTTAGAAATCTAAGGATTATACCCATTTAAATTGCGCTTAGTCGAGTCAGGATCAATTTGTTCGAAAATCCAAGTTTAATACCCCTCCGAAACAAAGTTCAATCATGGTTGGGGGAAAAGTGTATTTACTATAAAATTGAAGTCTAATACCAACTAAAAAGGGATTGGATATAAAAAGACGAACAAGGATAGAAATATAAAACTTATATCCATTTAAATGGGGCTAGTCTTGTCGAGATCAATTTGTCCAAAAATCCAATGCTAACACCCATCTAAAAACCAAGTTCAATCATGCTTTGGGGAAAAGTCTAGTATCCATAAAATTGAAGCTTAATACCTAATAAAAGGGATTGGATATGAACAAGGTTAGAAATGTAAGTCTTATATCCATTTTAATGGGGCTAGTCGAGTACGGATCAATTTGTCCGAAAATCCTAGGCTAACACCCACCCAAAAACCATGTTCAATCATGCTTGGGGGAAAAGTCTATTACCCATAAAATGAAAGCCTAATACCAAATAAAATGGGCTAAGATATGAAAAAATTTAGAAATCTTTGGTTTATACCCATTTAAATGGGGCTAGTCGAGTCAGGATCAATTTGTCCGAAAATCCAAAGCTAACACCCCTCCAAAAACAAATTTCAATCATGGTTGGGGAAAAGTGTATTTCCCATAAAATTGAAATCTCATACCAACTAAAAGGGCTTGGATATAAAAAGATGAAAAAGGCTAGAAATATAAGGCTTATACCCATTTAGATGGGGCTAGTTATGTCGTAATCAATTTGTCTCGAAAATCCAAGGCTAACACCCACCCAAGAACCAAGTTCAATCATGTTTGGGGAAATTATATTACCCATAACATTGAGGTCTAATACAAACAAAAAGGGTTGGATATGAACGAGGTTATAAATCTAAGGCTAATACTCATTTAAATGGGGCTAGTCGAGTGAGAACCAATTTGGCCGAAAATCCTAGGCTAACTCCCACCTAAAAACAAGTTCAATCATGCTTGGGGGAAAAATCTATTATCCATTAATTTGAAGCCTACTACCAACTAAAAAGGGCTTTGATATGAACAAGGTTAGAAATCTTAGGCTTATACCCATTTAAACGGGGCTAGTCGAGTCGGGATCAATTTTTCCGAAAATCCAAGGCTAATGACCCTCTAAAATTTAAGTTCAATCATGTTTGGGGTAAAAGTGTATTACCCTTAAAATAGAGGTCTAATAGCAACTACAAAGGCGTGGATATGAAAAAGGTTATAAATCTAAGTCTTATACCCATTTAAATGGGGCTAGTTAAGTGAGGATCAATTTGTCCGAAAATACAGGCCTAACACCCACCCAAAAACCAAGTTCAATCGTGATTGGGGAAAAGCGTGTGACACATAAAATTGAAGTCTAATACCAACTAAAAAGGGCTTGGATATGAAAAGGTTAGAAATAAAAGTTTTATACCCATTTAAATGGGGCAAGTCGACTCAGGTTCAATTTGTCCGAAAATACAAGGTTAACACCCACCCAAAAACCAAGTTCAATAATGCCCGATGGAAAAGTCTATTATCCATAAAATTTAAGCCTAATACCAACTAAAAAGGATTGGATATGAACAGGGTTAGAAATCTAAAACTTATACCCATTTAAATGGGGTTAGTCGAGTCATGATAAATTTGTCCGAAATCCAAGGCTAACACCCTCCAAAATCAAAGTTCAATCATGTTTGGGGAAAAATGTATTACGCATAAAATTGACATCTTATAGCAACTAAAAGGCCTTGGATATGAAAAAGGTTAGAAATCTAAGTCTAATACTCCCATCCAAAAACCAAGTTCAATCATGCTTGGAGGAAAAGTCTATTACCCATAAAATGGAAGACTAATACCAAATAAAATGGGGTTTGGATATGAAAATTTTTAGAAATCTAAGGCTTATACCCATTTAAATGGGGATAGTCGAGTCAGGATCAATTTGTCCAAAAATCCAAGGCTAATACCCACCCAAAAACCAAGTTCAATCATGTTTGGGGGAAAAGTGTATTCCCTATAATATTGAAGTCTAATACCAACTAAAAGCGGCTTGGATATAAAAAGACGAACAAAGTTAGAAAGCTAAGGCTAATACCGATTTAAATGGGGCTAGTCGAGTAAGGATCAATTTTTCCGAAAATCAAAGGTAACTCCTACCCAAGAACCAAGTTCAATCAAGCTTGGGGAAAAGTGTATTACCCATAAAATTGAATTGTAATACCAACTAAAAGGGCTTGGATATGAGCACAGTTAGAAATCTAAGGCTTATAACCATTTAAATGGGGCTAGTCGAGTCGGGATCAATTTGTCCGAAAACCTAAGGCTAACACCCACCCAAAACCAAGTTCAATCATGCTTGGGGAAAAGTGTATTCTCCATAAAATTGAAGCCTAATACCAACTAAAAAGAGATTAGATATGAACAAGTTTAGAAATCTAAGGATTATACCCATTTAAATGGCGCTAATCGAGTCAGGATCAATTTGTTCGAAAATCCAAGTTTAATACCCCTCCGAAACAAAGTTCAATCATAGTTGGGGGAAAAGTGTATTTCCCATAAAATTGAAGTCTAATACAAACTACAAAGGGCTTAGATATAAGCAGACGAACAAGGTTAGAAATCTAAGGCTTATACCCATTTAAATGGGGCTAGTCGAGTCACAATCAATTTGTCCGAAAATCCAAGGCTAACACCCACCCAAAAACCAAGTTCAATCATGCTTGAGGGAAAGGTCTATTATCCATAAAATTGAAGCCTAATACCAACTAAAAAGGGATTGGATATGAACAAGGTTAGAAATCTATGGCTTATACCCATCTAAATGGGGCTAGTGGAGTCAGGATAAATTTGTCCGAAAATCCAAGGCTACCACCCGCTCCAAAATCCAAGTTCAATCATGTTTGGGAGGAAAGTCTATCACCCATAAAATTGAAGCCTAATACCAAATAAAATGGGATAAGATATGAACAAATTTAGAAATCTAAGGCTTATACCCATTTAAATGGGGCTAGTCGAGTCCGGATCAATTTGTCCGAAAATCCTAGACTAACACTCACCCAAAAAGCATGTTCAATCATGCTTGGGGGAAAAGTCTATTATCCATAAAATTGAAGTCTAGTACCAACTAAAAAGGGCTTGGATATAAAAAGACGAACAATGTTAGAAATCTAAGCTTAATACTCTTTTAAATAGGGTTAGTCGAGTCAGGATCAATTTGTCCGAAAATCTAAGGATAACACCCTGTCCAAAAACCAAGTTCAATCATGGTTGGGGAAAAAGTCTATTACCCATAAAATTGAAGTGTAATAACAACTAAAAAGGGCTTGTATATGAACGAGGTTAGAAATCTAAGGCTTATAACCATTTAAATGGACCTAGTCGAGTCGAGATCAATTTGTCCGAATATCCAAGGCTAACACCTACCCAAAACCAAGTTCAATGATGCTTGGGGAAAAGTTTATTAACCATAAATTTGAAGTCTAAGATCAACTAAAAAGGGTTTGGATATGAATAAGGTTATAAATCTAAGGCTTATACCGATTTAAATCAGAGCTAGTCGAGTCAAGATCAATTCGCTCGAAAATCCAAGGCTAACACTCCTCCAAGAACCAAGTTCAATCACGCTTTGGGGAAAAGTCTAGTACCATAAAATTGAAGCTTAATACCTAATAAAAGGGCTTGGATATGAATAAGGTTAGGAATATAAGACTTATACCAATTTAAATGGGGCTAGTCGAGTCAGGATAAATTTGTTCGAAAAACAAGGCTAACACCCACCCAAAAACCAAGATCAATCATGCTTGGGGGAAAAGTCTGTTACCCAAAAATTTGAAATCCAATACCAACTATAAGGGCTTGGATATGAACAAGGTTAGAAATCTAAGGCTTATACACATTTAAATGGGGTTAGTCGAGTCGGGATCAATTTGTCCGAAAATCAAAGTTTAACACACATCCAAAACCAAGTTCAATCATGGTTGGGGAAAAGTGTATTACCTACAAAATTAAAGTCTAATAGAAACTAAAAGGTCTTGGATATGGAAAAGGTTAGAAATCTAAGGCTTATATCCATTTAAATGGGGTTAGTCAAGTCAGGATCAATTTGTCCGAAAATCCAAGGCTAATACCCGCCCAAAACCACGTTCAATCATGCTTGGAGAAAAGTCTATTACCCATAAAATTGAAGCCTAATACCAACTAAAAGGGCTTCGATATGAATAAGGTTGGAAATCTAAGGCTAATAACCATTCTAATGGTGCAAGACGAGTCAGGATAAATTTATCCGAATATTCAAGGGTAACACCCTTCCAAAAACAAAGTTCAATTATGTTTGGGGTGAAAGTGTATTTCCCATAAAATTGAAGTCGAATACCAACTAAAAGGGCTTGGATATGAAAAGACGAACACGGCTAAAAATATAAGGCTTATAACCATTTAAATGAGGCTAGTCGAGTCAGGATCAATTTGTCCGAAAATCTAAAGCTAACACTCACCCAAAACCAAGTTAAATCATGGTTGGGGAAAAGTCTATTATCTATAACATTGAAGTCTAATACCATCTAAAAGGATTTAGATATGAAAAAGGTTAGAAATCTAAAATTTATACCAATTTAAATCGGGCTAGTCGAGTCAGGATAAATTTGTTCTAAAATTCAAAGCTAAAGGAGATTATAAGAACAAGTAAGTCTTAACATTTGCCTTTATTTAAATAGAGCTGTAAGCATTTTCTTGCGATGCATGGCTGTCTAAGATTCTGTTTGCAAGAATTAATCAAAACCTGATTTCATGATTCTGTTCAAAACTCCTCGGGAGTTTAAAAGGAAAAAAACATGATGCATAGTTTAAGGTAATTGAATAAATCAATATCTTATATACATTATGATGTAATTTAATAATTTATAATTAAAAGATATACTTATTATATCTTAACTTGTTTAGTTTCTAAAAGCTTGTATAAAATGGTGGGAAAATATTTAGTTTTTTTATAAATAAAGCTTGTATAATATACTTAGTATTTGTTTGGAAGTGTGGTTGAGGTTACTTTTGAAAGTATTTTTATTCACAAATACAGAAAAATAATATTTTTTTTATTTTTTAAAAATCATTTTGATATCAGTACATGAAAATCATCTAAAAACACTAATTTATCTAATTTAAAGTAAAAAAAAATAAAAAACAATTTTTTAAAAAGTGATTTTTAAATGCAATGCCAAACAAGGTTATAATCCTCTTAACAATAGCAGTCAATACTTCATTTTGTTTTTGGATAATAAATTGGACAAGTTGTGTTTTAGTTTTATAAATCTATTTTCATATAAAAATACATACTAAACAACATTAGATATATCAACCCAAAAAACTCAAATAAGGTCTAAATCAAATATATACATAGGTTTTAAAAATATATTTATTTTTAGCTAACATAGAAGGTCAAAAACAATTTGACAGCACTCCTCTCATAAAAGGATTACTTTAACATTGCTAGTTTTGTTATATATATATATATATAAAGGAATCATAGACCTCCCTCTTTTTTTTTATTGCTCCCTCTCTCTCAAATCAATGGAATACAATTTAAAACAAAATAAAATTTTGAAGGAAATCAATTAATTACAAACTAAAGTGACCAAAAGGATATTGGGAAAACCCTGCAAAACACAAATAAAGGGAAAATCACTGAAACCAATTTGTTTTTTTTAATAGGGATCCTATTTTATTTTTATTTTTTCAAATAATAAAATCGAATTATTTTCATGCGATGGAGCACCATCTTAATTCCGGGAAGTTTTCTTTAATTCCGAGTTAATTAGCATTGAAAACTCTAGGATATGGGTTTTTGTAGGGGGGTTATGGTACGCCATCTCCATTGCTATCCTAAAGAGGAGAGGCCTGATCATGGACCGGTGTTAATTTGAACTGATTTTCTTTTTACTCAAACCTTAGGCCTGGAAATCCTTGGACCCAGGGATGGGCCAACAAAAGAAAGCAACAAATAGTTGGCTCCTCGCCATCTAAACTCTAAAGAGGAGCTACAGACCTGCTCCTGCTGTTCTTTGCCAACACTTTCGAGGGTATCAAACTGATGGCTAGTTGTCCTGTTGCTGAATCAGAAATTGAAGAAGAAATAAAGTTGGGATCTTATGGTGGAAAGGTGAGAGTGCTAAGACATGATGAAGAATCAGCTGCTGAGGAGACCATGCTCTTGTGGGGTATGCAACAGCCCACTTTTTCAAAACCAAACTCTTTTGTCTCCCATTCTTCTCTCCAGCTCAATCTTGATGCTTGCGGTCATTGTCTTTCCATTCTCCAGTCTCCTTCTTCATTGGGCACACCTGGAGTCACTGGTTCGGTCATGTGGGACAGTGGTGTTGTGTTGGGGAAGTTCTTGGAGCATGCTGTCGATTCTGGCCTGCTTCTTCTTCATGGCAAGAAGGTTATTGAGTTGGGCTCTGGCTGTGGATTGGTAGGGTAAAGATTGCTTCCTTATCACTTTTTTTTTATCCTTTAATTCGTACTTTGTCATGGAAAATTGCTCTCTTAATTGGCTGGCAAAAGGCGGAAACTTTTTACCAACCATCCTGATAATTGAGTTAATTTAAAGAGGGCCCTTTGGAATTGGACCTCTTTTTGTTATAAATGAAGATGATCAATAAGAAGTGTTGGTGATTTTTGGTGATTTTTATTAAGCTAGTTGAATTTTCTAATTTCTGAATTCAACTTTTCTAGTTGAGAAAGAAGAGGAAAAGTCTCACTTTTTTTACTTGAATATGTCTCATGTTTTTGCAGCTGCATTGCAGCTCTTTTGGGTGCTGAAGTAACACTCACTGACCTGCCGGATAGACTGAGATTACTGAAAAAGAATATTGAAACAAATCTGAGGCATGGAAACGCGCGGGGCTCTGCAGTTGTTAAGGAACTCGTATGGGGAGATGACCCGGATCAGGATTTGATTGATCCTTTTCCTGATTACGGTACGACTTATTGTAGAAACACAAATCTTTGCACAAAATTGTGTCTACACTTATGTCTTATCTTTGCCTGCTGGAGCGTGAATTGAAATTGAAATGTACCTATTTTTTGTTAATTGGTTCCATGAGAGAAACTTTGTAATGTTTATTGAATCCATATGGGACAAATTTGTGGCAATTCAATTTAGAATAACGTGTATTTCTTGAAATTACAGAACTGTTCAAATCATAACTGGCAGTGATTTGCAAGAGAATTTGATTGGTTAAGGTGAATTGGATATGCAGACAGTTCATGTGAGTGTTTCACATGAATTTTCTATGAAGAATCAAGCATACATTTTATTCACAAGAAAGGTGATACACAATAGATTTGGCACATGTCCATTGATGAAATCTAATTAAAAAAAAAAAAGATACACAGTAATGCTGAGAATAACGGCATAAAAGATGGAGGTTATTGTTTTCTGGTGGCTAATGAATTGTGACTGAGAAGCTAGAGTTGAGAAATCGGGAACTCAAACAATCCATCATCACCATCATCACAAGATGTATGTGAAGTTGATTTTTACTCATAATGATATCTGTTCTTTCATGGTTTCTAGATTATCATAGTAATGTTGGCGCAGGTGACAACTAGTTTAGCTGATAAGTTATACCGAGGCATTTATCTTTTAAGAGACTAAGGATTGGATCCTTCAGATGTCTCATGACAGGAAGGGGAGGATATGCTAGCGCTGTTTGAATAGTACTGGAAAAGCACATTTACACAAATTTCACTTTGGCTGCAAAATCGTTTGCTGCTATCTGCTCATACAGTTTATCCAGTGTAACCTAAGTTGCTTATGAAAATAAATAGGGAGTTACATTTTGCAATTATTTTTTCTAGTTGAAATTGGTACTCATGCAACATATGCCAGGCATTTTTCTAAGAGATAGAATAACTATATTAATTTTGTGGAATAAAAAACATTTTAGCAGACTTCTCTGGCATTCTTTCTTAGAACTCTCAATTTTTGCACTTGGATTAGTTTATTGTTGCAGTAGGCTGCTCATTTCCCTGAATTTCTTCCAGTACATTGGCTCATGATAAAAAGTGGAAAATCATGCGTGTTTGTTTCTTGGAAAATTAGCATTTGAACTTGATTATGTGCTCTGCTTATCAGTACTTGGATCAGATGTGGTTTATAGTGAAGGTGCTGTGGTAGATTTGTTGGACACATTGGTGCAACTATGTGGAGCCCAAACAACTATATTTTTGGCCGGAGAACTTCGGAATGGTGAGTCTTAGTCTTCTATGTGCATGCGTGCTTGCACACACACACGCAGAGACACATGCAAATTTAAAAATTCATATTGCTTATTTCCTGCGGCAGATGCTGTCCACACACACAAATTTTAAAATACAGATTGCTTATTCCTGTGGCAGATGCTGTCCTCGAGTATTTCTTCGATGCTGCGATGAAGGAATTTATTGTTGGGCGTGTGGAGCAGACACAGTGGCATCCAGATTATTGCAGCCCCAGAGTAGCTATGTATGTCCTGGTGAAGAAGTGAATTGTGTCATGGATGTTTGCTTGTTAAGGCCTCCATCAGCTTTTTGTTTTCCTGATTGGATTTGTTTTGAGTCCTCCTGATTTGCAATCTTGTAGAATTCAACTCATCATTTTCCTAGAATCGAAATTCAGTTAACATAAAACCAAAGAACAAGTGAGAACACATCTGATGGAGCGCATGTCTGAATCTGTGGGCTGTCTGGAGTTTCTTGACCAAAAGAAAAGGATAGGTGAGATCCTCAGTGATTAATAGGATAGCAGAAGGGAGCTTGCAAGTTTTTCAAGTAAAAGTCCCACTGCAAGCACCTTGATGGATATCCTAAAAACTATAACACTGGTTCTAAAACCTTTTGGTTTAAAGGTTATTTTGAAGCTCATGTATGGTTGAGTGGTCGTGACATCTTGTTGAGCAGCAGAACCATCACAAAGGAATGAATTTATCACACTGTGCACTGTCATGGAGATTTCCATTTTTGGCACACTTTTTTTTGCAGGAGCGTCCCAAACACTCATTAGTTCCTCACTCGATGTGTTTTGCTTTTCCGGTGCGCCTATCAAAGATAAGGTCATCAAATAATTAACTGAACTTCATTAAAATCATGTTAAGTTGTGGTCCTTGGGATCTCCAAAACATGCAGTACTAATTTCGATCTGAACAGATGAAAATGGGCAACCATGATCAGATGGCATTCTTTCTCTCATTCATTAATATTCATCACACAGGTTCTGCCTACTTTGCACGGAGATCGTATAAACTCAAATTATCTTAATACAGTTAGGATTGTAAATAGTAGAAAAATAAGTACTCTAAACAAATGAGTGTAATAAACATTAAAAAATGAATGGAAGATGTAGAAATTCAGCTCTCAGCTTGCATATATTGTTGTGTTCCATCATCATCAGGCAGTCTCAAAGTGTAGCTGCAGCAGAAGAGGAGGCCTCTTCGTCACAATTCATGACACAAAATATATCCATCATCAGGCAGTCTCAAAGTGTAGCTGCAGCAGAAGAGGAGGCCTCTCATCTATACACGCACGCGCGCATGTTCGATGTTCTTGCAGTCAAACAAACAAACCTCGTGTTCTTGGAAGGTGGTGAATAGAAAACTCTCCCGATCCTGCAGCTCGCAACTGCGAAAATATCATTTGTAAGTGATCGAAGACACCGGGTTTTCCCCCGCTTAAATTCATTCATATTTCTACTACAACTACTGCTGCTGCTGCTGCAGTATATATATAGTAGTAGAGCTTTAGGGTTTCTTGATGCATAATGGAAGAATTAAAGAGTCAGTGATCTTACCTGTCCACTACAGACACCAACAGGGGGAACAGCTTCCCAAAGAGAAGAGCATGCATAATGTTTAGAATAAAAAACTGTTTTCTTTTGCTAGGAGAAGAAACTAAAAGAAGAGAATTTCCAGCCCAAGAAGCGATCGAACAAACCTGCTTTAACTTTATAGAAATCCAAGAAAATGCATGTCCTTTTGACTCCTACGCGTTTGAAATATTTTGAAAAGTATTTTCAAAGGAAAATGCATGTCCTTTTGACTCCTACGCGTCTGAGAAATGTTGGAAAAGTGGGACGTTGAAACTTAATGGTAAGGGTAGGCTATTTTTCCACACTAATAAATGGATTCGTTATTCAAAAACATTTCTTGGATATTGAATCAAGATTATTGTATTATGAAGTGCTGTGATTTCAATCATCAATTCATAAGAATCTCTTGGCAGTTGGTCCTTTTGGTTAGCGGTTTAGAACCTAGCTATATGGATGAGCTGATGTTGAAATGTTGTGGAGCAGCAGCTTCACCACTCAAATTGGTGGGTGCTTGCCATAACTAAAGGGTTCTTCTCCAGGAGAAATTAACTAAAATGAGCACTAAGTTTTTATTTATTCTTCGTAAAATTTTTATTGATGTTGTTGTGTGTAACAAGATCACCGCATCATCATGCGTAGAATTAACCCGGGATTTATTCATAAAACCGACCAAGATCCCATGACAAGACTAGTTCAAACACTGACGAGTAGTATTGTCAAATTTTATATTTGTTAATCATGGAATCATTCCCTGTAGTTTATCGAAACTAATAAATTGGTCGCCATGGTTTCAGAAACTAAATTTTTAATCACTGTGTTTTCATCTGTAATTAATCAATGTTATCTTCCATCAACCAACTCCATATCATCACTTGCAAAGGTAACTTCCTTGTTTATCTTCTTCTTGTAATCCTGTAACCTTTCTGACTTAATGATGGTGATTGTTTATCTGACTTGTAAAATTGCATTGCATTGTTGTTTTATTAACAAATGTATAAAGCTGCGGTGGCATGGGGATCTGGAGAGGCATTGGTGATGGAGGAAGTGGAAGTCAGTCCACCCTCCCTTCAAGAGATCAGAGGCAAAGCGGTCTCTACCTCTCTGCCGCAGTGACCTCAATGCTTTGGATTCTCATGTAATTTATCCTACTTTCTAATTATATTAACTTGCATTTTGATAATGTTTAGGCAACCCAAGTAAAGCAGTTGTAGTCTACTTTCTTCTTGAACTAAGCTTCTATGTTGTACTTGTTGAAGACTCTGGATTCCAAGACTGCTGGAGAGTGAAGATTATTGATTCCAAGACTTGGATTAGGATTAATCTTGTACGTTCTTTCCTTCCCTAAATAAGATCAATGTCTGATCAAGTTTTAGTTTAAGTGCAATTTGAATTCTAGAGAACATAAGAAGAAGTTGATATTCGAAATCTATTGGTCTTTATGTTCTTCAAATTTATTCATATTCTGTGGCAATTCTAGAAATTGATTCAAACAGTAACTGTTTAATTAATAAAACAGTTACTGTTTGAATTTCAAGAGGGTGATCAAGAGGGTGTGACTGGATTTCAAGAGGGTGATCACAGGAGAATGCAAGACATTTAGACAGTGAATGCTCATTTTCTTCTTCTCTTTGTTCATGCTCGCTGCCAACTTGTCATTGATCCTTCAAAAACATTATTGTTCTGAGAATAATGGTTATGCCGAAGTGAATAATGAGAAATATCATTACGGGCTAGTCTCAATTTTACCCCCAAATAGTTTTTGTCCTCCAAAATCAACTGTAAGGTTTCAATTAGGTTTATA
>CM063604.1:18634786-18708223 GCA_032356905.1 Salix exigua
TGTGTAACGTGTTTGATTGTAATTGTCAAGCATTGATGTCACTGGTCACCTAATTAACTGGAATCAGGCTTGCCACATTCTTCCTTCTTTTTTATATAAATTTCTAGGGTAGACATGTTGCATATAAAGATTCCTGTCAAGCAAAATGTTTGAAATTTGAACAAAGACTTCCTTCTTAGCTGAACTACCTTGCCTCGTATCAAATGTGTCCCAAGTGTTGTTATTAGGTTTGGAAGGTCAACACCTTCCCTCACCAAATTAAGTGTTTCAACGACTAAATCACAGGCCTACATTACATGGAAGCTTCTCCGGTAAGCTAGCTCCCTCTACTCGTGTAAATTATGAATGGCATTTATACACACACACACATACATATATATTGTCATATCTTTCTTGCGCTCTTTTGAGGTGCAACAACTGGTTTAAGGAAAGAAGAAAGCACCACCAAAAGCAAGCCTCGAGTCTGCTTTTAAGTTCTGATATGGAGAAAACAAGAATGCAGATGATGGGAGATAAGCCGAAAATTCATCCAACAGCACCGTTGATGTCTCGAGGCTTGGCAGCATCCGAAAAGGGTGGTTCGAGTCAGAGTCAGCAGCAGCCTCCACTGCCATTACGCACCATGCCAGCAGCTATGCAGTCTAGAAAACCACAAAAGACAAGAAGCTGTTGTTGCAAGTGCATATGCTGGACCGTAGGTCTTCTTGTCCTTCTATTAGTTATTGTCGGAGCCACTGCCGGCGTTCTTTACCTGGTCTTCTTACCGAAAATTCCCAACTACTCCGTTGATAGTTTGAGCATAAGTGACCTGAGGCTCAACTTTGATATGTCCCTATATGCTAAATTTGATGTGAAGATCACAGCCAATAACCCCAACAAGAAAATTGGAATTTACTACGAGAAAGGTGGGCTCTTGAGTGTATGGTACTCAAACACGAAGCTTTGTGCAGGTTCAATCCCGAAATTCTACCAAGGTCACCAGAACATGACAAAACTGGATGTGAGCTTAACAGGGCAAACACAGTACGGAAGCACTTTATTGAGGGCATTGCAAGAGCAGCAACAAACAGGGCGTATTCCATTAGATCTTAAAGTTGATGCTCCCGTTTCTATCAAACTTGGGAGGTTGAAGCTGAGGAAGGTGACGATCTTGGGGGATTGTTTGTTGGTGGTAGATAGCTTATCCACCAACAATCTGATCAGCATCAAAGCTAGTAATTGCAAGTTTAAATTGAAGCTTTGAATTTCATGCCATGTATTGCACCAGGCCTTCTTTCTTTTCATTTCTCCCCATTCAGCTCTCACTCATTTCCCGGATGCTATTTTATATATATATATATATACACACACACAATATTTATGTAATATCGGTGATTAAGAATACATTATTTTGGGAAAGCAGAAAATTGTTGAGTTGAAATGCAAGCCAACTGCATGCTTGCAGGCAGACATCAAATCACTCCGATACTAGATGCTTTATAGAGCTGTCAGTGTAATACGACTTCTTGTTTTGATAGCCCATGAAGGCCATGGACTGGCCAGAAGAAAAAGGGTAAGGGCGGTTGGGTGCGGTGGAGTAGAGCCATGTCATGGCAGAAGCTAAATCAATCGGAGAAATCGCTCTGGTTTTCCATGTGTATTGCGACGTACGGTGAAATCATTCCGGTGTTAAAATGCAAGTTTTTGATTCGAGAGATTTTTTGTCCTCTTCTCCTGTCCCGTTTTCATTAAAAGCTTGTTCGCGGATGCACGAGTTCTTACCCAATGAAATTACTTTTTTGCACCAAGAGACAACCTCGTTTAAAGCCGTTGGCAAAGGATCTTACTGGCTTTTCACATATTTTGTAGCAGTTAAAATACTTCTTTGCCCCCGAGATTACGAGGATATTTAGCTGTTGGACGAGGATACTTCAGGTTTTTCAAAATTTATGTACAGTGAGGCAGTAATAACAGTAATGAGATTATATGGCAAGAAAACCACAGCATCAAATCAAATGTTGGCTGGCTGTACTGTACATCAAGAGAGGTATTCCTCGGGAAAAAAGAAAAAAGAAGAAGAGAGGAAAAATGATGACTTTATTTCTTTCCCACGCCATTCCAAGCCGTGCACACACACCAGCTGTCTATCAAACTGGAAAACTTCGAGATCAATGAAGGGAACGGTCGTATGGCTACATGTGTGTATCTTTTCTGAGAATGCAGCATGACCCTAGAGCTGGTTTGAACTGGCTTGTCCACCACCAACACTCTCCTCATTCCAGGACGGGACCGCGGGAGGAAGCTGAAATTCATCGGGTTTCAGCGCCAAAGAAAAATCCGGCAATGTTGGCGCTGTCTCCATGATTCTGCAATCACCATCACCCAATCCCCAAATTACAGGATCAGGCGACTCCACTTGTTAACCATTCAATTTGGAAACGACTCCAAGTAAGAATTCACCTGCTAAAAGCACCACTTACTTTTCATGGGAATATAGGTCACGGTTAATCCGCACCTTGCTACAAGTATCTTTTGGAATTTTCTCTGAGAGGTACTTCATGGTTCCCCAAAGCGGTGGGTTTCTGAACCAAGACGAATCAAAACTTGAAAAGGGGACCCGAATAAAAATGCAGAGCACTATCAATCACTCGCTTAGAATTCAACAAGAAAGGCAAATGATTAAGATCATCCAAGTCCTGATACAAAGGCCCATGGAAACAACAAGGTAGGGTGTTGCCAATTTCAAAGACATGCCAAGGCACTGAAGCATTAATAGCCAAGAATCCCAGCAATGGTTTATTTTTCTAATGGTATCATAGATTTCCTTGTAGCATGCAATGAGATAAAGACAAAATGAATACGTTTCTGCTTTCTTTAGTGAAGATTAATATCCCCTAACCACTTGCATTTTATTGAGATTATGAAAAAAAAAAAAAAAAAACAAGACCATAAAACAAAATGAACTGGAGGGACTTCACTAGATGCATTACCTTGACAAAGGAGAGGCTGCATTGAATGCCTCACATGATCGCTTACTTTCTTTAAAATACTCATCTGCAGCTTGCAAAGCAGCTACAGCCATCCCGTGAGACTTTTCTGTGTTCCCTTCATCAAGGATTAAACCATGATAATAGTATGCTGCAGCCTGGTTTGGAGAAACAATATTACTACAAGAAAAGTGATTTTCATTGATGGCTACGAAAAGGAAAATACAAGGAGCGAAAACAGTTAGAAAGGATTTAAAAAGAAAAACAAAAACATGGTGTGTAAAGAAAGTTCTAATTACAGCACAGAATGAGCAACAAAGATCGAGCCAACAAGTAAATGGTTAGAAAAGTCAGCAGTGAGCTTATATTAAATCAATTTCAGTCTGCTGATCCAAATTGCAACAAGTCTCACGCTGTGGGAAGGTCAAATGACATAAAGACAAATCATTTTTGTTATCTGGTTGCTTCTTGTGTGTGTGTTGGAAGATTCTGAGAGGACAAGATGGTTAGGTGTCATTGATCGGTTTTGATCAAAACCATTTGTTTAGCTATCAAGAATCAGGAAAAAATGTCAGGCTGTCATGAGATTAAAGATCAAGGGCAATTTGAGAGTTGTTATAGCAAACACAGTTCTTCAATGCGATTCAGCTTGTTTTACCAATCACTTGATCATTGATGTGGGAAAAGGTGAAAATGGGAAGCAAAGTAGGGTGAGATGAAGAAAGTAAGTTAAGTGTTTAAAACATCATTAATATCCCTATTCCAATGCCAATGAAATGCTGTGAATTAGATGGTTGGTTCGATTATTACTAGTTCATGTTTTCTGTGCAACATTGCATGGGGCAAATACATCATTTTCAGTTTTAAGATCTGAAAGCAACAGGAAGGACAGCTTCTAACATGAATGATGACAAAATACAGAGAGGAAACAAAGGAATGAAAGAAATATTTGCATACCTTTGCCTCCACATATTTCCACTTTATGAAAAGCCGGTGCTTTCCCCCCCAACCATTTGCTAATGGAAGGTTCATTATATTATCTTGAGCCTGTCAAGAAAACAATAAGGAAAAAATAAGATGAAGCTACAAGAGAAGCATTTGTAATCAATATAAAACTGTTGTTTGTACAAAAACTGAGTTTATAATTTCTTTTACACAGCTAGTGCCCCTCATACCTGCTGCCAGCACTTTACCATCTCACAAGCAAGCCTTCGCTTCACTGCAAGAGTAGCTTTGGCACTATCGATTGCCATTCCTAATTGGATATCAACACCCTGCATCAAATGGAATGGATAGAAAAACCACAAGACAGTGAAAAGAATATTTAACCAAAACAGAGGAAAACAAGAAAAGGGGGTGAACTGAAAACTGTAAAAGAGAATTCTATCTATAGGAATTAGCAGCTCAAAGACAACTCCAAACAAAATGTAGGGAAGGTGGAAATCTTAATCATTCTGAACATGTCAGCTGCTAAAAGGAGTTTTTCCAACGAATCATATCACAATATATTGCCCAAAGAGGTTTCTTGCTCCTAATATGTCCTTTTATGTGCTACAAGTCTAATTAAAAGGATGAGGTGTCGGAGTCCTATATATCAACAATGCAAGAGAATGATTGATATCAGTTAGTGGGTAGCCAACTTCTGTGTTGGTAATCTAGAAAGTCGTAAAAAGAGAAGTTTCATCTCAAATCTACTACATAGTCTCCATGTGCAACAGCCATTCATACATGTCAAGGATAGCACGGGCAGAATTTCTGACTTCATCAAAAAAAATCATAAAGGAAAATAAGCTACTACCTGTCCCAATGCTTGAAGGCAAAGTGCTCTTAGAACACCTTCCGCAAGGTCCACTGGCAAATCCTCCCTGGAAGCAATTGTTATTCAAGTAAGATTGGTTATTCAATGAAGATAAATATAATGAAATATGAACAATTCCACTCTTGATAAGTCTTTCATCTATGCAAACCTTAGTGAAGTAGGAAATTGTGGGAGCACATGCCGAACAGCACAATCCAGATACCCTGCAGCCTTCAAGAAAATATCAACTGATGCTCGCCTATTCTCTGTGACAGACTCACAAAAATAAAGGTGCAAAATTAAGCTTTTGTAACAGGAAGAGTAGAGATCTAATGTGAAGCATAGTGAAAGGTAACAACTGAACATATGTGCATGAATTAATTTTACATCAAATATGATTAGATTAACTAGCAAGATATTTCTGAATATTCATTGAGGCAGCTTTCTCAAACACATGGAAAACTCCTTCCAAACAAGGTAACATTCCCAATTCATTGTGGTTTTCAAATAGCTATTAAAGTCGAAGCAATGTTCTCTGGTTTTAAAATAGTAATATTAAAAAATATTGCTTATAAAACAAAAAAAATCTACCAAAAAAAAATCATCACGCAGATGGCTAAAGGATAGAGTAATCACCAAATTTGACTATGCACTAAACAGACCAAAAGTGGGCATTGGTATTTGGTCTTTCAATCTCATATGACATATTGAGATGGTGCAATTAAGTTTTTAGGTTTCATTTCACATCCCTCTATCTATTACTCGTATTAAGTACACACTTTAATGGTCTTCAAGTTAGATCACTCGTTAATTGAAGGCTAGATGCTGAATGCTTAAGAAATGCCCTGCTGTTCTAATTGCATGTCCATGTTTAAGTATAGTAAGACAGTAGATTCTGATAAACATAATTATGAACTCAACTGTCACCAACATTTTTTGTCAATATATTAGATCAACACCGCTGTCTGCCACAACAATTAATCTCTCTTTTTTGTGTATAATAGCGCCAAGTATGCAATCATAGCCAAGATCCAGATGGACAGTATAAGAAATATCACAAATGGCTTCCTGACCCAGCAGTTACTCTCCAAACTGCTGGACAAGGACAGTACCTTATGTTTGCCAAATGAGTTTTCATTTCTAGAAAGAAAATTATTAAGAAATGTCACACACAACAAGCTTCATCACTCGATTCACTTAAAGTTTTGACAAAACAACTACCTTCCGACACTTTTGGCTGATAACCATCAGCAGATGTTCTTGGAAGAAGTAACAAGTTGGCCTGTGATAATGATAGCATTGCCATCAAATGCAAAACTGACAACACCTCATACCATGCATTAGAAATGGCTGTTTCCTACAAAATTCCACAGTACATATAAAATCATTAATTATCCATCTCAGAAGGAATTGCAAACCATAAAACAGAAGATTTCAACTGGTAGTAAATAGATGAGCTAGAGCACACTCCCACCCACCTCTGCTTCATCTTCTTGATTCATCCACGCAAATTGCACGTTGTGTTGTAGCTGGCTTCCATCTTTAACTAATCCTAACAGAACAGGCAAGTAGTCTTGAAGAGCCTGATGAAGATCGGCCAATGCTGAACCTCCTGCAGACAACAATAAACATTGAAATTCAAACAACTTCACCTATAGCTGATCTATCAATCTGCACCAGTATAATTACAACCCACCATGTTGTGTAGCACTTTTTCTCCTTGTTCTTGAAACTGTCGGTGCTTCTTGGCCAGCCATAACAACAACACGAGTTCTCAAAGCAGATAGGCGTTCCATTAAATTCTCAGGCAAGTGATCACCAAGTGACAGAGAGAAATCAACAGGCTTTGGTATCCGATAACCAGGTACATAAACAGAAACATCCCCAATACTCCCTGGTCTCTTTCTAGTTCCAACTGAATCCTGCGGTGTAGACACCAGACATCCCATATCCTAATTGTTACTGTATACACGAATTCAAGGAACAGAAAGTCAGTTAGTGCAGTACAAACACGTTTGTTGGGCATAAATGATCTCTCTTGCAAGGAAAAAAAGTGATTCATAACACAATAAGGGTATTGATTCCCGTGGCATGAAATTGTACAAAAGATAAAGGCAGCAATTAAGTTCAAAGAACGCAGACAGCAATCATAAGGAAAAGTGGAGGATTTGCAGTAAACAAGCCACAAATGAAGTAATTAAATTTCCCAACCAACAAAGCACAAGTAGTAGGTCACTCACGAGCAGTCTTCAAATAACTCTTTCTAGAACTCTCCAAAAGCTTTTGAAAAAGATTGTTTGTAGTTAACAATTACAATCTACTTATAATATCCCTTTCCTAACAAATTTCATCACCAAACAACATTAAGAGATAGATTAAGTCACCTGGTCCCCAATTAGAAGAATCGGAAATGGGTCAAAATTTCAAGTAATTTCTGCACAGAAAAGAGAGATAAGAATTCAATAACAGAGAGAGTCAATAAAAAGAGGCGACCAATAAAAGTAACTGAATCACAAGAAAAGCGTGACACTACATAATTCACTATCTTCCCCATTCAGATAAAAGGAAAAATGCAAAGTGTTATGCAACCACTATAACTTGGAAAGGGAGAAAGTGATGTGCTTTTCCCATCACACATAAAATAAAAGGTAAAAAGAGGAATGTGAAGCAAAAGGGCAATTGGATTCGAGCAGAATTGAAATAGCCTTGCAGAAGAAGCATCAACTCAAACAAAACGGTAGGTTGGTAGCACGCAGATCGAAAACAACTCAGTAAATTCCGATAAATGTACGATTACACCAGTAGAAAAATGGACAAAGATTGTGAGTAAAGTGTTTCCAAAATCAGTGTTAAAATAAAAACAAGCAACCTAAAACCCATGAAGCAAAGTAAAGACATCCCCTTTTATTATCCTTTTCCACTGTACTTGAAATCAAAAAGATTAAGGATCCAAACTTCAGCAAAACAAACAAATGCCCTAAACCCCATTTGTGCCAATTCAACAGCCTTTTGAAACTTAGCTAAATTTGACAGGAAAATACATCATAGAATTTCAAGCTGCAAGAAATAAACTTTTTGCACATGTTAGTATGTCATCATCTCCAAGCAACGAAACAAAAGAACCCAAGAGGAAAAGGCGCCATTTTCAACAAGTAAATTGAAAACATACTAAAGAAAGAAAGACGAAAAAACTGTCTTGTCATCAAAGCTTTTTATACTAGTAGTAACGGAAAGTCACAACTGAGCTATAACCGAAGCCAAATATAGAGAGGGCGAAAGGGTGTCAAAAACCAAGGAACAAGAACGAAAAACTTCAACTAAACAAGGCTAAATTCTCTAATAAGAAATAAAAACTCAATAAAGAGAGAAGGAAGAGAGGGTTGATAAGCTTAGAAGGTTCGAATGAAAATTTGTTGCTTTTCTCAGAACGTAGTGTAAAACTCTCTCCCTCTCTCTCTATCTATATATACATGAAGAGGATTTATTGTTACTATTACAAGTAAAAAGAGTGTTTGCCTTTCTTATAGTGGCAAATGTTAGTGTCTGTGCTTGATTGGCGCCTAACGCAGGCACCCCACCACAGACGTACTCTTTTAAACCTTCAACTATTGACTGTATCTTTGTCCCTCGAAGCTTTAACTTCAACCTTACTTCTCTTCTTCAACTTTGATACAAACATTTTAAGATCCCAAGATAGAAAATAGAAAAAGTAAGAATGTCTTTCTCAATCATTCTCTAGTTACTTAGCTTTCAACTCTTCAACAAAAATAAAATGTGCGGAGATGAGATACTCTAGATGAGTCAACATGCGTGAACTTGGCCTAAGAACCAATAAAATTATACTTGATAAGTGTAAAAACGGATAAACTATTTCAAAATCGTTTAAAATTGTGATTTTCCATCCAAGTTTACAAGCTTATAGAAAGAGTATAAATACACTCTAAATTCTCTATCTCCATTCCCGATTTCATTTTCTTGTTCTCCGAAAACTCCACTTCTGCACTTTTACCGGAGTGTAAAGCTCCAAAAATTACACTGTAAAAGAACCTCCAACAAGGCAAACCCGAATGTTGCAATAAATGGTGAAACTTTGGAGTTATGGCACGAGGTTTTGTTATTGTTTTGAGGATACCATGTAGGGATAGTAACCGAAGAGTAGAGCCTAGGTTAATCGGAGGGGAAAACAATTGCTTAGCTTGAATCTCTGAATCTTGCCTTGGTAATAATAATAACAAGACAAAAAGTAGTTAAAACCATGATGGGAAACAATAATAATTAAATCATGACGACAAGCATATAAAGTTATGCTCCTCTTATTAAAGTATAGGCTTTGTTATTTTTTAAAATATTAATCACGAAATTATGGACCATTGCTTTAAAAAAATCTATATATTTTTGTTCTCGAAACAAAAAACACAGTCACAAAAACTATGACAGCACCGGATATACTAAATTGGTAGCATTTACCTGCCCTCCGCTCTGCTCCGATGGTGTCTATTGGTGGATGATAATTTGTATTGACTTGCTCCACCACAGAAAATAGACTCCTCATCTATCAGACATTGACGCTCAGCTTAATTAACTATACAAGTCCTTGCCAAGTAAGAAAAACTAATAGAGATCGATCATAGAGATCGATCAAAAGGACAAGTGTCACACGAATGCATGCCTCCACCTGGTCAATAGAGAACCATGATGATCATCAAAACCTTAGCCAGCCAGCCAGCCTGCCTGCCTGCCTGAGTCAAGCTAGGTTTAAAGCTCGGAAAGATATGGCCAACTTGAATCCCACTTGCCACATGAGTCTAGCAAGTGGGAAGGTGGTCACTTTTCTTGACATCTTCGCGTATATCTCATGAATACTTGTCCATACTCTACTCTCCCACCAACATAATCATTAAGCTTAGCTAGGGTTATATAATACATATCCAGCCAGTCCTTCGGGAAAATCTGCCCATTAAGGTTATATAATGGGAGTTATTTAAGCATTTTGGGGCCTAGCACAAATGGGAGTTCAAGCCATGAGGGCTAGGCAATGGTCACAATCTTTATATGAAGAAAACGACACAAGATATCAAGAGTTGATGCGTCATACTTCACAAGCACCTCCCACCTCAAACAAGACTAGTTGCCAAGCTACTACCCTTTCCCTTTTTGCCATGCAACTCATTTATTTCTTATATTTGCACGAGCAAATTAATTATTACATCATTTGGGGGGGCAGGAAATCTTAATTAAGCTTATTTTACTCGATTTGATTCCCCTAGATTACCATAAATAAATATATAATTTTTTTATGTTAATTAGCGGGCTAAAGATTTAGCAATATCCAAATCGGGGTTGGAGGAATCCGATAGCTCTTACGTTGCTTCTTTAGCCTAATTAATAACAGCAATTAATTTTAAATCATTTCGATAATTTTTATCCACGATAATATCCACTACCCACAGCATCAACGTTCATACTAGCTAGCTAATTTTATACCCTGTGTATTTATTAATTATCTTTCAGTTATAATTAAGAAAATAAATAAAGTAGAGTTTGATTGATGCTTGGATATTTTAGATATGCAAGTATACCCCCCTCAACTATAATTAAGAATGACCTAAGAGTTCTTTAAATAATGTCAGAAAGAACAATATCACTATATTTTGTACAGTACAAGGCTATATATTATGCATGCTCAAGCATATATAATCAATTATCATATTTCATAACTATTGAGGGATTTTAAGTTTTACATTGTTAACAAATCATCTCACCTAACAGTTTAAGTTTATAAGTGAAGTCTCATGATATGATTTATATTATTCTCTAACACACCTCTTCAAGTGAAAGCCCTTTGGACTCGAAACTTGCATATACCCATATTATCTTGTGCTTGATTTTTATAAAATAAAATAAGAGTGATTAGATTTGAACTCGTGACTGCTGAGTTAACAAGACGCTAATACGATATTATGAAATCATCTCATCTAAAAACTTAAACTTATAAGTGAAGTCTCATGATATGATTTATATTATTCTCTAACATACATCAAATGATTTAAATTTGATGTTTATATTATTCTCTAACATACATCAAATGATTTAAATTTGATGTTATCGCCTATACAAACACTAGCCAGAGACACCCATCCTAATAAAATAACATTTATTAATCAACCCTCCATGTCCATCAATTTAATGGTGTTGCCTATGTAAACATTAGTTGGAGGCTTTGTTCAAAAAAAAAAAAAACATTAGTTGGAGGCACTCATCCTAATAGATGACCATATAAATAACCCCCCTATTAATCAACCCTCTGCGTCCTATCATTAGAGCTCTGTTCATTAGAAGGGTAGTCAACGTGACAACATCTCGTAATGCGAGTGTCATTGGAATGGGAGAAGGTGTGGTGGATCTTTCAGTGTCATAATTATCTAAAGTCCATGAAAGTCAAGCTTGTTGTGATTATTTTTACTATGTCATCTTATGGTGGGGTTAATTAGTGACAAACTACATGAGAAATTATGAGAGGCAAATTGATACTTGAGATTAGATAAAAACTCTTATAAAAAGGAGATTAGTCATTATAATAGAAAATTGTATCAAATGTTGCAAAATTTAAATCAAGTTATAAAGAGTGTTGTTAAGTACTTCAATGAAATGAAACTTGTTATGATTGAAGCTATTGTTGAAGAGGATAAAAAGTCTACAATTTCTCGATTCCTAAATGTGTTTAATCATAATATAACTCATTATGGAATTGCATCATTACATGGAGTTGAAGGAGATGGTGCATGATTATGAAGGTGGAGAAATAATTTAAACATAGAGATACCATTGGCAAAGCTAGCTATTAGGCCCTTCAACACCTTGAAAACCCATTTGAAGGCTAACATAAGGGTGGCGCATCATAGCTAAACGAGGAGGGTAAGGTCAAATATCTTAGACAAAATAAAGACACCTCGATCGTTTTTAAGGTAATAATATTACTCTTCTTGTAACTATGACATTAAATACTTTTGCCGTTTAGGTTTGGTTATATATAACTTCATAGTGTCCAAATAAAAGAGTCATGGTCATTAAAGCTAATAATGAGGATGAAGAGGAGAATATGCCACCACTGGAGGATGTCGATAATGTTCATGATCAGTATCTAGTTGAGGTAGTGAGCAGAGAACTGAATATACATGTCAAAATGGATGGATTCAAAAGGTCACAGAAAGAACATATTCCAAATGAGATGTCATGTTCAGCCAACATATGTAGTTCAATTATAAATAGTGGTAGTTACATTAATATAGAAAATACTGAATTGGTGGGAAAGCTAAACTTGCACACTATCAAACATCATACTCAAATTACATAATTAGTATTATGTTGTGTTGTAAAACAATAACTTGCCATCCAAACGGCATGTCAGATCAGATTAAAAGGCAGAAAGATGATTCGAAAACTCTTCTTCCCCTGAAGACATCTCCTATCATCTTCGAGATAATGGCTTCTGCTCTCTACGTTACTTGATTATCTGCTGAAATAAAGAAAAGACCACCTTCAGAATTTCATTCTTTTGGCGGGACCTTGATCAATGATCGGATCAACAGGAGGAAGTTGTGGCTCTCCTCCTTGTTGGGTTTCTGGGGCCTTTTCGTCTTCTGTAGTTGGTTGGGGTACATAGCCTTCAGGAAAAGATGGTGGTGGAGGAGCTGGTGGTAACTGCAAAGAAAATAAAAGGAAAGAAAGAAATCATCAATTGGTATCTAATATCATTTCACAGCCCTCAGATTGGTGTCTAAAGTAAGCAATGATGGGTGATTGGACAAGGAAGTAAACAACAAATAACAACAACAACAACAACATGAAAATAAAGGCTTTATAACATGCATTTTTCATCATTATGGATGCAATAATTGACAAGGGCAAATCGTCACAAATAACTCATGGCTGAACATAGAGTCATGACATGCTAACTTTTAACAATAATGGGCATTTTTCTTGTCCTATACTTGTATTATCTTTATCACAGGACCACACATTTTGATCAGATATGTCAAAAGTCACCTTGCGCTGTAAGGAGGCAATGATATGATCTATTCGCTTAACTTCCTTGAAGTCAATTACTTCTTTACCAATCTTTGATTCAGAAGCAGCGCCCTCATTTTCAGAATCAACTGCACCAGAAATAACAAAATAATTAAACTAATGAAATTGAACCTGATAATGATGTCGAAGAAAAGTATGAATAACTTTATGTTCAGCACTATCACCCTTGGAGTTAGGGGTACCTATAGACCAAGGCCAAAAAAATATGTTCATATGGAGTTCCAGTCAGTACTGGGAAACACATTAGATAAAACTTGTAATAAAAAAATAAAAAAAAACTTTATCATCTCCCATGGTCTAGGGAGCATTATGGATACAAAAGGTATGGGTTGGCTTTTTATGCACCATGCAAAAAACTCTAAATGAAAATCCAGGTTGAAATGACCAGTATTACAGGTTGTTTTGCAGGACAAGGTTATGCATCCACACTTCTTTAGAAATTGGTTAAAATTGCTGTGGAATATGGATTTAGGATATTTAAGGTGTATTATAAGAAAAATATCAAACTTTAGTGAAGAATCTGCAAATTAGTTAATAAATCATCCAGCAAATTAGAATATTTAGTGAACAATGTCAATGTCATGAGAAAATACAATCATGGTAACTAAAATTGATAGGAAAATGGGAATTTGCAACCAGTTTTGCGAACCACACTAACTAGATAAAATGCTGCAATACACAAAGTAATCTCATACAAAATGCAACTTCAAATACATAACTCACTTATTCATGTGAAGCCCTCAAATTACTCACATGGAAATCATCAAATCCAATAGTGTGAAATATCAACAATGAAGCTTCATTTTGAAACAAACAAAACAAGCTCTCAATTATTTCGGGTAAAAATACTCCAAAAGACACCCCAGGGATGCATTTCATTCACACTGAAAACATGACATATAACCTTCAATGACAAAAACTATCTGATCACTATGAAATAAAAAGAGCAAAGGTAAGTAGTGTTCAATACCGTATCCAATCTTCTCCAACTTTGATGCAGCAGTACCAAAAGCCTTTGAAATGTAATACAAAGCCCGTCCCTGACATAAGTAGCAGTTCAAGTGTGTTTGAGATTGTGATAAAAGTTGTTTTTTGTTTAGAAATGCATTGAATATTTTTTATTATAATTTTTTTAAAATTTATTTTTGATATTATCACATCAAAACGATCCAAAATCACAAAAAATTAATGTTTAAACCTAACAAAATTCAAAATCAAGATCCAATCGCAATCACACACACACACTCTGGGATTGTGCTGTGTAAACAACATCATATCATCTTGCTACATTATCTCATCCAATCATTAATACTTTAATCATTTGACAAGAGTACAATCTATGAATATGCTTTCCAGCCCAAACTTGGATCACAAAGAATAACATTATCTATACATCCTACATCAGATTCTAATTCATTTTAATACTTCCTCCCTGAATATGCTACATGGGATGAAATGAATTTAACTCTAAGCTTCTATGTACCAAAAGGACTTGTCTTTTCTTTCAAGAAATTATTCTTATAACCATGTTTGATATGCAAATCCTATCTAAACCAATCATGAATGACCTAATGATAATGTTATTGTGGGAAATCACAAACACCCAAAAGAAATCTAACAAGAAGAGACTCACAACTCGAGCTGCAAACACACTGCAAAGCTGTGGTGCTTGGTATATTGACCCATCCAACACATAATAAGTCAACATTGGGGTAACTTTCTCTGCACTGTCCCTCTTCTGTTTTCGAAAAACAAACAAATGTGGCTCCATCACTTCACTCAACATATACTCTGTTCCCGTCATCTTCCTTATTACAGGAAAGAAAAAAAAGTTCATTCATCCAAATTAGAAAAATCTACAAGAAAATCAACGTTACCCAATTGAATTATGTGTACTTACAATAAGTGGGAGAGATCAAGGGGGTGAATGGATTGCGACCGGAGATGCTCGTTATTGCAAGTCCAATCATAGAAAGGGGACAAAGCGAAGTAATCAAAGACTAAGTTTCGATCAAGAGGATATGTGTTTAGCCAAAGCTGGTCCCTAAAGCATATCCCTGTCATGTCTGTTCCAGGAGGCTGCGGCGGCGGTGTTGGCCCCATTGGAGGAGGATTTGCTTCGAAGTTGGGTGGGAGTTGCAGTGGTACAGGTGGTGTTGCCATTTTGAGGGGGAAACAATGCAGAGAGACCAACTAGTAAAATAAATATAATTAGTTTACTCCAATGTTTGACTCCCACATATATACCTAAATTTTAAATTTCTTCTAAAATAGATTTATTTACATAATATAATAAAAATATTGTGATCCAACATAACTTATTTATATTAATTTTGAACAACTTTAGTCATGTATAAAATTTATATACCATGGCTTACCCATTCTTTTATATCAAATCCTCTATGTAAATTGAACCAAATCAATCCCTTTATTGAAACTAAAACTAAAGGTATTGATTTGATCCAATATATTCAAGAAGGATATTACCTGTATAGCATAATAAATGGCCTCTTACTTGAAAGAAGAAATACATAAATTCCTTCTTTCCTTTCTGTATCAGTAGACAGTATTTATTTAAGGCTTAACATGTAAAGAGACGAAACTAAAAAAGATGTGAGTTTTACAAAAAAACTGAAATCAAATCAATTCATATGAGCATGGATTATTAGTTGTTATAACTCGCAAACAATTATCTTGTTTTTTTAAGAATAAAACGAGCGGATATGTTACAGAAAATGCATATATTTTGTTAAATAAAGGAGGAAATAGAATTAAATAACTCGATCCTAGGAAACTAATGATTACAAAAAAAAAAGTCTTCTTCCTCGACTACACTACGACGATACGTTACTAATACGTCAAGCCAAAGAGGGAAAACATGAAGTAGGAGTAGAAATTGGCTCTGTTTCCTTCAATTTTCTTCTACGCAACCAAACAGAAGGCAATTTAAAGAAAAAAATGCTGGGAGAAAGTAACGTACGGAGCAGGAATCGGCACGGAAAAGTTGTACGGATCGCTACAAGAAACCGTCGCGCGAAGTTACGCAAACCAGTAAGAAACAATCTGAGAGATAATTGCTTGGTTTTTCATGAATGGGGAACTGCTGTCGACACTCTGTTGGTGAAGATTGAAGGAGGTGGAGGAAGCAGGGAAGATTTTGCTGGGTTTTAGGGATGGGCTTTTCGTTTCTACACTTAGGCCCGGTTTACAAGCCAATCGAATTTGGTCATGTAAACAAAAGGAAAGGTTCGGAACCGGGGCCAAAGTTGGACTTCTATTTATTAAAAATATTGTCCAATTCACTACCTCGCTCCAGAATTCTATGAGAACCTCCCTTTCAACTAGCATGCTATTGACCATATTTATAGTTGCTCTATTTTTTCTCCCAGCGACCTCATTTTGCTAGGGTGTGTATGCAGTCGTGAGTTTTCTGCTTATTCCATGGCTTTAATAGAATTCATTAAATTTCTGAGAGTTGAACTCTGCTCACCTCTGTGTCCTTAAACAACAAATGCTCTCACTTGCTTCTTTTTCGGTCAACACATTAAACTTCTTGAAAGTCATTAGAGCTTCTGACTTCTCAGCAATGAACTGCACTCAAATCTTCCTGGGTGTGGTCATCTATAAAAGTGATTAGATATCTTTTATAACCGAGAGATACTAGAGTTATTGACCCACATATATCAGAATGAATCAACTGCAACTTCCTAAAAACTCTCCACTCACTTTGTCTGGGGAATGGGTCCCTATGTTGCTTTCCAATCATGCACCCCTCAAACAATTTAGTTTTATGTTGCTTTCCAATCATGCACCCCTCAAACAATTTAGTTTGGACTGTCAGTAATGACAGTCCCTTCACTATTTTTTTATGGTGCAGGGTCTTCAACCCTTTGTAACTCAAATGCCCATAACAGCAGCGCCACAATTGTGTTTTTTCTTCAGCAACAGTGTTAAAACAAACATGTCCTCTATAAGTTATAGATGCCAACACTACAAACATTCTATTCATACACATCTCACTTTTCATTATCAATCCCCTAGAAGGGTAAAACAGTTTGCACACATTATCTCTAATGAGAATAGCTAGCTTTCTCTCTTGCAATTGGCCAATACTCATAATATAATAAACTTAGGTAATAATTTGAGTTACCCCTTCAACCTTCATTCTAATACTCCCTATTCCCATCACCTCCATTCTAGAATTATTTCCCAATTTAACAATTAGACAAGATACTTCTTTTGTCAATTTTTGGACACAAATAATAATAATATGATTATATTATTTCATTATTTCAAAATTTTGTAGCTAGAGAGGTTCAAACTCCCGCACCCCGCTTGGGGGCGGATCTAACAACTCGGCTAGCGAGTTCTTTGTGCACTTCTAGTCTAGAAATGTAAGTATAGTATTGTATAACACTGTTACTGTCCACAATAATCTGAGTCTAGGTGAACAGTGCAAAAACATTGTTCAAAATCGGACCTCTTTTAGTTTTTAGAATAATAATTATTATGTAAACTTGAACTCTTCTTCTTTCTTGCACAGAATAGCGCGATCAATGGTTAAGGAAGATAAGAAGGTTATGGAGTGTTTGATGTGTATTTTAAGCTTTTATTCTGTTAAGATTCTTGTGCTATCAAAAGGGTCTATTTCCATGACTTGGCTTTTATAAATCTCTCTATAATAATTATTGATTTATTTTAAATATCTGAAAAGCTTGGCTTTTATATCTTTTAAAAAGAGTAGTCTTATAATAAATATTCATGCGATAATCCATCATGAATTCTAACCTCCACGCCTAATAATTATCAACAGTAGTAATGTTTAGAAGAATTATTTTAAATCATGCATGGTGCTAGCCTTGTAGCAAACTTGTCCTAGCATGCAGGTTTTATTTTCATGATTGCACGTTCGCACAGAGACTTCGGGCCCTGGATCTCAGAATCATATGGGCACAGCTCAATTGAAATAAATCTCAAAAGTTCACAACAAACACACATAGACCCGACTTCAATAATTTTCTGATTTGTATCTTCTTCTTCTTCTTCCTGGCATCAGCTGGTTTTGTATTGCCAGTCTTCATCCAAGAAACTTCGAAAAGCCATTTGATTTTCCCAGCCGGGTATCTCTTACGAGCCAGGAATGTTCTCAATAAAATATTTTAAAGGGAAACCCTATAAACTAATCCTTCCCCCGAGCCTGGTAGTGGGGCTTCTAAATCACTTAAAGCTAGCTGGTTTCTGCTGGCGTATAAATATTTTTTATACATATAAACAACACGAACCCTCCGGCCATAGCTTGAATATCGAATCCATACATACATACATACATACATATGTATATATACTGACCGTGTATGAATTTGGTTATACAACGCGGCAGAAAATCAGGGGCTTGATTCTTGGGCAGGACAGAATTCCATCGATCCCAACCCGTTCAACTGTCTTTGCATCTTGACTTGACTGGTTTTGTGGCTCCATGTTACCCAGTAACCTGTTAATATATATACAACCTTGTCGTTGACAGATAATGCCCTGTGTTAGAGATTCATTCTACACTATAGGCTTCTTTGTTTATTAGAAAATATTTATTTTTCTCAAACTTAATATAAAAATAGATGCCTAAAAAACACAAGAACCAAAGTTTGTATAAAATCAAATTGATGAAAATAAAAATAAAATATACAACAACTAAAAGATCACAGACAAATTTAACATATAAAATATATTTCTAAAATTTTCTTAGAAGAATACTTTCTGAAGAACTAAAGTAGATTTGTTTTTAATTCGAAAGTCTTTTTCATTCACAAATATCTATCTTTCAAGAAAATAAAAGATATTATTAATTTTCTAAAAACCCACTTTTCAGAAAACAAATCATTAAAAACATTTAGTATATGTCTTCGGTCTTGTCTTCTTAACAAAGCAAGAAACAATCTATTGTTCTGTTCATATATTGAAACACAAACCAAGTTGCTACAACATGAAAGGTTGAAGTGGTCTCAAGACCGGTGGTACAACGCTCGAAGCCATCACGCAAATTAACAACCCTAATGGCTATATATATATATATATAGCAGAGTATAGTGTTTCATTATTATATATCTCGAGCTCTCAACTTGACAACATTGTGACCCTCTCTCTCTCTCAGAGTCACGACGGTAGTATATTAACCACATATATACTACTATTTACATGATCGAGTTTACCCTCCCCCACCACCCGTTAATGCGCAGGTCAAAGTTTGAGAGTTAATCAATTAGGAGCTTAATGTAATTATTTAAACTAAGGTCACTGACTCGATTAGCATCTATCTTCATCATCACCTTGGAGGTCACTCATTTAGGGTTCTCTCTCTTTGTAGCTGAGCACAGCACGTGTAGACTTTGGAGTACTGGTTGAAGCAATGTTTCCCTTTTCTCCCCGCCCACTTGAATTAATAATCCCTCGTCTCTTTCCCCCGGGGACATTGTAAGTTGTGTCCTCAGCACATTAAAAATCTAATTAATGGTGACCAGTGAGAACAGAATTGCTTATATCGTAGTTTATTACATGCAACAATGCTATATCTACTCAACCAACGCGGCCGCACCAAGTCTTCAAAACTAAGGTCAACGAATCTTTATAAGAAGTGATTATCAACTTTAACTACCTTCCTTGAAATATAACTGATATTTGGATTACCCTGGCAGGTTTCACAGACCCTCTCCCTCCCTCCCTCCCTCTTCTTCCAAGAAACCTTCACAGAAAATGAGAGGAATTTATTCGGCAACATTTATGATCTCGTCCATCTTGTTCATAGTTTTTCTTGCACAATTGCTTGTATGCAAAAAGAAGAGCAAGGAAACGACAAGGTACAGGTTGCCACCAGGTAGTAGAGGCTGGCCATTAATTGGTGATGGCTTCAACTGGTACAATGCTGTTGCTGGTTCTCATCCCCCTCAATTTGTTCAACAACAAGTCAATAGGTACAATCTTCTATTCTTAATTACCATTTATTAACAATTATTGAGAGAAGATTTTCTCCCCATGTTTTACATTAATTATGAAGGCATGCTCATGGTATATAGTTGACATGAACAGGTTTGGAAAGATATTCTCATGCAGTTTGTTCGGAAAATGGGCTGTGGTATCAGCAGACCCTGCCTTCAACCGGTTTATAATGCAAAATGAAGGCAAATTGTTTCAATCAAGCTATCCAAAATCTTTTAGAGATTTGGTTGGGAAAAATGGGGTGATCACAGTCCAAGGAGAGCAACAGCGAAAACTTCATGGAATTGCATCTAATATGATGCGTCTAGAGAAGCTCAAGTTCCATTTCTTGGATAATATTCAATTGGTTATGCTTCAAACTTTGAACAGATTTGACAACAACCAAGTCATTCTTCTCCAAGATGTTTGCAGAAAGGCAAGTAGTCCTTTAGTACTCTCTCTCTCTGTGTATGTATGTAATAACACTTTAACAGTTAGAATTAAGGAAAATTTAGGCCATCATGATGAATGGATTAATTACATGCTGGATCAATATTGATACTTGGTTAATGATTTATTATTGTTCAGGTAGCTATTAATCTGATGGTGAATCAACTACTTGGGGCATCAAGTGAGACAGAAATCGACGAGATGGCTCACTTCTTCTCTGACTTTGTCGATGGTTGTCTATCTCTTCCCATAAATTTTCCTGGTTTTGCCTTCCACACTGCCATGAAGGTAAACTCTGAAATGTCGAGTTCTTTGAGGATCATATCGTATATGTATTGTTAGTGATGCAGAGAGTAAATGTCATGGATTGGCAGGCAAGGGAGAAGATCATAAGAAAGATAAACAAGACAATAGAGAAGCACGGGGAAGAAGATTCATCAGAAGGTGGTGATGGGGTGCTTGGAAGGCTATTAGAGGAAGAAAGTTTGCCTGACAAAGCAGTAGCAGACTTCATTATCAATCTCCTTTTTGCTGGGAATGAAACAACAGCTAAAACCATGCTTTTTGCTGTGTATTTCCTCACTCGGTGTCCAAAAGCAATGCAGCAGCTACTGGTACTACCTACCTAACTATATATTAATTGATTTTCTGCTTAATTATGAGTACTAATTTCCACACCTCCTTCAGGCGATTGTTCATTGTATCCCATATGCTACGTCTTTTATATCATCCATCATCTTCATCTGGTCTGATGAATTTGTTGTTGCTTAATTTTATAAACAGGATGAACAAGATAGTATAAGGCGTAATTCTAGTGGTGGAGACGGAATGCTAACATGGCAAGATTACAAAGCAATGTCTTTTACTCAGTGTGTAAGTGATGAATATTAAAATTTTCCTTAATTAATCCCCTGCTATCCTACCAAGTTGCTTTCTTCCCGCTAGTCACATGCAATTAGGTCTGAGAGATCTATTTATTTATCGGATTAGTCTGTTGCTGGCACAAATTAATTAAATAGGTTATTGATGAAACACTTCGACTTGGGGGGATTGCAATATGGCTAATGAGGGAGGCAAAGCATGATGTGGTATACCAAGGTACATGCACTAAGCTCTGAGATGTTTTTAGGCTAAAAAGTTACTCGGGTTTCATTCATTAAACCTACTTTTTATATCAAATCATGGTGGGAACTTGGGTTTAAAAAGAGCTACAATTTGTAGTCTTTCTTTTTCTCCCCCAAACCACAAAAGCAAAAGCTACCACAAAACACAGGAAAGAATTGAGACTACTGGATTGGAGTGTCATTCATTAACTCGTTACAGTTTGATTGCAGATTATATAATTCCGAAAGGGTGCTTCCTGGTTCCATTTCTTTCAGCGGTTCACTTGGATGAAAATTTGTACACGGGAGCTAGCACCTTCAATCCTTGGAGATGGATGGAACCTGAAAATCAAGTACTACTTCATTCTTCTTCTTTACTTGCATATGCTTATCTTCATTTCACATTAGTAGGAGGGATTTTGAAGTTGTTTTTAATTAATCACTTGATCTCTTCGACATTGAACAATTGATTAATTAAAAAGGAAAAGAGAAATTGGAGAAGTAGCCCATTCTACTGTCCCTTTGGAGGAGGTGCTCGGTCTTGTCCAGGAGCAGAGTTGTCTCGTCTCCAAATTGCTATCTTTCTTCACTACTTTGTTACTACATATACGTACGTGATTCCTCTCTCGTTTTGAAATTAAAAATCTTACCATAGAAAAAGAAAATGCCATGGACCTTACAATTGGTGTTTCTCAACTTTTGAAATGGAGGGGTGAACAGATGGGAGCAGCTCAAGGAAGATAGGATGTCCTTCTTTCCATCTGCTCGCTTGGTTAATGGCTTCCAAATTCGTTTGACAAGTCGCCATCATCTCGACTCAGAATCGTTGTGATGATTGTTTGGAGTGAGATTTTATTTTTCATGTATAATTTGTTCAGCATGATGTGTGTTTCCTAACCTGTAATTATTAATATTTCTTACATCTAAGTAGCTACCTATGGTCTCTGACTACTACTGTATACAATATATTACAGCATATCCTCCTCATCAAAATATATTGATGATAGGTTTTGTCCCAACAAAATATACTTTATCATTACCCATCCATGTGTTAAGGAACCATATAACCTAAGAATTTAAATTGTTAGATAAAAGTAAAGCAGGAATGATTGACTGCAAGCGTGCATACAGTCAATAGTTTATAATCAGAACTTGGATAATATCCTGATCAAGAACCAACCATTAGTGGATAAGTTGATTTTCTTATTTCATTCTCGTTCATAATCTCTTATGTTATTAGTCTAGTTAGTCAATTTATGCATTGTCCTAGTAAAGACCATTAAAATATTTTGTTTACATAAATGAATATGAGTCGTCTATGTGAATTTATTTGACTTAGAAAACTGCTTTCAAAGATTGATTTCTCTCCTAACTCTGGAATGAATATATATTGTGGTAACAAAGTTGTAATCAAAATATCTTATAATTCAATTCAACATGATAGACCAAAATTTTTAAACAAAAACTCAAAAAAAAAAAGTGATTTGTTTCCCTTATATCACATCAAATGATAAACTTGCAAAAATATTTACAAAAGTTATCTCCAACAAAAGCTTTCATAGCTCACTTGGCAAGTTGGACATCAAAGTGCTAGCATGAGTTGTGCGTAGAGTTAGATTTATTAGGAAATAATATCGTCCTATTTGAATACATCCCATGATTGTGTACATACCGATAGTCATGGGATTAGTTTTATTTCCTGCCACAGTTATCTCAGGAGAGTAGTACAAGGTAACTAGATCGTCTTGAATTTGAGCATTTTAAAGCAACCGATGAGCTTAGCTATGCCTGCTTGCACAAAAGAAGTCTCCGTCTTTTAGCTGCCAATCATCCACAGAGTACAAGTTCCATCCATCGCATTGAGTTTGTCTCGGCGTGTGGTCTGATTAGAGTAGAGTCAAATGGGCTATGCTTCCTCCTCTCTTGTTTCTTCTCTCCGTCTCCGCGTCTCTTTATTTTTATTTTTTCATTTAGTTGGTTGGGTGTTTTGGTCCAATCTTTTGACTGGAAAACAAACTGTCCGGGCTAGATTTGGGCCTTAAGCCCATCTTATTGACTGCACAGAGAAGGGCCTTTAGCCCCAACTCCCACTTAGTTTTTGTGGCTTTGGGTCGTTGGACCATCACCATTAAGCCAAGCTTTATTTATTAATAATAATGTGCAAATGCAAATATTTACGGTCTACAATCTACATAGCTTCGTTGCCATGCATACACTACTCTTGACTCTTATTTGACATTCCTTTGCCTAATTCATCGACATATAAAATCAATTATTACATCAATATCTTCTAACATGTATAAATACAACAGCAGGATATATTAAAATCCCATTTTCATCCATGAACAGGGACAGCCCACCAGTGATTGAAAACAACATTGAAGACTAAAACTGAACCCTAAACAATTAATACCAAGCAAGCAGGTGTCACCTTGTTATTATTTACGTTTTAAAATCTTATTTGTGTCTAAGAAAAACTCTGGAATCTTTGCATACCTTGCCTTGCCCACATCGTCAAACTGTAGGGCTCGTCTAACATTAAAGAAAGAAAAGGTATGGCTTAATTTGTGGAATTAATTAATGCTTCCACCCCAAGTCTCAAAATCTTTCAAGTCCCATTTTCAATCACCAATTATTCCCATGTCCATCTCCTTTCTCCAGTTTCAAAAGACTTGATCATGAATTTAGCTGTTAGCTACATATTTGTTCTTACAACACATGTTGTCTTCAATTTGATCTTTGGCTTGTCAAGCACCATGCCTGTTCATTCCTCGTATCAAATCAAGGTGTTCTTTCCTGAAGAGAGAGATGCATTGATGCAGATAAGAGATTCTGTCAGTTCTACGTTAGATTTGCATGGAAATTGGACTGGACCGCCTTGTAACCAAAATTTGGGTAGATGGGCAGGCGTTATTTGTTCAAATTGGCATGTGGTTGGCCTTGTGCTTGAAGGAATCCAGCTCACAGGTTCTCTCCCACCTACATTTTTACAGAACATTTCTTTCTTGGCAAACCTTAGTTTCAGAAACAACTCAATCTACGGACCTCTTCCTAATCTCAACAATCTTGTGAGCTTGGAATCAGTCTTATTTTCATACAATCGCTTCACTGGTCCAATTCCATCCGAGTACATTGAATTGCCAAACTTGAAACAATTGGAGTTGCAACAGAATTATATAGATGGGGAGATACCACCTTTTGATCAACCGACATTGACCTTTTTCAATGTTTCCTATAATCATCTTCAAGGCTCCATTCCTGATACTGGTGTCCTTCAGAGGTTCTCAGAGACATCCTATGATTATAACTCAAATCTCTGTGGAATTCCGTTGGAACCATGCCCAGTTCTGCCTCTTCCTCCGCTTATACCGCCTCCATCTCCTCACATAGGTCCACCGCAGAGCAAGAAAAGGAAGCTTCCAATTTGGATCATTGTTTTGGTTGCGGTTGTATCAACCCTTGTTGCATTGATGGTCATGTTTGTTTTCTTACGTTGTTATATGAAGGCACAAGAAAAGGAAACACCAAAAGAACATCAGGCAGGTATATTATATACTAATTATCTGGAATTTGCTTCATTATTAACTACATGTTTCCATTTTCTTACAGCGTAGCCTTTAAAAAAAAATGTATTATTGTTTCAAATTCAAATAGGGGAAGATGGTTCTTCAGAGTGGACAGACAAAAAAATGGCGCATTCCCGAAGTACTGAGGATCCTAAAAGAAGCGTAGAGTTACAATTTTTTGACCTGAATGTACCTGTTTTTGACTTGGATGATTTACTAATGGCATCTGCGGAAGTGTTGGGAAAGGGGGAACTTGGCACTACATACAAAGCAAACCTGGAATCAGGTGCTGTCATTTCCGTCAAGAAAGTAAAGTACATGGACAGCTTGAGCAAGAAGGAATTTATTCAGCGGATGCAACTTCTGGGAAAGATGAGGCACGAAAACCTTGTGCAGATAATCTCCTTTTACTATTCCAAGGAGGAAAAGCTGATTGTCTATGAGTTTGTACCAGGTGGAAGTTTATTTGAGCTGTTGCATGGTTAGTTCAAGTTCTCTCGCTTTCCATCATCGTGATTATATGTGTGTTAATTTCTGATTCTCCAAATTCATATTTGCCATTAATATAATAAGGAACTACATAGCTATAACAATATTGTCTTCTGACAAATTATTCCTGTGGCTGCTAGAGACTAGAGGAGTTGGAAGAATCCCTCTGAATTGGGCTGCAAGATTTTCGATCATCAAAGACATAGCCAAGGGTATGGCTTTCCTTCACCAGTCCTTACCTTCTCACAAGGTCCCACATGCCAACCTCAAATCATCCAATGTTCTAATCCATAGAGATCGCCAAAGCTACCACTCTAAGCTCACAAATTATGGCTTCTTGCCTCTGCTGCCTACTCGGAAATTATCCAAAAGGCTAGCTGCTGGCAGGTCACCGGAATTCTGTCAAGGAAAGAAGCTAACACACAAAACTGATGTGTACTGTTTTGGCATTATCCTATTAGAGGTCATAACAGGGAAGATTCCAGGAGGGACTTCACCAGAAAGAAGCGATGACAAAACAGATGATCTATCTGATTGGGTTAGAATGGTAGTGAATAATGATTGGTCAACAGAAATATTAGACGTAGAGATCTTGGCTTCAAGAGAAGGGCATAATGAGATGCTGAAGCTGACAGAGATAGCTCTGCAGTGTGCAGATGTGGCACCGGAAAAACGGCCTAAGATGAGTGAAGTGTTGACAAGGATAGAAGAGATTTGATCGAACCAACCGAGAAAATGACTAGAAAGAGAATATGTTGAAGCTCCGCTAATTTCCCATTCTGGCGATAACTTGGCCTTACAATGTTATGGCTTGGAGCTAATTTCAGCTTAAGTTAACCATGCAGTAGGGAGGCTGACTAACGGCAGGATTGGGTGGAAGAAATATATAGTGCTGTACGTTTCAACCTCAAGATGAAGTGTAATCTGATTGATTTTTGAGTTGAATATTGGTTGTGATGTTCTAATGTATCGGTTTGAACTCCGCTGAACACAATTAATGAGTTTCAAATCATTTCATTACCTTTGCCATAAGATTCCAGTAATAACAAAAATTAATGTAACATAAATGTTGGATTAACTCGCGCATAGATGGTGTAGGAAATTGGGAAAGAAAAGCACAGGGGCCTGATGCAAGCAAAGAATCATGATCGTAAGTTAGCCAGTTTGGTGCGGAATCGGACCAGCAAAGATGAACATGGAAATTCAAGCAGTGAGCAGCCCAAAAATGTGTCAAGAAAGCCCAAGTCCACCCTGCTTTAATTGGGTGGAGATCGAGGAACCATTGGATCTACTGGGTTGGTCCTTTCCTCGGAGGAGGCTTGGCAGCAGTCATATATGAATACATCGTGATCCCAACAGAGCCAGCACCTCAACATGCTCATCAGCATCAACCCTTGCCTCCTGAAGACTAGTAGTCGTCGTCTTCTTTTATTATATTGTCTGTAATACCTTGTTTCTTATGTTGGGTATCTTTTGGGTCTGGAACATTGTGATTGTGAGGTGTTTCTCTATTGTCAAGGGTAGCCTAGGCCATGAATTAGGATGCGTGGGAATAAAGGTGTTCTAGCCGCTTTCTACTACTGTATTTTACTACCTTTCGTCTTCCTACTACTACTACTAGGGTTAAAAGTTAGAAAGGAAATGAATTGAGTGTATTATTATCTTTGTAGAGTATGAATGAGAGTGTTATGCTCGCTTATAGAATCTGGCTACCCAAGGAGCAAGTTCAGTGACATGAGGTGCTCTTGCATGAGCCGCATAGTAATCTGACCAATAACAAGGTGATAGTCTATCTGCAAACTTTCCACCAGAATAGACACAATGGCAGCCAAGTTTCGCCTCCGTTCATCCTTCTCTTCCTTTCTCTAGGGTAAGACAGAGGTGCCTGTATGTACCTGCATTAATTTCAGAGGTTTTGATGAGATTGATGCGCCTCCAAGAAAATGACTCTTCTGTTCTTTAATCGTCTCAAGTATCACTTCAGAAGTCAAGAATACTCACCTCTTAGCCGTGGTCAATCCAAAAAATAATAATTTGAAGAGTTACAGAAGGGGGTATCCCTGCATTTTGGACTATTTCATCCCAATCTCTCGTGGATGGTATAATCATACCAAGTTTGTATATTAATTATTAAAAAGCCGGTGTTGAAAGGGAAGGTGATCTTCCCTTTTGTTTCCTACACAATTATGCCTCCTAACCCATTTTCTATCCTGAACTCTAATGATTATAACAATAAATTTTGAGGAAGGCCACCTAGGGAATCTCCATTCTTGAACCCATCTGATTGATCCACCATCTCATAGGATGTCCTGGATACAGCTTCACTTATACTATACTCTTCTTCCTTTTTCTTCACTTTTTTATGTCCATCCCCTCCTATCAGGTGCATGAAACCATGATTATCAAGCTAACCTACCGCAACTATTCACATAGCCAGCATCTCTCAACTCCTTTAAAAGCCACATCCCGGTCTGCTCCAATTATCTTTAGCATAAATCCAAGAAATCAATGATTTAATTTTAGTAATCAACCTTGCCTAATAGAATTAGAAAAGTAATATTTTTCTTATTCAGTCTGGAAACTTTGATTTTATTAAAATCAATCCCTGCCACAGCTAAAAGATGATCATTCCTGGGAAAATAAGCAGTTCTTTTTGTTAATGGCAGAAAATCAGTATGTCAAAGGCAGAAATTGTGCCTGAAAATGGGGAAGTCTGCCTCTCCTTTTCAGCTATAAATGGAAAGGTTTAGAAAGAGCAGAAGAGTCAGGAAACACATAAATTTATAATGGGAATAGGCTGATCGATGACAACAATCTCTGCTGGAAAACTACACACAGGGGCCAAGCTCACAATATAGCCAATGCTCCATGAAAATAATGGGAAATGAGTCATTCCTCGTGTAGTCCTGGCTCCTGAAATTAATCATCCTTACTAAACTTGACAACAACACCAGCTCTTCACGAGTAAGGTATCCTGAATCTCCTCAGGAGTTAAATTTTTTTCTCCCCACATAAGTCCACTTACTAATCAATCATGTATCCATGGGACATCCTTCCTAAGGTCAGCTTATATCCTCTTACTTGGCAGTTTCAGCATGGGGATAGAACCCGCCTCCACCATAGGATAGTACACATTCTAAGGTTCATAATTCCTTTTTTTTTTTTTTTTTTAATATAGATACCTTTAAAGTCCTAGTAATGCAGACAGTTCATGTTAATGTTCACAGTCCCTAAACCAGCCCTAAAGACAGTCCCACAAACCTTTCCTCTATCACCTAGAATCTTGGAAATTGAACAGATTTTATATTCCTATATCCTTCCAAAATGTGGTATTGTTTCTGTTAAAAGATAGAGTGCATCTCACAACATGATACAATTTTTCTAATTTTCCAAATAATACTAGTCTCTACTCTCTTTGAGTATTCACTCTTCGCATCTCAAGTTTGCATATCAGTGAACACAGAAAAAAGATTCATCTAAATGCACCAAGGACATAAAAAAACTGAGTGGTACTGTAATTAAAACTTTTTCGTTTAGGGGCATGGATTTACCTGATACCATCAAGCACAGAATCCCAACAAAAATGTGTATGACCAAACACGTGGCATGCAGAAGCATTCCCTTCGCTTCCATGTATTGACCTTATGCGAGCCTCAAGAAAATCAGAACCAATGATTTTTGGAAGGTTCGGATAAAATAGCATCCTTTTCTCTGGACATAGTTCTTGCCTGGGTTTAAGAAAAGGGTGGGACAAATGATGAATTCTGTATAGTAAGAAAATCGTAAAGCTAAGTGATGGCTTTGAGCCATTTGATGTTTCTTTATATTCCAGTTTTGCTGAGCGAACCTTAATGAACAGGAATTAGATTTAGAGACTTTATATAATAAAAAATGACCACCTACAATAAAATAGCACTGGGGTTCCAAGAATAGATATAAAACAATAGCGAGCTTCATAGTTTGTGGCGATTGATTCATACCCATATTGAGTTCTAAGGAGTATTGCAATAAAAAGTTTAGAGCAACTAACCTGGGAAGAAAGTGAGAGATTGTAATTATATGAGTGCATGTATTTTTCATTAATTTGATTGCATCCTCATTTTCTTTGTTCATTGCATCAAAGTATAAGGCAAGAGACGTATCTCTGTTTGATAGTTCCCTTGGCCACTTGCAAGCATGAAAGTCCTTGCATACCTACAATTAGAACAAATATAAAGGATATGCGCAAAAATTACGAGCATTTACAATGTCACAAAGCTATAAATTACTTGATTGTGAAGTAAACCAGACAAATAAAAAAGCAGATGATCAAATGAAAGGAATTCAAAACAAAGACAAAGAATAGCATCCACATAGTCTTGTTAGGATGAATCACCTACATAAACACCTAGAGGTTCACTCTAGTCAGTGACTCAGTGCGATGCAAGTTTGCCCGGCTTTCATCCTTTCCTCTTTACTTAAAATGGTTAGATCTACAACGACCAGAACTGAAGCTCTCAAACTACGAGCCAACCCCTAAAGCTCCTATCAATTCCCAGACTCTGAGACACTTCCAAGTTTCAAGCATTTAGATGTTGCAAGAATAAAATTTTGCACCAAGATAAATAATCAAATACTGTATTTTTTTCAATATGGAAAAGCTTGAGAAAATCAGGCACTAAATTGCCAGCCATCTAGATATCTAAGATTGATTAACTCAATCTACTCTATATTAGATTTTCAATATGGTACTTCCATTTTCCTTTACTGATGAAGGACAGAGGGAATGTCATGGGTGAGATCACTGTCAAGTAGGAAAACAGAACTAAATCCATATGAAAGCTAAGTCAAGCATCATAATTTTACAAATTCTAGAATGTGATTTTTCTGTCATCCATGTTTTTGAAAAATTACGAGCATAAAAGAAAATGAATCACCATCTCCAAAGAAGGAATTCGTATGCTAGCAATGTCCATCTCTCTATCAAAACTCTGCAAGAAAAGTAAGTTGTGCATGATGAAAGCATTAGCCATTTAATTGACCAGCCATCGGCACTTTTTAGTTTAGAAGCAGAAGGGGCGGATGAAATCAGGAATAGGATTTGCACACCAGTCAGTTACCTCATGGTACCAAGAAAACAAAGGCGCGATTCCGAGGCCAAATAACACCATTGGTCTGGTTTGAACTCCAAGTCCTCTACATGCATCAAGCAATTGATTCAGCTTTTCTAGAGAATCAAGCTGAAATACATTTCTTTTGTAATTCAGGAAAAGGAAACAAACGAGAAGAAAAGTAAAATTGTTCATTGGCTCGAGGCAAACTAAAACTAGTTTGCTTACATAATATAGGTGGCCCTCGGGCACGGAGCGACACCAAAGATCATGATTCCCAGGAACATAGACGACATGCTGAAATCTATCCTTGAGAAGGGACATAGTGAGGTAAAAGTTGTGGTAAGTCTCAGCGACATCGCCAGCGAGAAGAAGAAGATCATTTTTGTAGGCCTTGGTTGATAAGGACCTGACCCAATCCATGTTCTCTGGGTAGTCAGTGTGTAAATCAGAAAGCACGAAGACCCTGAAGCCTAAAGCATCCCTGGAAGAAGAAGAAGAAGAAGAAGGCAGTATTTGGGGCCTCGTAATGCAATAATTCCTCGAGTTTCTTTTGAATTGTTTTTGTGTGGAGAGATGATTAGAGGCACGGGGTCGGGGAGGTGTTGGTGGTGTCTGAGATAAGGAAAGGCAAGAAGAGATAGGCCTCATCACTATGACCATGCCTCCTCCTCCTCCTCCTCCTCCTCTTTTCCTTTCCCTTTTTATTTTATTTATCAATCAGCAGAGACAGAGACAGAGACAGAGACAGGTGCCCATTTGGACTTTAGGATTACGAACTGAACCTCGGATCGAATCTAAGTATCTAAGTAGCTAGAGCAAGAGGTCAGACTGGCTGTTACTGCCTGTTACAGTGTACAGCAGCCCCAGCCACACAGAATAGAAATGGATAGCATCACGATATAGAAAAATTAGCCCAGAATAATACATGGGTATACAATAAGATTCAATTGGAGGGATCCAATTAGAAAGAAGAAAAGACAAGGACAGAAACGCCCAGCCCACTATACAGTTGAGGCATCCAAGCCCAAAATAGTACTATATATTATAAATAAATGCTTCGATTTATAGTTTCAATTAATTTTATTATTTATAAAAAAAGAAAAAAATCCCGATGCAAGATGATAATAAACAAATACACACATTAAAAAGATGATAATAAACAAATCCAGTTGTAGAATTAGTCACAAAAAGAGGTCAAAGAAAGAAAGAAACAAATACACACAGATTTACTTTACTTAGCAATTCATATTCTTACAGGGAAATGCCATAAGCCGTATGGAAAGACCCAGAAAAATTGAGGAAAAGTACGGTTTTTGTCATATCTTTCATGTGACTATCTTGTAGTTGTCACGAAGCGGTATACCGCAGCGATCGCGGTGGTTTTTTATCTATGTAGAAAATTTATTGTTTTTATATGTATTGTATTTTATTAGTTAAATATTTATTTAGTATAATTATAATTGATAAAATTTATGTAATCTAAATGAAAAGTGACGCGTATATTTTGTAATTGCAGATAACCTACGTAAATCTGTATTTTTTTTTAGTTTATCTTTTCCCAGCAATATTATATTTAAAATATTATAAATGAAAATATTATAAATATGTTTATAAGAAATAAATCTAAACAAAAAGTACCAAATTTCAATATTAATTTTAAAATGATATTAATTTGTTTTATTCTAAAAACCTAGGTCATGTTTTCTTTTCCTATATATATATATATATATATATATATATATATATATATATATATATATATTCATATGAGATAACATCCAATAAATATTAGAACATATAATTGATGAAATACTAAAATTATCCTAGAAAATTTAAGAAAATTAAAAAAAATATCATTGTCATCACTGTCAAAACAATAAAAATTATTAGATTATATGGAGATAAAAAAACAATAACAAAAGAGTAAGCAAGAAAAACAATTAAATTATTATTATCATTATTATTATTGTTGTTATGGTGTTAAGTATAAAATTAAAATTCGAAGACAATTTTTTTTATGTTATCCGATTTATTCATTATATGATTATAGTAAATGTATTTAAGAATACTGATATTAATTTTTTTTATTCAAAAAATCCAAGGTCATGTTTTTTTATCCCTATATATATTCGTATGAGATAATATCCAATAAATATCAGAACATATAATTAATGAAAGATTAAAAATATCCTAGAAACTTTAACAAAAAAATAAATATAATTGCCATTACTGTCAAAATAATAAAAATTATTAAATTATACGAGAAAAAACAGTAACAAAAGAGTAAGCAAGAAAAATAATTAAATTATTATTATTATTATTATTATTATTATTATTATTATTATTATTGTGTTAAGTACAAAATTAAAATTTGAAGGCAATTTTTTGTGTTACCCGATTTATTAATTGTATGATTATATTAAATGTATTTAAGAATACCAAAATTAATTTTTTTTATTCAAAAAATCCTAGGTTATGTTTTCTTCTCCTTATATATATTCCTATGAGATAATATCCAATAAATATTAGAACATATAATTAATGAAAGACTAAGAATATCCTAGAAAATTTAACAAAACAAAAATAAATAAATATCATTGCCATTACTGTCAAAACAATAAAAATTATTAAATTATACGGAGAAAAAACATTAACAAAAGAGTAAGCAAGAAAAATAATTAAATTATTATTATTATTATTATTATTATTATTAATGAAAGACTAAGAATATCCTAGAAACTTTAACAAAAATAAATAAATATCATTGCCATTTTTGTAAAAACAATTAAAATTATTAAATTATACGGATATTATTATTATTATTATTAATTTAAAGGACAAAATTGAAACAAATCAAAATTTATATAATTATAATAAATAACTTTCAAATGACAAAATTGAAACAAATCAAAACTTATATAATTATAATAAATAACAAATAAATATATATAAGTCGAAAAAGAAAAAAAAATATAACCAGAAAAAAAATATTTTATGGGAAAATATGAAAACAATAATTAGAAAAAACACAATAACAAAAAAAAGGCAAGAAAAAAAAGGGGAAAAACAATCATAAATATAAGTCGAAAAAGAAAAAAAATATAACCAGAATTTTGTTTTTGGGAAAATATGAAAAAAATAGTTAGAAAAAACACAATAAAAAATGGCAAGAAAGAGAAAAAAAGGAAAAAAATAATCATAAAAAAAAAAGCAAGAATACAATGAAAGAAAAAGAGAAAAAGATAAAGTAAAAAAAAATAGAAATAGAAAACCCGAAAAAAAAAAAAACACCAAAGAGCACATACACATGAGAAGTAGGGAGGAAAAATTGCCAGTGAACAGTAATCTACAGTAAACTACCGATGCCTTTTAGATATATGTAATGTTAACACCTAGATGATAAAAATATAATTTAAGTTTAAAATAATAGAGCAGCATCTTTTTTTTAATTTTGAAATGATAACATATTAAATCAATTTTAATTAAATTGGGTTAACATGTCAAATGTACTACCGATCATGAGACCCTAATAACTCAATAGAAAACTAATAAAAACTATTAAACATAATTCTCAAACAATCTTATATTTAATGATGAAACTGATGGGGGAAATTGAGTCAATTTGGACTAACTTAGTAATCATGGATCATAAAACTGGGATAATCTTATAAAAGTCAAATTGAAATAAATTATAAAATTTTATTCCCAATCAATTTAATTAATGGTTGAAATAAATAAATAAACACACAAAAACAACTCGAGTAACCTTACCAAACTAGTGATTTGAGTCATGGGATTAAGATAACTTCATTTTTTCATTAGTACATTGAAGAACGTGTTTGAGATAGTTGTAGATGATTTTTTAATAGTATTTTTTTGTTTGGAAATATATTAAAATAATATTTATTAAAAATATATATTTTTAACATCAACACATCTAAACAATCCAAAAACATACCCAAAAAAAGATTGATACGTTTATATATAATTTGTTATATAAACCACGTTTTTTGTATGGAAACCCTACGTATAGAGTGTTTCTTTCCAGTATAGGATATAAATGTTTGTTTTTTATTCAGTCACAAACTACATCAACAATCTCCTACTGGTTTGAAACTGGAAGGAAGCTGCTGTATCAAGAAGCTTGGTGAATGACAGAGGGTTGGTTAAAGAACCTGGTTTTTATTGCTGGAGATCGATCACACGCTATTGCATTTGGTCAGTTGATATCTACAAAAAGTTGAATTTGCAGAAACTGGATACGTTCCGGAAACAGATAATGTGATTCACTTGGTAAGGGAAGAGAAGGAGGAGGCATTGGAGGTCCTTAGTGAGAGATTGGCTATTGCATTTGGTCCCGTAAGCACGGTGCCGGCAAAACTCTAAGGATCATAAAGACTAGGAACTCTTCTCTGAAAATAATAGGAGAGATGGTTCTCGCTTCCACCATTTTGAATCTGGTACATGCACACGCAAGGATTTCAGATGATTTTACTCTTATGCTGCCGAATTACTCTCACCAATTACATGATCTCGAAGTGAATAAAAAACCATTAAAAAAAATCCCAGCATTTCAAGTTGGTGATTTTAAAGATGCCTACCAATGCTGGGATTGCTGGCATCCTAATGGCCATCTGTACAAGAGATATGGTGTGACGACTATTCAGAAGTAGTCAGGGTTGTCTCTCGATGCTAGATTTTCTGAGGTGATTCAAGGAAGAGACTGGTGCTGGCCTGCTGTTAAAAATGAGGAATTGGTGGATATCCAAAGTGCCGTATATGGTGTGATGTGTCCTTCTAGTAACGTTGACATGATTAGATTACCAGGAAGCTTAATGCTAATGGAAAGTTCACTACTAGGAATGTTTGCGATCATCTCAGGAATAAGGGTGTTCATACTGATTTGTTCACGGGGACCTTGGCATTTGCCAAGACGCAATTTTAGTACTTGGCTTGCTGGGTTGGATAGGCTCTCTGCTAAAGAAAGGCAGGTGACAACGGGAGGGATAAAGACTTCTAGTACTTCCAAGTTCTTTAGATCAATGAGAGTTTTTTCATTCATCAAAAAACAGACGCACCAGTGGAAGTTTCCGATCATGGTCCTCTACCCATACAACGCTTATCTGAACTCGAGTGCATCAAAATGAGTTTATGTCACTCTTACAACAAAGACCTACCTATATAAACTCAAGGCCTTGAGTTGCTTTCTATATATACCTATTTTTGCTGTCAATTCTAGCCTCTCTCTGTATCTTATTCTTCATGAAATAACTGTAAATTAAATTCTGTACCCAAGGATTTATCTCAACGTAAAAAATAGATATCATCTATGTGAACTGACCGATGCCTTCATTCCTCTGAAGAAAATAGTATTTGCCACCATTTCTTGTCTCTCCCAGCAGTCTACTTGTTTTGGCATTTTCATGGTCCTCGCATCTTGTCAACGATGTCCCTGCCCTTTTCTTCAATATGACGCCTCTTTTCTTCAAATTTCTCCCCCATCTTCTTCCCTAGATCAAGCATCTTTGCTCTCCTTCCTATTTTCTTTGGTCTTGAATCAGCTTCTTCAGCAGCATGAGCCTGTTGTTCCAGAGATGTCAGAGACCTGGATGGTGATTGACTTTCTGAGACATACCCTGAGCTGTTTTGGCCAGTTTCTTGCGTTTCACTGTTTGCCAACAAAGGACTTGTTAGATCTTGCAATGACTTGTCATTTTTCATTGATGGTTTGCTAGAGCTTGATGCTCGAGTCGAAGCATCTGAGGAATCAGAAAATGATGGTTGAACATTTTCAGCATTCCTTGTTTTTTTATGCTTACTTTCTGGATAATCATATGAGGTTCCCCTGCCAGCTTCAATCTTGGATTTTGGATCAAGTTGGGAGTTCAAAAGTTCAAGTGCAGTGGCATTATCAGTAGCGGCTTCTTGATTAATCCATATAAAAGGAGCAACATTTTGAGGGACCCAGTCATTCTTTTCTGCTAACATCCAGGGAATGCAAACACTTTCACAATTTGGAAGAACCATTGTCTCCCGGATTGCAGCCTGCATTATTAAAAGGAGCATCAGATGAACCTACCTTGCATCTATCATTCATCCTATTTTACTTCCATAGAAGTACCCAAAATTCCAAACATTAACTAAAGCAACCTAATAAAAAATCACAATTGACAACAATTCCGAGATTCAAACACTGATCATCTGTAAGGCAGTTTAAGCAAAGTGTCAATCTCACATATGACTAGCAAGAGTCCTAGACTTTTCCAACTAGACAAAAACAAAGAAAGGCAAATACAGGGGACTAGGAGTTGTGATAAGAGCATGCCTCCATCAGCAAACACAAACATCAAACACTCCATAAATATTCTTGGAAGTTTTTTAGTATTATAATTAGAATATGACTCACTGCAATGATGGGACTACTTGCAATATCCATTCAGAAAGGAAAAGAACTTCTAAGTCAAGGTTTTTCAAGTTAGGAAAAAAAAGAAACTAAGGCAATTGAAAAGATGAAATTGACTGCAAAATGGATATCAAAAAGAGGAAGAGAGAGAATTCCTTAGAGCTGCGTGCTCATTAATTCAGACACCCAGTCAAGCAACATAGCGACCCAAATAATGACTGACTGCTTATGTGTTGAAGGAAAATTAAAATAATAGTGATGAGTCCTATGCGACAAGTTCCATACCTTAAATTTGTTGATCAGGTACACAGCTACTTGCCCACTAGTGATCTTGCGTTCCCCAACAGAAGACTCCAATTCAAACTCCACATCAGGCGTGGATGTGAAGCCAAACCATAACTGGTCAGAAGGAGGTGGCTTAATATGTAATCGCACTGTTCCACGAAGGGATCCTACCCTTATTGACAAAGAGAGTGGCACCTGCAATCGATAATCAATCAGTTACTGGGAAAAAGAAAGTTCACTTCTAGTTAATGGGACCTCTATGTTTTTTTTTCTGTCTTAGCAAAATCAAAACCTTTCTTTTCTACGTTAGAATGATACGATTCAAAGAGACAAGAACCTATTCGTCACAGCCTATTCTCGGCAAAAAGTTTTCTGTCTCTAAACAGTTAGATCATCTTTGCAGTCCTTTCAGGCAGTTCTGATTCGGTTAGCTACTTAGGGTGAACCACACAGAGGCGTTCTAGAACATCACTCTACGAAACTCCACAACTTCAAGTTCACTAGACAATTTTGTAATAGTCAGATAGTGGAAAGTTGCAGAAGGGCTTTGTTCTGTACATATATTGTGATAAAAAAAGCCAGGGCTCACTTTCAAAAACCATAATGCAACATCAGTAATGGCTCCACCTCATAAGACCAACCTAAGTAATCATTTATTACTGTCATTATTTTCTTCTCCATGTCTTCAATCAAGATGGAAATAATAGAATATGAAAATCAATTTGTAAGTTTTAAGTTAATGAATTTCACATGGTTAAGATGATATTGTAAACATAGGAAGTAGATTCCCTAAAAAAACGATGTTGAAATAAAGGCTAAAGAATAGAAGACTGCATCATAGATCCAATATTCCATTGAGAAAAAAAAAAAAAAAAAAGGTCATGCCGAGCACAACTAAGGGGGAATGAAAAAAGACAGCAACATAAGAAAATGCTAGCTAAAATGATTTTGCCTCCAGCTTGAGGGGCCAACGAGCAGAAATAGCAAGTCTTTGTTTGAACATTATTTTTTTTACACAGCTATAACAGGTGTCATGTGGCGAGATCTCATCTGGTAAAGAATAAAACTGGTGGGAAACAAATATCCCAATTGTCGATAATAGTAACATAAATTACAGGCAAATACCGCAGTCGAATTCAAACTAATTCAAGGGATAAATACCATATAATAGGGATATATATGTCTTTGTAAATAGGTAGAAACAACTTATGTATACAGAAAGAGTTTTTTACAAACCTGTGAAACCTGTTTTGCAACAGAATTAAAGATGGACTTCCACCTAGATACATTTGTTGATGATGATATACCACTCCTAGAGTCCTTTGATTTATCTGCAGCGAGAAAAGATAAGACTCAATTGGTATTGTTTATGTGAATTTCCATTAAAACAGTCAATTAACAATTCCTCCTGTCCAAAGGAATAGAGAACACTGTTGCGATAAGTGGAATAGAGAACACTGTTACAATTAGTGGAATAAAGAAACTTTACATGTTTATCATCCTGACACAGGTCTACCTCCTTGCTTCCTAGTTTAAGATGATATTGTGTGGACTAGGAATCATGCATGTCATGAACCTATCTTAATTAGGATAAACAGTTAAAACCATCTCATCCTCGTAGGTTTGTTTCTGTATACAAAGACACAATTCTTTAAAGGAGAGAGTGCAATGTTCATTTAAGGAAAGACACCAACTCATTTCCTGCATGAACACCAACCCATTTCCTGCATGAACACCAACCCCTTTCCTGCATGAACATAGAAATGCAAAGCGACCAAAACCTTGAAAAATTGACCTTATTTAGGGCTATATAGGTGACAGAACAGGATCCTGGATTTAGTTTACATTGAAATCTGATGCTATCTTGTTTGCATAAAGAATGCATCGACCCATTTGCATGCACGTCATCATCATTTCAAATAATATTACCACAACAGTGGTCTGAATTAACTACAAAGTTAAAAAGCAGTTAGGCAGCATTCCAGTATTTTGTTTCACATATGAAAGTTGAGGACACCCATCAGTATCTTCAAGATCTGAAAACTGAATCACTGCGAAAGTTTGATTGCAACTTTTGGATCATACAGGTTTTCTTTTCTTTACAAGTGAGTTTGTAATATTCTAAAGCATTAACTTGCAAACTAGCAGACAGAAATTAAATAAGTAAGAATCTTCTATACTTACCAGATTTAGGATTACCCTCATCCCTCCATTCTCGTGAATCAACAGTCCCTTCAGAAAAATTCAACTGCTTTCCATGATGTTCAACACCTTCCAGAAGGTCTTGACAAGCATCCCTAACAGAGCTGGGTCCTGAGTCTGTATTAACCACACCTTTCTGCGAATCTAGCTCCTGAACTTCCAGTCTTGTTTCGATATCTAGCACTAACCCGCCACAATATTCAATATCAACTTCCCATGCCCATACCTCATTCATGTGTGTAGGAAGAACCCTAATACCATGGATATAAGGCGGGAGATTCCCAAGGTTTAGATCAGTACATATGACTTCGCCAATGTAACTGGGGGTCCTCATATTGGACAAAGATCTCTGTGATCCAAAATTGGAAAACAGCAATGTCTGAGTACATCTTAAGAAACAAATATGCATATTCATCAAAGAACACCTATTTCATGCAATAATGTGAAATATTTTTGCCCTTCCTGCAAAATTATATTATGATAATTTTCTCCTAGCCTATGGAATTTCCTCCCCTTGATCACGGTTCACAAGTTCTGACGGAAGCAGGATATATTCCCTGTTGCAATAGTTCTATCTACTCTATAAATCAGGGAAGAGAAAAATCCAAGCATTTGGAATTTGTGAACACCAAGAGGCTGAATGATGAGCGTGGATCAGAACCAATATTTCACTAAATTCTTAAGTTCCCTTACAGCAAAATAAAAATTATTTGATATACCAATCCCCCAAAATTGCTACCCAATGCAGATATTAAAACTACAAGCAAAAGCATCTACTTGCAGCAGAATGCATCAATGGACAAAACTGAATGCTATTGAATGTAATTTGGGAAATAATAGACCTGAATCCGTGCTTGCGTCAAACTCTTTATCCTGTCATTGCTTTTGGCATCAAAAAAGAGCCGAGAAATAATCAAGTTCCAGCAGAGTGTTCCCTCATCAACATTTAACTTTTCATCAGCATCTGCATCAGTAATGGCTGGAAGCTGGCTTAGGCTTGAGGCACGAGAAATGGTTGATGACGAAGATAACGAAATATTCTCTTCCTCGGAGGTGATAGGTGCCTTCAATGTTGGATCATTCTTTCCCACACTACTAGAAAAAGATGGGTCATGGGATGGATGATATTTATCATTACTCTTTCTCTCTTCACGACCTAACAAGGAACTCACCTTATTTTCTACACCACTCTTTGAAGCCTTTCTGGCAAGCTTTTTCCAAAACATGCGAACCTTTGATTCAGAACCATCAAACTTGCTGGCCCTATCAATTGGCTCAACATAGAAACCAACAGAGGGTTTCATAAATGAAGGGTATTCTGTATTTAAGGATGTCAAATATTGTAGGAACTCTTCATTCAACTTGATGAACCGGTTAAGGTTTTTTTGGTCATCACTTGAAGCAAGACGGAGGGCTTTACACCATGACTCCTTCTCCCAGGATGTCTCAAGAAATATAAGAACTGTCTTACTTGCATTATATATTGGTGATGTTTTGCTTTCCACTTTTATTGGAAATCTTTTGGCCCTGTGATAGGAATAGAGACTAGTCATGTTTCTACATAGATAAAGGGTGAAAAAAGACACCATAACTTCTTGAGCAATTCTTTACTGAATCAAGTAACACGTGTATTTCTAACACTAAATAAATGCAAATTTTGATTCTACTGAGCTGAGTTACAAGGAATTTAAGAAAGATTTAAAAAGCAAGTATTTCAGCCCTAGTCAAACAGGTTAAAACTGATGAGTGAAGTCAAGAAGGACGTTGACATCCTGAACAAATGTGGGTTGCTTAAATGGCACTAACCATTACACTGGCAGCATTTTATGAGCAATGGAAATCCTGATGGTTGCAACCATGGTTATTAGAATCTCATGATTTGTCTCAATTCACATGAAAAACGAATCGCAGATGTACATAAATCCTATGATTCAGTCATAATTTTGTTTGATTCGGTATTATTCATTGAATTTATAGTCACCTAAAATAGAAAATGAAAGTAAAATTGGCAAGAATAAAAATGCCAAGGCAATTTTCTTTGATTAACATTTCTAATTGAAACTGAAACGAATTGTAAATTAAATTTTACAAATAAAGACAAGGATGATGGAAAGTAGAATTACCAAAGACACAAGAATGACAAAGATGATATTAACATTGGGCAAGAATGAGACTATTACTTTTTAATAAAACTAAGAGATCTAGTAGTTTACATAGTTAGAAGATAGCTTTTAGATATATAAGTTATTTAGTCTTCAGAATGATCAATATGTTTAATTTTGAGACTTTGGGGTCATTTAGTGAATAAGAACAAGAAAAAATGATTTGCTGCATCCTTTGTTTTGCAAATGATCAAAATTCCCTTTATTTTAAAAATATTATTTAACTTTTAAATGTCATTTTCATTTGTTACTGAATCAGCTATTCACGATCCCAAAAATAAGCTTTCCAATTCATGATTCAAATCTCAGTTTGATAAACATGGTCGTGCCACTACAAGGAGCTGTGAATGAGATGTAATTACTGAACTATCGAGCTGAAGTTCTTTTCCAGTATGAAATTCTGAGCAAAAATCAACACACGTAGAAGTAGGAGGCATAAGTCCTTGACTTGTCAATAGCACAACCAACCCCAAAAGCATTATGAAGGCAATTGATTAATTAGCATGTGTGAAACTATACAGCATAATAGTAGCCAACCAAAAGAATCCTATAAGACAGCAGTTACCATTTTCTTGAGGGAAGACTTGTAGCTGACACAGCTTCTATTGCACAACCTTTCAAAGGAATAACTATCTGTGAACCACCTGAATCTATCAGTACAAGTGACCTATCCTTGATTTTTGCCTGTTTTCGGATGGGAGTAACCTCAAGGAGCTCCTTTTTCTTCTTTTGATCTTTTGGTACTTTTTCCACTGACCGATTTTTCAGAACCTTATCTAATTCAAGGACCCAGACATATCCCTGAGTCACAGAAATAAATCAGCCCATGAAAAAAAAAATCCTTTAACTATGCATGATGGAAAAAAATCCTTTAACTATGCATGATGTCTTTGGTACTAAAGACACACTTTACAATGAGTTTAAACTTGCATGATTGGGTGTGAACATATATTTCCCTATCTATGCATGATGGATGAACATTTCTTCAGAAGCTCCTTCAAAGACGAAGCTTGTATGATTCTGATAGACATATGCACTTTCTAGGGCAGAATCAAGACAACAAACCATACAATTGTTGGATAAAAGTGCATGCAATTAGAAAGTTGAATAGGGATTATTTTGTTGGCATAATAAAAAATTCAAAATATAGTAGAGAATTAGAAATGTATGAACAGTTCAGTTGTGATATGAAATATAGCAAGCTAGATGAACATGCATTCTCTTTTGAGACCCAGTTAAAGAAAAAAAATTCTCATGCCTTGGTTAATCACAAAGAGTAACAGCCAGAACCAGAGAATTCGATTCAATTAGAGAAAGAACCAAAACCCCACCTCCCCATTTGGCAGCAATCAATACCCAAATCAAATGAAGATAATATAACAAGAAAGCATCATTCTTTCACAACAAATAAATTAAAAAAAAATATATACCATTTTGAAGAGAATTCAAGGAAGAAAACGTAAAAATAAAAAAAACTAGTCACTAGTAATTGAAAGATACCAGAGAGAGAGAGATACCTTCTTGTCATGAACATAATCAAGGGACTGTGGGGGATCGAGGTCTTGATGATGTGGAGGAGGAGGAGGAGAATGCGATGCTTGTTGTTGTCGAGTCTTTCGATTCAATCTTTTAATCAAAAAATAAACACCCAGAGCTTGTAAAGCAACAAGAGTGAGCAGGCCAGAAAGAAAACCACCAGCAAATATCACTACCACGGACCACATCACCCCTTCCTTTCTTCTCTTCGATCAAATGATTTGATCAGCAACACAGCATACAAAACTATGAGTCGACAGTGTTATAGTTAATCTGAGATTGGTTAACTTGTTGGAGTCGTAGGGTGAACGAGTAAAAACAAAACCCAAAAAATAAAACACAAAAAAGAAATGGGCTACTGTCTGGACAGGCAAGGTGGTGTTTTCTGAATCGATTAAGCAATAAATCATGTGGGGATGGAGTAAAAAAAAATGAAAGGAATGTTATTACAGAAGGAATAGCCCCACTACTGTTTACAATTTGCTCAGGAAGAGAATCAGCTTCTCCCTCCTTATTCTCTGGAGACGATATTTGCTTTGCTTTTGCTTTGCCAAGACCTGTCACTTGTAGATTCCTTCCAAACCGCAACGAAAAGATAGTAATAGAATATAGAGAAAAACAAGAAGAGGAAAAAATGTGAAGCAACACGCGTGTTCATCTAATGCTTTCGGATTCTTTGACTATTAATAAGGACCGATCATTTAAGCATCGTTTCATTCGGTGAAGCAGTACTCTTCGGACCCAAGGAAATAATGTCTCATTTTTCTGCATACCCAAAGGACTGACTTTTTATTTTTGGTGTATGCCAAGTAAATGATTTTTTTTCAAGTGAATGAATGTTCTCCCTTGAAAACGGAAATGAGCATTTTTTTTCAAATTACTTTAAGGAATGGTCTATCTTTCATGGAGCATATCATTTTCTTAACACACCCAATAAAATATGCATCTTCTTTTGAGCATGTCCTAGGAAATGATTGTCTTTTTAAAAATATCCAAGAAAACAAGCATCCTTTTTTAGACACGTCTAAAAAAATTGATGTCTTTTAAAAAAAAATACATCTAACCTAAAGCCTTGTTTGTTTCAAGGAAAGTGAATTCCCGGAATTCACTTTCCTTACTTTCCAGTGTTTGTTTGCTGGAAACAACTTTCCTGTGTTTGTTTGCCGGAAACAACTTTCCAGGAAAGTTGTTTCCAGCCAAGGAAAACTTAAGGCTTGAAAAAAGGAAAGTGTACTCCTCTGCCAAACATCCGGAATACACTTTCCGTGAGCTAGCTAGTTATTGTTTTTTTTTATAAAAAAATAGAAACATGTTAGTATTATTTTTTATATAAAAAATAATAATTCTGATATTAACAATTAAAAACACACAAAAACTAATAATTTAAATCTTAAAAATTCTATTTTTTTTTAATCACCCTAAATTAAAATTTTGCATTGAGATTTTGATTTAAAATTAAAAAAAAACTTATTTTAAGCTTTTAAAATTGGAAAAAATATATATTAATAATAAGTTTTACTTAAAAAATATTTCACAAGCTTATTTCTCTATAATATGATATGACATATATTGTTATATTTTATAAAATAAGCTATGTATGAATATAGGATATAATAAAAAAATTCATCATTATACTTTTTAGATTTCATTTTTTTTATTTTAAGTGATTAAATATTTTATATATATTAGATAATCTTGAAAAAAAAATTAATTTATTAATAAATTATTTTTCAGTTCATTTTCCATAACACTGCCAAACATCGGAATTCACTTTTCAGGAATTCACTTTCCAGGAAACCACCTTCAGGAATTCACTTTCCAGGAAAGTGAATTCCAGGAATTCACTTTTCAGGAAACCACTTTCCAGGAATTCACTTTCCAGGTTTCACTTTCCAGGAAACCACTTTCCAGGAAACCAACGGGGCCTAAGAGAATGATGTATTTTCCATTGAGAATGCCTAATCTAAAAGATAAGCATAAAAAAAGAAGTTCAACCTAAAAGATGAGTTTAACTTGCATGATGAGCCCGCCCAACCCAGAGAAGCCCAACCCAGAGGAGAAGCCAAACTTAGAGGATAAGCCCAACCTTTAGTGACTTATCCTTCTACTCTTTATAATATTATTATATATTTTTTTTAAATCCTTATTTTATCATTGAAGAGTCTCCATCTTCACGAAAAAGGACCCTTTACAAGCACTAGTTATAAGTTATATGGGTCTATAAAACACTCGATATAAATTATCAACGACCTTGGCTAGGAAGAATTGATGAGATTGCAAAGACCAATTAATTAACTAACTATCCAACTCGAGAGATTTGTTCTTATGATTTCATTAAAGCTTGTTTTTGATATTCTCATATCATTCTATGACACAATCAATACCCATATATGTTAGGACACGAGATACGTCTACTCATTATTACGAACACTCCTACCCAAATAGAGAATCAACAACTCTTCAATCAACTCGGACTCATCATTGATGCAATGTTAGCAGCTCAAGGTGATGTATAAGGGCCTTTTAATAATCACCTTAGAAGGATAATAAACTGGAAGGAAAGACACCAAATCCATTTACATTTTACAATCCTTTTCACAAATAAACTAACAATCAATCCTTATACAAGTTAGGATAATAAGATTCAAAAGAAACTAAGTTTCCAACCGACAAACTCTTCCTTGTATTCTCTCTCTTTCTTTGCTAAGGAAACCAACTCAGTCAAGAAGCTATTGGATGCTTGGGGAATCATGGCTTATTCAAAGTACGTTAGCCTTGAAACCATGCATTTACATATATGTTTATCGATCCCAAGGACGCTTAGTAAAGTTGTACATCAATATCAAAACGAATTAGTTTCTGAAAGCAGTCACAGCAGTCGAAGAGGGACTGTTTTCATGGGGGTTGCGGAATCACTAGAGAAACACAAACCTAGCTAGGAGGGAAACAAGTTGAGGCACAGACCAATTTACATGGTGCAGTGGCAGCTGGTAAAAAAGTTATAATCATGGTGGTGGACATTTAGCTGCTTCAACCAGGAACCAGCAGCACTTTCAAGATAGATCATTCTTTCATCATCAGATGTCTCTGGGTTTATCCAAAGATCCCCTTGCATTTTGTACGTGGCCAGACCAAACGGGGGAAGGGGAATATCACCAGTTCCTTCTCCCTTTTGCTTACTTCCTGTTCCATTTGCTTCAATGTCATCATCCCCATTGACACAATCTGCGGAGTCGGAGGCCAGCAAAGGTGAAGAAACTTAAGAGCATCAGGTGACAACAATTGACTCGAAAATAGATAGACGTATAGCAAAGAGTATCTGCAAGGCCATGGAACAAATCAAGCCAAAAGCTCCTAACATTGGATACGCATGGAAGCAAACAACAATGAGCAAGACAAGAATCACAGCCATGAAAAGCTTACAGCCCAATCAACTCCTGAATTTCACTCCTAGGAGTTGTAAAATACCTATTTACACCAATAATCAGAAAGGCATTACCAAATGCACTGCTTTCAGTCTACATTGTAAAGCATCAGACGTTATAAAACACAAGGATGTCAGTGCAAGAAGTTGAAACTGTGCAACCCCCAGGAAAGTTCATATCAGCAATTCCATGTATTTTGGATAGCTATGTTAAAAAATGAAAATGAAAGAATTAGGAAAAAGATGCCTCGTTCTTTGAAAATCGAGAGAGCCATACAAAAATGTGGGAATAAATTAACGGTGCAAGATTAAGATACCTTGGAATGATGATGAAAGTGTATGATAAGTCAAGAAGCACGTTGACAAGTCCTTATCATTTCCCTGAGATGGAATATGATATATGGGGTACCTGATCAACAATCAAGACCATACAATTACTACAAACTTTTCATGGAAAGGAAAAAAGATGGACTCACAAATGCAAGAACTAATCACTTTTACCAAGCAACTGCCATCCAACTTGCCGGAGAAAGATCCACATTCTTAAGTGTTATTAATCCCGGATTATTCCTGGCTAATTCAGTTACCTGAAAATAAATAATAAATCAGCATGGCATGTATCTAGCTTAGAAATAAAGATAAAAGCATATCATTTTATGGGATTTATAGGGCAGTTACTGCTAAATCGAAATCAATAACTGGAAGAATAACCTTTTCCATAAGTGGAACCCTCCAGTAAGGAGAAGATATCTCAAAGTACTGAAAGTGCAGATAGCCGAGCTTATCCCTCATTGACAAAGAGCCCTCATGGTCAACGCTGGAATCCTCGGAAATGGTTTCCCATGTCTTGCTGGAATTGTTGCTTAGAGACCTGGACAGTTTATGATCACTCATGCTGTCATCGCTCCAACAATCACTTTCAAATTGGACAGCATCATTATACTGTCTTGAGTTCCTACACGAAGAAAAGCACGGTAGCTCAACCTACCTGCTGCAAATCATCAAAGATAAAGGAGTTGTGCCTGCTATCAGGTAGATTTTGGTAGATAAAAGATGAATAGAAAAAAGGTTACAAAACCTGGAAGCCACCACTGATTTATTGCTGTAAATCTGAATGGCTGATAGGTAAGGCACATAATATTGCATGATGGTCTCGCCGCAGCTCAATACTACTTGGGTCCCAGCACCATATGCACTCCATTCATCATAGCAACCCCATAAATCTCCCAAAGTGAAATATTCAACTATGTCCTTAGAACCTGGTGGTTGCCATAAGCTATTTAGATCGTGAATGCAGCTCTGCAAAGTATTCGAGAAAGAAAATTTTCAAGATCACCAGCAGCTAATGATATAAGAGCATGTACATGGCTAACGCACTCAGGAGAGACTTTGTTCGTTTTAGACTTTTAAGAAATTAGAAATAAAAAAAATATTTTAATATATATAAAAATAATCAACAAATAAATAAATAATCATCAACGGGAAGCACGTGGCAATTTATTCATTAGGCTGAAAGAGACAGATCATCACAAACATTATCCATATCTTTATAGTGTGCGTGTGTGTTGATTAAAGGATGAGGATAATCGAGGCATCCGCCAAGTATACTGCTGGAACTGGATGCGGCCATTTTAAAAATGTGCCATGCCCGGTGACAAATAGTGTCAAACTACTTGGGCCCGCACAGTACAGTAACAAGAGGAAAGTAAAAAAGGAAAAAGAAAAAGAAAAGGTCATCGGTTTCTCCCCAATGTGACGATGAACTGTGGCGCTCAAATTTAGCTACAGCATTTTTATTTTATTTTTCCCTTCATGTTTTAGTTCCCTTGATGATGGATGACACAGGCAAAACAAAATAGCCAAAAGATAAAACAAATAATAAATAAAGTATATATATATATATATATATATTTATGTATGTGTGGACAAATTAAGAAAACGAAGATTACGCTTAAGCGCTAAATGGTAAATTGTTAAAATATTGTCTTACGAATTTGCAATCAAATAATATTTCAATAAACAGAAAAAGGAAAAGCAATGAGATAATTAAAAGAGAGAGAAGAAGGAAATTAATAAGTATACAGCATGGATTAAATACCTGAGGGAGGAATTTGGAAGGAGGAGATGGAGTTGCACATTGAAGAAAGCGTTCGAGATTGGAATAGTGCTGCTGCTGCTGCTGCTGAGTCATTGAAGAAGGCTTCAACACAGACCACGATGACCTTTCTTTATCCCTGACGTCCGCCATCATGATGATGATGATGATCTGCTCGCCAACTCTTCTTGAGTTGAAGCAGAAGTACTCCCTCCCTTGTAATCTAGACAGAGAGAGAGAGAGAGATAGAGAGAAGCAGGCACTAAGAGACCCCTCAAGTCAAGGTAGCTATTTTGGCGATCTCTTCGATATTATTTTAAACCCCCTCCTATCCCAGACGCACTCGCATAAATATATACACGTGATCATATAAATACAGATAACAGCAACACAAATTGCACAAGAAAACGAAAGATTGGCAAGGCTAGCAAATCCAAGTTAAACTGACATACAAACCAACGCCCTAATCAATCAACTCTCCAATTTGCTTCATTTTCGTTGCAGCTATAGCTGCAAGTATTAGGTGATTAAGGAGAAGGGAGTTCAAGAAATTAAAGAGTAGTGAGAAGGGAGATGAGAGTTGACTATTCTGAAGAGAAAAACGCAATGCTTCTTTAATTAATTAATTAAATTCAGTTCAAACTGAGATCAGATGTTAATTAATTAATTAATTAACAGAACCCCCACCTATATACGCTACTAGAACGAATCTACACAGACCTTACCTATGAGCTCTGTGTGAGTTTGAGGACAAGAGTTATTCACAGTAGTGTCCGGACTTTGAGCGTTCGCTTCGCCGCATGTTTATCTGTCAACTGTTTAAATTCTTTTGTCTTTTATGTGATTATTTAAATATATATATATATATATATATATATATATATATATATATATATACACGCACAAGTAAAAAAAATATATTATCCGCTGAAAATAATAAAAACTCTATTATCTTCTTCCTCTTTCTATTTAGTTTTTTTGAAAAAGTAACATTTACTTCCAAATGATCCCTTTATATTTTTTTAAAACTACAACGAATGCTACAATTGATATATTGACTTATTTTGTTACTATAAAAATCAATTAATATATCTTGTATAATAACGTAGTCCTACAAAATCATAGCATCCCAAACTAATAGTTAATGTATCTTATATTAGTATCATAGTCTTGTAAAACATGAGGTCGGTTGAACTAATCTTGTCGAGTTATAGGTTATAGTATTATATTATATTTTATATTGTTTTCTAAGACAAATCAAAGCTTATTTTGATGTTCTGTATGAAAGGAACTTAACCATCATGTGTGAAACTCGATCTATAATTAACAGACGGGCAATATTATTAACTTAACCATTACATGATCTTTTAATCTTCTAAAATAGTTTCGTAAAAATTTAGAAAATATTATTAAAAAAATCAATAGCTAAAAAGTAAAATTCAATATTGAATGGCTACGAAAAACAATAAATTACTTCAACATAGAAAGAAATAAAAAAAATAATCATTAAAAATACATTGAAACTCTATTTTCTATGCACTTAATATATTATAAAACTTATGATAAGACACTTTTAATCTTATCTTTAAACAAAATCATTAAACAAGATATAGTTAATTAAAGATTTTACTTAGAAATAACTACCTTATTGATAGTTTTTGAATCAGCTATAATCATAAAGGTTTTTTAAATATTATTATTATTCATATGCTTGGAACACGAGCTTATTTAAGTATTATGAGTCATTTGATTTGCGCTCCATTGCAAGGAAAACAAATTTAAAAAAAAAAATATAAAAAAATGGCATAAGTAATTACCTTGGACAAAAACATTATTAAGTAATGTTGAAAAAAATATATTTATAAGACATTTTTTTGTGTTTAACAATATTGTGAAGTGATACAAATTTAAAGAAATAAGATTAAAAAAAAACGGCAACTTCACCAATAAATTTATGAGTAGATAATTGATAAAATTCATTAAAAGTGAATTATTTGCGTAGCAAACTCATTGATTGTTGGGTATGCTTTAATTGTTTGGCTAAATATTTAATTTGTAGATAATGAAACTGCAATTAATAAAATCAACTAAGAATGAGATATTTTCTTTTTATAGCAAACTGACTGATTGCTTTAAATTGCTAAATTCAATTTTTTTATTGTTATCATGATGATTGAAGGTAAAACTAAAACAAATATTAGAAACATAAAAAATATATTATTTGATTGGAATAAAAAAATGAAAATAATTAAAGGACAAAAGCAAAATTATTATTATTATTATTATGAACATTATTATTATAATCGTTTGGATTATAATAAAATTATTAAACTGTCCCAACAAATAGAATAAAAAAAGTATGAATACATAAATAAGGAAAAAAAATTAAGGACCATTAATTTTAAAACAAAGGGAAAAAAACAACAAATATCAATTCTAAAATGATCACCAAACATAAATATAAATTTCAAGATTAAATTTAATAAAAAAAAAGCCTAGAGAAAAAAAAAAAGAAAATGATAAAAATTAAAAACCAAAACTAAAAACATCAATACATAAATAAAGATTAAAAAAAATAAGACCATCAAAGAAGGATAAAAAAATAAAGTATTGAAACAAAACTAAAAATTAAAAGAATAAGGACAAAAATAAAATATATAATACTCTTGGTTTTGTTAAACAATTATTTTCATTGTTTGCTTTTGTCAAAAAAATATTTTCATTGTTTACCTTCAAACATAATAATAACAATAAGAATAAGAATATAAGTAATTTATCATTCAATGTTGTATTTTTAACAAAATATTGTTAAAAAAAGAAGAAATACCAATTTTAAATAGATTATCTACATAAATTAAAATCTCAAGACTAAATTGAATGAAAATAAACCCCCATTAAAACAGAAAATGATAGAAATTACAAACTAAAACTAAAAACATAGATACATAATATAAATAAAAAATAGAAACTATCCTAAAAGGATCAGAAAAAAATAAAGGAATCAAAGAAAAAAAAGGCCAAAATAGAAAACAAAATATATAATCAATATTTCAATAAAGGGCAAAATTGAAACACATTAAATTCTCCACACCAAAAAAAATTTACTAGAATGAAAAAAAAAACAATCAAATAAATATGAAATGAAAGAAAAAAAACTAACAAAAGTGAAAATGATTAAAAAAACCAAAATTAAGAGTATAATTACATAAATACAATAAAAAAATAGCTATTATCCTAGAAGGATTGAAAAAAATAATGAAAAAAAATAAAAATAATAATGGTCCAAATGAATAACATAATATAAAGTTAATTTCAATTAAAATATAAAATTTAAACAAACCAAATCCTTGAGACCAAAATATCAAGGAATATTAAACAAAGTAAAAAAAAAACATTACCAAAAGAGAGAAAACCAAAATAAATATCATGAGCATTATGAATATAATTATGATAATTTTTTATTATTGATATCTTTACTATTATTTCATGACCTATGTTAATTTAAGCACCACAACTTTTATAATGGATATTGTTGTTATTACCATCATCATTAGTATTATCATTGTTATAATAATGATTATAATCTGTTGAAATTCACGGATTAAGGCAACTATGCACCTAAAGGCGGAATTGGTGCAAATACAATAAATATAGCAATTCTAAAATTAATTACTTTAAAGTAAAGAGATAAGGGAGAGATTGCTAACTCGGGTTTTTAACGTGGTTCGGCAAGCCTACGTCCACGACTCAAGTACCAACCCGTACTTGAGTATTGTACTCTCTTACTAAACCAAGTAACAAGATTACAATTTCCGCTTGATGAATCCACACCAAGACTTTACACCACTTGAAGATATGCCCTCTTCAAGATTTTCCTTTTCCCACTTGAAGATGTACCCTCTTCAAGATTTTTCCTGGTGATGTTCCTCACCAATACCAAGAGTTTTATACTCAACTCTCAAGAGTTTCACAATGGTTGTTTTAGTAAAACAACAATACACTCTTAATAGTGTGGATATTACAAATGAAGATCTATGATCTCTTTCTCTCACTTAATAGCACTTAAGATATTTGAAGGTGTTTAAGTGTAGTGAGAATGAGAAATACTCTTTGTGTTAAGATATGAAGGTTTAAACACAAATATGAGTATTAATAAGGAATGATGATATGAAGGTGTTTATGCACTTATAATTGCCTCACTATAAGATATGAAAGTTATGTGTCAATTTCGTTTTGCAATTAAAAGGCCTATTTATAAGTTTCAAAGAAAAACTAGCCGTTTATAGCCGTTTGAAACTAGCCGTTAGAAACTAGCCGTTTATAGCCGTTAGAAACTAGCTGTTTGAAACTAGCCGTTAGAAACTAGCCGTTTGAAACTAGCCGTTTGAAACTAGCCGTTTATAGCCGTTAGAAACTAGCCGTTTAATCATCAAATCCTTTGCATGCAATGTGAAGTGTGTGAGTTCATTTTAATTTGTGCTATCAAGATAGAAATAGAGATTTACACAAAGCACTAAAATGAACACTTATTCTAAGTCTTCACTTGCTTGCATCTTGGACTTCTTGGAGTGATTTCTTCTTGAACTCCATTATGCTTGTTGATGTATTCTTTGAATAAAACCTGTTTATAGCTTAATCTCATCCAAGCATATTATTAGCCCATTTTCTTTTTATTGTTATCATCAAAATATATAAAGCATACAAAGTATGACATTATATGTCAACAATCTCCCCTTTTGATGATGACAATAAATAAAAACTTAGATAAAAATGAGTCTCCCCTATATTTTGTAATCCAATATATAAGAGACATTGAACATTTTTAGCAATTTAATCTAAGTAAAAATATCATATGCAATCTCAAGAAAAATCCATTTTCTCCCCTAAATATATGCATATATATTTTCATTTTCTCCTATTTTTCTCCCCATTATTGATGCATTTGATATTTTCATCATATCTCTCCCCTTTGGCATCAACAAAAGAAAATTAACATTTTAGATAAATAAAGACATAATATCTAATAATAATAAATATCCAAAATGAAATTATTTCTACCAAAGAATTCAAGGGTGGTTCCTTTTGGAACCCAAATCATTTTAACATTCTTATTTTTCTTCATAGGACATGCATAAACCAAATGTCCTAATTTTCTACAATAATTACCTGTTTGATTTGGATCATAAGAATGTTGAGCTATAACAAAATAATGCTTTAAGTATTTTTGATTTATCTTAGGTTTATAACCTAATCCTCCTTTGTTAAACACACTTCTTTGGCTTGAAAGCATTTTCTCAAAAATTTCCGAGCCTTGTGTGAATTTTGAGATAATTACATTTAACTCATCAACTTTTTCTTTTAAAGATTTATTATCTTCTTCAAGTTGATTAGTTTTACTACTCTTGTCATTTAAATCATATACTTTCTTTTCTAATAATTCTTTTCCTCAATTAAGCATATATGATTTCTTTTGAGAGTACTATATTTAGAACCTAACTTCTTATATTCTACATACAAATTTTCAAGTTGTTCATGTAATTCAATATAGGAAGGGTCGATTCATCATCCGAAGATTGTACCTCATTTTAGCTTTCAATTGCCATGAAGCACATGTTAGCCACATGTTCTTCTTCATCACTAGAGCTTGAGTTCGAATCATCGCTCCATGTACGCTTTCAAAGCTCTCTTTTGAAAGCGATTTCTCTTCTTCATTTGAAGATGGGGACGATCGGGTTTGATATGCTCCAACTTGTTGCATTTATAGCACCTTGGAGTTTCTTTACTTGAATCTCCCTCTTTTTGTATTTCGAGAACTTTCTCTTGTCATTTTTCCTTTTAAGAAAGTTTGAAACTGTCTTGTGATTGATGCTACATCTTCTTCAAGATCGTCATTCTGTCATCATCATCATCATCATTTTCCTCGCTTTCGATTCGATGAGCAGTTTTAAATGCCAAATTTTTCTTTGGCCTTTCTTCTTGATCTTGATTATCCATAGATATCTCGTGTGTCATTAGAGAACCGATGAGCTCCTCTAATGGAAGTTTTGTGAGATCTTTAGCTTCTCGTATAGTTGTCACTTTAGCTTCCCAAGCTTTTGGTAGAGATCCGAGAATCTTACTTACGATATCTGCATTTGAGTAAGTTCTACCAAGAGCATGTAAACTATTTGTTATGCTAGTCATACGAGTAAACATGCTTGTTATGGATTCATGTTGCAACATTTTAAATAACTCATATTGATGAACTAACATATCAATTTTTAATTCTTTTACTTGGTTAGTTCCTTCATGAGTTACTTCCAAAGCATGCCATATATCCCTAGCATTTTTACATGAAGATATTCTATTAAATTCACTTCTATTTAATGCACAATATAAAATATTCATTGCTCTAGCATCCATAGAAAGTAATCTTTTATCTAGGTCACTATATTCTATCATGCTTTTTGGAATCTCAATACCATTTACAATTTTGAGTGGTCTATGAGGTCCATTTTCAATAGAAAGCCATAAATTGAAATCTATAGATTGAAGATATATTGACATTCTAGCTTTCCAATAGGCATAATCATCACCATCAAAAAATGGTGGTCTAGATGTTGAAGCACCTTCATTTCAAAGATTATTGCATATAGTTGCCATTCTACTCAAAGTCTAAGCAAACTTAATAAATGAGAACTAAGCTCTGATACCAATTATTGAAATTCACGGATTAAGGCAACTATACACCTAAAGGCGGAATTGGTGCAAATACAATAAATATAGCAATTCTAAAATTAATTACTTTAAAGTAAAGAGATAAGAGAGAGAGATTGCTAACTCGGGTTTTTAACGTGGTTCGGCAAGCCTACGTCCACGACTCAAGTACCAACCCGTACTTGAGTATTGTACTCTCTTACTAAACCAAGTAACAAGATTACAATTTCCGCTTGATGAATCCACACCAAGACTTTACACCACTTGAAGATATGCCCTCTTCAAGATTTTCCTTTCCCACTTGAAGATGTACCCTCTTCAAGATTTTTCCTAGTGATGTTCCTCACCAATACCAAGAGTTTTATACTCAACTCTCAAGAGTTTCACAATAGTTGTTTTAGTAAAACAACAATACACTCTTAATAGTGTGAATATTACAAATGAAGATCTATGATCTCTTTCTCTCACTTAATAGCACTTAGGATATTTGAAGGTGTTTAAGTGTAGTGAGAATGAGAAAATACTCTTTGTGTTAAGATATAAAGATTTAAACACAAATATGAGTATTAAGGAGGATTGATGATATGAAGGTGTTTATGCACTTCTAATTGCCTCAATATAATATATGAAAGTTGTGTCAATTTCGTTTTGCAATTAAAAGGCCTATTTATAAGTTTCAAAGAAAAACTAGCCGTTTATAGCCGTTTGAAACTAGCCGTTAGAAACTAGCCGTTTATAGCCGTTAGAAACTAGTCGCTTGAAACTAGCCGTTAGAAACTAGCCGCTTGAAACTAGCCGCTTATAGCCAGTTAGAAACTAGCCGTTTAATCATCAAATCCTTTGCATGCAATGTGAAGTGTGTGAGTTCATTTTAATTTGTGCTATCAAGATAGAAATTGAGATTTACACAAAGCACTAAAATGAACACTTATTCTAAGTCTTCACTTGCTTGCATCTTGGACTTCTTGGAGTGATTTCTTCTTGAACTCCATTATGCTTGTTGATGTATTCTTTGAATAAAACCTGTTTATAGCTTAATCTCATCCAAGCATATTATTAGCCCATTTTCTTTTATTGTTATCATCAAAATATATAAAGCATACAAAGTATGACATTATATGTCAACAATAACAACTAAAATTACAATCATTATCATTGTTTAAACATTGAAATTTATTTAGTATTCTGAAAGAAAAAAAATGAAAACCTTTAACAAAAGAGAAAGCAAGAAAATAATATTAAAAATAAAAACAAATACTTGAAATTATTACTATTATTACATAAACAATGAAAACTATATAATTATCTCAAAGAATTAAAAATTACACAAAAAAAATTGAAAAAAATAAAATAAATATTATTAGGAGAAACAATCATTTGAATTGGAGAGCATATAAAAATAATGGAAAAAAAGAACAAAGGGAAAAAATAACAAATATCAATTTTAGAATGATTATTAACATAGAATTCAATTTTAGGATAAAATTAAATAAAAATAAAACCGCAAAAAAGAAAAAAATAATAAAAATAGAAATCTAAAACTAAGAGTATAATAACATAAATATGAAAAAAAAATAGTGGCTATCTTAGAAGCAATGAAAAAATTAAAAAAAAAATGAATAAGGGACAAAATGAATAAAATAATATACGGTCCATCTGAATTGAATAACAAAATTAAAACAAATCAAAATCTTAGAACCAAAAAAATTAAAAGAATTAAAAACAAACCAAAAATAAAAAAGAATAAGAGATAATATGAAAAATAATATATATAATCAATTTTAATTGAAAGATAAAATTGTAGCAAATCAATATCTCATGATTGAAACAATTAAAGCAATTTAACACAAACCAAATATTAAAAGAAAATAAGGGTCGAAATGAAAAGGCACATATATCATCAATTTCAATTAAATGAAAAAATTAAAACAAATCATACTTTTATAGAAGAAATTAAGTGGAAAAAACAAATCAAAAGATGAAAGGATCACTTTATAAACACATAGGACTGCTATGTAGTTTAGTTTGCTTGAGAGAGAAGGTGAAGAAAATGGATAATTTGACCACCGACACATGTCCAACCATCATTAGATAAAATGTGCATTACCATAGAGAAGAGAACATGACGTCGCATTCGGTGAGATGATGGATAAATAATTTTGAACATCAAAGAATGTTGCACCTGCAGCTGAAAAGAGCGGACGGAAGACACTTGTCGGTACATACATGAGACGCGCCTACAATTTTTCCTTTTAAAAAAATAAAATAAAAATACAAATATATCCTCATAGCTAACTTTCTGATTTTGTCATTTCTAAGGGTACAATTGTAGTTTTACTATGCAATAAACAGTGAAAAATCATAAATACCCTTAAACGAAGCTCTTATATTTTGTTATATTAAAGGGTATAATAATTATTTTGTTGTTCATTGACAAACCAAAAAAATAAAAAATACTCTTGCACACTAAACACTATTTTGTTTGACAGCAAGAGTGAAAGAGTAATTTTACTATGCAAAACAAATTAGAAGAAAACACAAATACCCTCACACAATCATAAAACTGAAAATGCTCCTGAAGCCAAAAATTAAATTTTAACACAACAAGAGGCAAAATAATAATTATATTATTATAATCTATAGTAATATATATCTATTGCTATAATATTTATCCCACGTGGTTTACCTTTTTATTTAATAATTCGATATCCTTCTCCCCTCGTCACATGACAACTGATTAGTAATGGATGTTTTGTTCCCCTGCATAATTGTTTTCCTTTTCTTTTAAGGAGGGGAGGGGGAGGTATAGAGAGTTTGTTTGCGAGTTTAATTTTTTTTTTAAAATTTATTTCTGTATATTATTTTTTCATTGTTTTGATATATGTATGATAAGAGTAAAAATTTAAAAATAAAGAAAACATATATTATTTAATATATTTTAAATAAAAAAATATTTTCATACTACCCTCTCAAAAATTTCTATCCCAGATTTAAAAAATAATCAATACTATACTATTTTTTATTTTTATTTTTGGGTTCTCATGATTTATAGGGCTTTTCAAATCTTTATATGAATAGTAAGTTATGCCTTCTTATTTTTGTGGTTGTTTGTTAGACAAAAAAAACTATATAAGTCGTAAAATAGAGAGTTAACAATGTAAACATAATAATCTCTCTTTTTAAGTAGGGATTGTAAACATAATAATCTCTCTTTTTAAGTAGATTTATAGGGATTTAGAAGATTTTTTTTATTGCTGATTCATGCGAATTACTATTAGAATACTTAAATTTTGTTGGCTTAAGATTTGTGATAACACAACTATTAAAGAATTATTCAAATAAAAAAAGCTCCTAATAATGAATCCCTTAACACTCTAGATTTTACTAGTGGAATCATAGAGACTAAAATAACTTTATTTATTGTTTCCACTACATCTTTGATATCCGGGGAACACAACAAAATGTTTTTTTTTAATGTTATCTATAATATTTTTTTTCTTTTTTCCTTCTCCACCTCATTTATGATTACCCCACTTGTCTTTTGGTTGTGGTTTAAAGCCTTTATCTTCACCCTTCATTTATTTAAACTACCATGTTTTTTGCGGGGTGCGCAATGCTATGGGTGATTGGTCTATCTTATTAGACTCAAGTTATTTTTTTGGTTATTTTTTAATCTTTTTTTTTCAATTTTATCTTTCTACAAGTTAATTGGTAATTTGATTTTTTTAAACATATTTCAACTATTTTTTATTGGGTTATCCTATCTCATGACCCGAGTTGCGGGTTTAGTAGGTTAAGTCAGATTGACCCAAGTTATTTTTCACGGCTTTTATGTTTTTAATTTCATCATTAAACATTGAATTTATTGGAAATTCAATTTTATAATTTATTTTGATTTATTTATATGAAGTCATCATGCTTTTCAAGATTTGTGTGAATTGACAAGTTAACCCAAGTTAATTTATTTATATGATCTAAGTTGTCTTGTGATTTGTTAAGTTGACTTGATCAAATCAATCCTCACACACTCTTTTTTTTCTACTATAATTTTTTTTAGCAATGGCTAAATACTTTTAATATTAAAAATAATAATTTAACTTGTTCTATAACGTGGGTTAATGATTTTAGGTTTTTCAGATTATTGGTTTATGGTTAGTAATTGTGCTTTTCAACTTTTATCCTTGAAAGATTCTGCAAATTGATGGATGAGAATTATAAGATGCTTTTAAAATGGAGGGTTTTCATTGGTTGCCAATGGTGGACGAGACAGTTTTATTGACCACCTGTATCACGAAGAATATTTCTTGCCATAAAAATCATTAAGGGGGCCCAATTATAAGAGGAGTAAAAGTATATTGTTTTTATTATGATTTTCTTGACATTTCGAGTTGGTGTTTTTTACTTGGAAAAAAAAACAAGTTTTAAAAACAAAACTATAAAAAATATCAATCAATCCATAAACAATACGACCTGATATTAAAAGAAAACTAAGAGCTTATTTATTGATTTAATATGATATTTCCCTTAGAAATTATAATTAAGATGTGATTGAAACTTTTCTAATCTAAGCATGCAAACCACAACTCTACACAATCACATCTTGTTTCACTAGCCTATGATCATCTGTAGCCACATATTGTTGCATCTCTAGTTCACTTTAAGCATCTTAAACAAGAAGAACTTGCTGATAGACATTTTCATAGCTAGTTTGATGGACACTTGTCATCCATTTGACGTTTGAAAATGAGCTTAATTTCAGATGGTAATGGCCCAATTATATATTTTTTTTTTCTTTCACAAAGCCTCATGAGGGCGTTCGTTTGTCTGAACTTTGATTTTTTTTTTTTTATCTTTATGGAAAATTCTTTTTGAGAAAATGGGATTGTTTTCCTATCATGAAAAATGAATTAGAAACAATTTTCTCCACGTAGTTATTTCATGAAAATAAACTGGAAAAATAATATTTTTAATCTACTATTTTTGAAAATATTAAAATATTATAATTATCAACTTTATTTTGAGAAAATAATTATTTACTATAATTATATTTTCAATTGGCTGATTATTTGTACTTTGTATGCCGAATCTAAAAGAAATTCGATATTTATAATTTCACATAAAGCTGCCACAACTTATAAAAATCACTTTGTTTTGTTCGTGTTAGAGTACCTCACCTATCAGCTTAAGTTTTTAGGTGAAATGATTCTTTAACAATTCTCAAATTGCTTGATGTTTTCTTTTGAAATTAAAATTCACAATAAGAGTTTTTTTTTCAAAATTTTAAAGAACAAGTTAAAAAGAAATTCAATATTTATAATTTCACATAAAGCTGCCACAACTTATAAAAATCACTTTGTTTTGTTCTTGTTAGAGTACCTCACCTATGAGTTTAAGCTTTTAGGTGAGATGATTCTTTAACAGTTCTTAAATTGCTTGATGTTTTCTTTTGAAATTAAAAGTCACAATAAGAGTTTTGTTTTTTTCAAAATTTTAAAGAACAAGTTAATATAGAAGAAAACAAGGATCAATTGTAAATTGTAATCATCATCAATATGGTATTATTTTACTGGGCTGCGTGTTGAGTGGAAAATAGGTGATGGGTCTGACCAAGTAATGGGCTGTGGGTGTGAAAGGGAGAGGGGTTGATGGGCGGTAAGGAGTTCACTCTCATCAATTTATCAAACATCAATTGACAGTGTGTATGTACGCACGTATTTATGTAGGAAGTAGGTATGTACTTGATGACATGGCACTTATAGTCCAAAATAGTAGTAGTTGCTTTTACTTAGAACCAATTACATCGTAGAAATAGAGGATGAAAACTAACAATTGGGTCTTTAAATGGGGGTCGGTCTTGAATTAAATGCTGCTGCCAACATCTACCAGAACTCATTTATGGGATAATAATGGAAAACACGGTCTAAGTCTAAATCTTGTTGGCGCATCCAATATCTGCTAACCAATTCACTCGTCTCACCACCACCACCATCTTATTATCCTCTCTTTTTTTCTTTGTTTTTTAAGATGATTACGATCTTAGTGTTCAAGTATCTCTTTCACAATTACTTATTCGGTTATGTCTGAGATTCTTTGAATCTAATCGATTCTTGAAGCTAGCTTGCTTGCTAGCTGGATCTCAAACATGGTCTATATGTGAAGTTGAAGAGAAGACAAAATTGTGTTGCAGCTTGCTTGCTTGCTGTCAGATTTTCTGTTTTGTAACACCGAAGACGGCTATGCAAAAGTAACCAAGTTGTTGATCAGTTGAGGCTCTTTTTGCATGAGACTTTCTTATTTTAACTCGCCCTATTCCTCCACCGGTCAAATTCATACAATATATACCTCACTGCTACACCTTTGCTTTCTTTCTGATCTATATTCCCATCACATCTTTCTTGCCTCCTGCTGCATCTTTACCTTACCTAGCTAGCTCAGTCCTCTCTTGCGTCTCGTCTCTCTCCTGATCAAGACAAGCAATAATAATATACATATAAAAGATGGCGAAGAACCCATCGACGAATAATGGAACAATGGAGATAGAGGCAAGCATGCCATCAGAGGTTGTAGATGGAATAATGGTAGGTTTGAGTCCTCTAAGCGAGACCCTTTGGAGAGACAAAACTAAAACAGAATTCGTAGGAGATGTGTCGGCAAGGCTTACATGGAAGGATCTGACTGTGATGGTTACCCTCAGTAATGGAGAAACACAAAGGGTTTTGGAGGGACTTAATGGCTATGCTGAGCCTGGATCTCTCACTGCACTTATGGGTCCTTCTGGCTCTGGCAAATCCACTCTCCTTGACGCTCTCTCTAGTCGCCTTGCTGCTAATGCTTTCCTCTCTGGAACGGTTCTCCTCAATGGTCGCAAAACCAAGCTCTCTTTCGGGACTGCTGTCAGTACTGATTACACTAGCTAGTAGCTACTACTCTTCTAGTTTCATTTCTTCTAAGTTTCTTAATCCATACTCCACATACATGCTCTGCTTTTCTAGCTCTTAATTAATTAAGTTATGTGTGATTAATCACTACCAAATGTTTTGTCACATATTTTAAGCAATATTATTGTAGTTTTCGTTATTTCACATTATTAATTAATTTTAATGGTTTTAAAAAAAAACTTAATTAGGCTTATGTGACACAAGATGACAACTTGCTTGGTACTCTGACGGTGAGGGAAACAATCTCCTATTCAGCCCGGCTACGTCTTCCTGATAAGATGCCTTGGTCAGAGAAGCGTGCCTTGGTTGAGAGTACCATAATAGAGATGGGTCTCCAAGATTGTGCTGATACTGTTATTGGGAATTGGCATTTGCGTGGGATCAGTGGGGGAGAGAAGAGAAGGGTCAGCATTGCTCTTGAAATCCTGATGAGGCCCAGACTGCTCTTTCTTGATGAACCAACCAGTGGACTTGACAGGTGCATATTTCACCTCTCTTGGCAGTGATTCTACTCTGTTTCCTAACATCTTGCTTTTTTCTTTTTGATGAAATCATGGCGTTCCCCTTTCCAGCTCCTTCATTTGACTCTAATAATTATTTGATCATGTATATATGTGGCAGTGCTTCAGCTTTCTTTGTAACTCAGACCCTCCGCGGCTTATCTAGAGATGGAAGAACTGTCATTGCTTCAATACACCAGCCTAGCAGTGAAGTTTTTGAGCTTTTTGATAGACTGTACTTGCTTTCAGGAGGCAAAACTGTTTACTTCGGTCAGGTTTCAGAGGCATATGAGGCAAGAAATTCTGCTTTTTTTGGGTTTAATCTAAATGGTCATTTGATTCAAACTGTTTATCATTTTTAGCTCTTTCTTACAGTTCTTTGCACAAGCTGGCTTTCCCTGCCCTGCTTTGAGGAACCCTTCCGATCATTTCCTCAGGTGCATCAATTCTGACTTCGACAAAGTGAAGGCTACTTTGAAAGGGTCCATGAAACTGCGGGTATCACATTCTTTCTTAATTAATTGCTTACAAATTGTTTTTTTTTTATTGAAAAATGAAGTTTCAATTCTGATTCTTTTGTTTTATACTTGAGAGCTGTCTTGTGTACTAGCAATTTCTGAAATTTACAGGCTAAAGACATATCATTGAATTACATATATAATTAACGACATAACTGATGAAATGATATTGAAAATACAGTTTTTTTTTTCTTTTTCCATTGAGAAAGACTTCATGTAATCTTTAAGTCAACTATTCATCATTGACGAGTTGTAGCCATAGGCTATTATAATTTAAGGGTCTGGATGAGTGCTAATATTGGGCAATTAATGATTGGATTGGCTTAGTTTCATCTGTTCCTTACCCAAACTGATTCTAAATTTCCATGTTTGTATATATCCTTCTCTCGTTGATTTGTTGCTTGAGGCCTGATTGATTATTCTCTTAAAAATTGTGTTTCTGCACAGTTTGAGGCAAGTGACGATCCTCTGGAGAAGATAACCACTGCTGAAGCCATCAGAACTCTGATTGATCACTATCGAACTTCTCAGTACTGTTATGCAGCAAGAGAAAAAGTTGAAGAGATATCCAAAGTTGTAAGTGCTTTAATTTCGTGGTGCTCCAACTTGCAATCTGATCAATATTTATCTCCACCCATTTAATTTCAGGGAGGCCCTTCTCTTCAACTGTATAGGCTTCACATTTGTAGCTAATTGATAATTGATGTTTGGTCGCAGAGAGGAGATGTGCTAGAATCAGGAGGGAGCCAGGCTAGTTTCTTGATGCAGGCCTTTACTTTAACCAAGCGTTCATTCATCAACATGTCAAGGGACTTTGGATATTACTGGCTTCGACTAGTGATTTATATTGTGGTCACTATCTGCATTGGAACTATCTATCTCAACGTGGGGACGGGTTACAGTTCTATACTGGTACTGTTAATGAAATATATCGATCTTATGCTCCTAAGCTTAGTTAGTTGTTATTCAGGAGGAGTATCCTCTAACTAAATATATTTGTTTCTCTGGATTAATCTGGAACAGGCAAGAGGGTCATGTGCCTCATTTGTCTTTGGTTTTGTCACGTTCATGTCAATTGGTGGGTTTCCTTCCTTTGTAGAAGAAATGAAGGTAATGAATTACTTTTTTTCATTCGTGCTCACAAGTTATTTACGAGGGCCTTATCAAAACTGCTAATCAATAACGATGAGGCTTGCTAGTTTGATTGTTTTTTCCCTTTCCGCAGGTCTTCCAAAGAGAGAGGCTAAATGGGCACTATGGTGTGGCCGCATTTGTGATCAGCAACACCCTTTCTGCAATGCCGTTCCTGATAATGATAACTTTTATTTCTGGAACTGTATGTTATTTCATGGTCAGCCTTCATCCAGGATTTGAACATTATGTTTTCTTCGTTCTGTGCCTGTATGCGAGCGTCACCGTAGTTGAAAGCTTGATGATGGTCATAGCCAGCATTGTCCCCAATTTCCTCATGGGCATTATCATTGGGGCTGGAATTCAGGTTTCTAAATATATCTATTCTTCTCTTGATTTTTCTTGTAATAAATAAACCAAATAACCGCATGTTTTCTTTCATGTCATTGTCAGGGAATATTCATGCTAGTATCTGGATACTTTAGGCTCCCAAATGACATACCAAAGCCTGTGTGGAGATACCCAATGTCATACATTAGCTTCCACTTCTGGGCTCTACAGGTAACACTGAACCTGCCTGCCTGCCTGCATACGTACATACATTATATCGATAGTATCCTAAGATCTTTACGTAGCTGAAAGAAATTAAAGAGGCATATCTATGCATGCGTTTTCAGGGACAATATCAAAATGATTTGAGAGGATTGCTGTTCGACAACCAATCACCTGATCTACCCAAGATACCTGGTGAGTACATACTGGAAAACATATTCCAGATTGATGTGCACCGGTCAAAATGGATAGATCTCAGCGTCATATTCAGTATGATTGTCATCTACCGCATCATCTTCTTTATCATGATCAAGATCAGTGAGGATGTTACCCCTTGGATCAGAGGTTACATAGCAAGGAGAAGAATGCAGCAGAAGAATGGAACTCAAAATACAACAGTTGCTCCTGATGGTCTCATCCACTCACCTTCTCTGAGGAACTATGTTGCCGGTCGTCCGACTGGAAGGTAGATCAAGGAAAGACAAATATTAATGAATTAATGTATGATGCTTAATTTCTTTCAGTTCAAATAGACGATATTATTATTACACGATGCTATTATTATTGCTGATGCTGTTATTGTTACTTAAGTAGCACAAGTTATGTAACCTTTGTTTCCACAATAGGCTACAGTGCAGGTTGATGGTGCTAAAAATTAACTCTGGCAGTTTGGTGTGTCCATACAAATGAAAGGCAAATTCTATAATGCCTTGGTTATAAATGTATTCTCAATACCTTTTAAAAGCTTAACTTTTTTATGGGTGACACGTGGCAAGATTATTTTGAAGGATCAATTTAAAATTTCTAAACATAATTTGCTCAATTTTATCTATTTTTTACATAGCTAATACTGTTTTGTTTTTAAATGCGAGATGGACATTGCAATGAAATAAATATGAATTAATATAATTATTGAAAAGCATAAAATAAAATAAAATAAAATAAAATAAAATAGACTCGACCAAAAAATGCTTAACTTGCTATTAGATCTCTGTTTAATGGTGTTCGGGTTCGAATGGATATAACTTTGAGCTATGGGGTCGATAGGTATAGGTCCATCAAAGCTCAAGTCAATAGATATTTGCTCATGAGCTCTCGGGTCGGTTGGTTGTGGCTCAACGATATTCAAAATTGAAAGTATTTGACTTGGAGTGATTAGTTTGGTAAGTCACCTATTGGGGATCTAGCCTTTAGGTATTAGCCATTTGTTTCCTCATTTTAACAAATCCCAACTAGTTTTTATTTTTTAAATGAAAAGTTTTTGGGGTTTAGGTTTAGATTATAGAGTTTGGGTTTAGGATTTTAGGCTTACGAGTTTCAAGGTTTCTAGGTTGGTTTCAATTTTTAGTTTTGGGGTTTGAGTTAAGTCTTTGGGTTTTAGGGTTCAGGGTTCGGTGTTTAGGATTTAGGCTTTGGGTTTTAGGTTTTGGGTTTATAATCTTAAGACTTAGGGAAAAGTTTAGGGTTTAGGTTTAGGTATTGGATTATAGGTTTTGGGGTTTAAGGTTTCGGGTTTGCAATTTTGGGTTTTGATTTACAGGTTTAGGTTTAGGGCTTATGATTTAGAGTTTGAGGTTTAAGGCTTGCGTTTTGGGTTAAGGTCTTCAAACTTGGGGTTTATGGTTTTGAGTTTTGAGTTTCGAGTATCGGGTTTAGGGTTTTGAGTTTGAGTTTCGAGTATTAGATTTAGGGTTTTGAGTATCAGATTATTCCAGGTTTCAGGTTCAGGGTTCAAGATTAGGGTTTAATGTTTCGTGTTTCGAGTTTCGGGGTTTTGGGATTTAGGATCAGGGTTTACGGTTTCAGGTATTAGACTTAAATTTTATGGGTAAAAGACTTTTCCCCCGAGCATTATTGAATTGACTTGTTTGAGGGGGTATTAGCTTTGGATTTTTTGACATATTGATCCTGACTCGACTAGTCGCATTTCAATGGGTATTAGCTTTTGATTTCTGACTTTTTTGGTCTTGTCATAATCACACCCTCTTTAGTTGGTATTAGGCTTAAATTTTATGAGTAAAAAACTTTTCCCCCGAGCATGATTGAACTGGCTTGTTTAAGGGGGTATTAGCATTGGATTTTGCGATATATAGATCCTAACTCGATTAGCCCTATTTCAATGGCTATTAGTCTTCGATTATTGACCTCGTTGGTCTTGTCATAACCATGCCCTTTTTAGTTGGTATTAGGCTTAAATTTTATGGGTAAAAGACTTTTCTCCCGAGCATGATTGAACTAGCTTGTTTCAGGAGGTATTAGCATTTGATTTTGCGACATATAGATCGTGACTTAACTAGCCCCATTTCAATGGCTATTGGTCTTCAATTACTAACCTCGTTGGTCTTTTCATAACCAAGCCCTTTTTAGATGGTATTAAGTCTAAATTTTATGGGTAAAAGACTTTTCCCCCGAGCATGATTGAACTTGCTTTTTTGAGGGGGTATAAGCCTTGGAATTAATAACATATGATCCTGACTCAACTAGCCCCATTTCAATGGCTATTAGTCTTTGATTACTGACCTCGTTGGTCTTGTCATAACCATGCCCTTTTTAGTTGGCATAAGACTTAAATTTTATGGGTAAAAGACTTTTCATCCGAGCATGATTGAACTTGCTTTTTGAAGGGGGTTTTAGCCTTGGATTTTCGGATAAATTGATCCTGACTCGACTTGCACCAATTCAATGGGTATTAGCTTTAGATTTCTGAACTTGTTGGTGTTTTCATATCCAATCCCTTTTTAGTTGGTATATAACTTAAATTTTTATGTGTAATAGACTTTTCCCCCGAGCATGATTCACTTGAATTTTGGAGGGGGTATTAGCCTTGGATTTTCGGACAAATTGATCTTGACTTGACTAGCCCCATTTCAATAGGTATTAGCATTCAATTTCTGACGTTGTTGGTCTTTACATATTCAAGCCTTTGTAGTTGCTATTAGACTTAAATTTTATGGGTAATAGACCTTTCCCCTGAGCATGATTCAACTTGGTTTTTGAAGGGGGTATTAGCCTTTGATTTTCAGACAAAATGATCCTGACTCGACTAGCCCCTTTTAAATAGGTATTAGCCGCAGATTTCTGACGTTGTTGGTCTTTTCATATACAAGCCCTTTGTAGTTGGTATAAGACTTAAATTTTATGAGTAATAGAGTTTTCCCCCAAGCATGATTAAACTTTCTTTTTGGAGGGGGTATTAGCCTTGGAGTTTCGGACAAATTGATCCTGACTCGATTATCCCCATTTCAATGGGTATTACGCTTATTTTCTGAACTTGTTGTTCTTTTCTTATCCAAACCCTTTTTAGGTTGTATTAGATTTAAATTTTATTCATAATAGACTTTTCCCTAAAACATGATTCAACAATGTTTTTGGAGGGGGTGCTAGCGGACAAATAGATCCTAACTCGACTGGCCACAATTAAATGGGTATTAGCCTTAGATTTCTGAACTTGTTGGTCTTTTCTTATCCAAGTCCTTTTTAGTTGATATTAGACTTAAATTTTATTGGTAATAGATTTTTCCCCCGAGCATGATTCAACTTGCTTATTGGAGGGGGTTTTAGCCTTGGAATTTCGGACAAATTGATCCTCACTCCACTAGCCCCATTTCAATAGGTATTAGCTTTAGATTTATGAACTTGTTGGTGTTATCATATCCAAGCTCTTTTTAGTTGCTATTAGACTTAAATTTTATGGGTAATAGACTTTTGCCCTGAGCATGATTGAACTTGCTTTTTGAAGGTGGTGTTAGCTTTGGATTTCCGGACAAATTGATACTGACTCGACGAGTCCCATTTCAATGGGTATTAGCCTTAGATTTCTGAATTTATTGGTCTTTTCTTATCCAAGCTCTTTTTACTTGGTATAAGGATTCAATTATATGGGTAATAAACTTTTCCAAGATCATAATTGAACTTGCTTTTTGGAGGGGGTATTAGCCTTGGATTTTCAGACAAATTGATCATGACTCGACTAGCCCCATTTTATGGGTAATACACTTTCGCCCGAGCATGATTGAACTTGCTTTTTGGAGGGGGGTGTTAGCCTTTGATTTTCGGACAAATTGATCCTGATTCGACGAGCCCCATTTCAATAAGTATTAGCCTTAGATTTCTGACCTTGTTGGTCCTTTAATATCCAAGCCCTTTAAAGTTGGTATTAGACCTAAATTTTATGGGTAATAGACCTCTCCACTAAGCATGACTGAACTTGCTTTTTGGAAGGGGTTTTAGCCTTGCATTTTCAGACAAATTGATCCTGACTCGAGTAGCCATATTTTAATGGGTATTAGCCTTAGATTTCTGATCTTGTTAGTCTTTTCATATCCAAGCCCTTTGTAGTTGGTATTAGATATAAATTTTTTGGTAATAGACCTTTCCCCCGAGCATGATTGAACTTGTGTTTTGGAGGGGGTGTTAGCCTTGGATTTTTGCACAAATTGATCCTAACTTGACGAGCCCCATTTAAATGAGTATTAGCATTAGATTTCTAACCTTGTTCATATCCAAGCCATTTTTAGTTTGTATTAGACGTCAAATTTATGGGTAATATACTTTACCCCAAGCATGATTGAACTTGATTTTTGGATGGGGGGTTAGCCTTGGATTTTCGGACATATTGATCGTGACTCGACTAGCCCCATTTAAATGAGTTTTAGCATTAGATTTCTAACCTATTTCATATCCAAGCCCTTTTAGTTGGTATTAGACTTTAATTTTATGGGTAATAGACTTTTCTCCCAAGCATGATTGAAATTTGTTTTTCGGTGGGTGTTAGCCTTGGATTTTCGAACAAAATGATCCTCACTAGACTAGCCCCATCTAAAGATGTATAAGCCTTACATTTTTAACCTTGTTCATATCCAAGGCCTTTTTATTTGGTATTAGACATCAATTTTATGGGTAATAGACTTTTCCCCCAAGCATGATTGAACTTGGTTTTTGGGTGGGTGTTAGCCTTGGTTTTTGGGTGGGTGTTAGCCTTGGATTTTCAAACAAAATGATCCTGACTTGACTAGCCCCATCTAAACATGTATAAGCCTTACATTTATAACCTTGTTCATATCCAAGCACTTTTTAGTTTTTATTAGGCTTCAATTTTATGGATAATAGACTTTTTCCCCAAGCATGATTGAACTTGGTTTTTTGGTGGTGTTAGGCTTGGATTTTCGGACAAATTGATCTTCGCTCGACTAGCCTCATTTAAATGGGTATAAGCCTTAGATTTCTAACCTTGTTCATATCCAAGCCCTTTTGAGGTTGGTATTAGGCTTCAATTTTATGGATAATAGACATTTTCCCTAAGCATGATTGAACTTGGTTTTTGGGTGGGTGTTAGCCTTGGATTTTTGGACAAATTGATCCTGCCTCGACTAGCCCCATTTAAATGGGTATAAGCCTTACCTTAAATTTCTAACCTTGTTCATATCCAAGCCCTCTTTAGTTTGTATTACACTTCAAATTTATGGGTAATAGACTTTTCCCCAAGCATGATTGAATTTGGTTTTTAGGTGGGTTTTAGCCTTGGATTTTTGGAGAAATTAATCTTGACTCGAGTAGCCCTATTTAAATGGGTATAAGCCTTAGATTTCTAACCTTGTTCATCTCCAAGCCCTTTTTAGTTGGTATTAGACTTCAATTTTATGGGTAAAAGATGTTTCCCCAAAACATGATAGAATTTTGTTTTTGGGTGGATGTTAGCCTTGGATTTTTGGACATATTGATCCTGGCTCGACTAGACCCATTTAAATGAGTATTAACCTTAGATTTCTAACCTTTTTCATATCTAAGCCCATTTTAGTTGCTATAAGATGTCAATTTTATGGGTAATACACTTTCGCCCCAAACATGATTGAACTTGGATCTTGGAGGTGGTGTTAGCCTTGGATTTTCGGACAAATTGATCCTGACTCCACTCGCCCCATTTAAATGGGTATTACCTTAGATATTTAACGTTGTTCATATCCAAGCCCTTTTTAGTTTGTATTAGGCTTCAATTTTATGGGTAATACACTCTCCCCCCAAACATGATTGAACTTGGATCTTGGAGGTGGTGTTAGGTTTGGATTTTCGGACAAATTGATCCTGACTTGACTAGCCCCAATTAAATGGGTATAAGCCTTAGATTTCTAAGCTTGTTCATATCCAAGCCCTTTTTAGTTTGTATTAGGCTTTAATTTTATGGGTAATAGACTTTTCCGCCAAGCATGATTGAACTTGGTTTTTGGGCGGGTGTTAGCCTTGGATTTTCGGACAAATTGATCTTGACTCGACTAGCCCCATTTAAATGGGTATAAGCCTTAGTTTTATAACCTTGTTCATATCCAAGCCCTTTTTAGTTGGTATTAGACTTCAATTTTATGGGTAATACACTTTTCCCCCAAGCAGGATTGAACTTGGTTTTTTGGTAGGTGTTAGGCTTGGATTTTTGGACAAATTGATCTTCGCTCGACTAGCCCCATTTAATTGGGTATAAGCAATATATTTCTAACCTTTTTCATATCCAAGCCCTTATTAGTTGGTATTACTCTTCAAATTTATGGGTAATAGACTTTTCCCCCAACAATGATTGAACTTGGTATTTGGGTGGGTGTTAGCCTTGGATTTTCGGACAAATTGATCCTGCCTCGACAAGCCCCATTTAAATGGGTATAAGCCTTATATTTCTAACCTTGTTAATATCCAAGCCCTTTTTAGTTGGTATTAGGCTTCAATTTTATGGGTAATAGACTTTTCCCCCAAGCATGATTGAACTTGGTTTTTAAGCGGGTTTTAGCCTTGGATTTTTGGAGAAATTGATCTTGACTCGACTAGCCCTATTTAAATGGGTATATGCCTTAGATTTCTAACCCTGTTCATCTCCAAGCCCTTTTTAGTTGGTATTAGACTTCAAATTTATGGGCAATAGACTTTTTCCCCAAGCATGATTGAACTTGGTTTTTAGGTGGGTTTTAGCCTTGGATTTTTGGAGAAATTGATCTTGACTCGACTAGCCCTATTTAAATGGGTATATGCCTTAGATTTCTAACCCTGTTCATCTCCAAGCCCTTTTTAGTTGGTATTAGACTTCAAATTTATGGGCAATAGACTTTTTCCCCAAGCATGATTGAACTTGGTTTTTAAGTGGGTTTTAGCCTTGGATTTTTGGAGAAATTGATCTTGACTCGACTAGCCCTATTTAAATGGGTATATGCCTTAGATTTCTAACCCTGTTCATCTCCAAGCTCTTTTTAGTTGGTATTCGACTATAATTTTATGGGTAATAGACGTTTCCCCAAAGCATGATTGAATTTAGTTTTTGGATGAGGTTAGCCATGGATTTTCGGACATATTGATCCTCACTCGACTATCTCCATTTAAATGGCTATAAGCCTTAGTTTTATAACCTTGTTCATCTCCAAGCCCTTTTTAGTTGGTATTATACTTCAATTTTACGGGTAATACACTTTTCCCCCAAGCATGATTGAACTTGGTTTTTGGGTGGGTGTTAGCCTTGGATTTTAGACAAATTGATCCTCACTCGACTAGCCCTATTTAAATGGGTATAAGCCTTTAATTTCTAACCTTGTTCATATCCAAGCCCTTTTTAGTTGGTATTAGTCTTCAAATTTATGGGTAATAGACTTTTCCCCCAAGCATGATTGAACTTGGTTTTTAGGTGGGTTTTAGCCTTGGATATTTGGAGAAATTGATCTTGACTCGACTAGCCCTATTTAAATGGGTATAAGGCTTAGATTTCTAACCTTGTTCATCTCCAAGCCCTTTTTAGTTGGTATTAGACTTCAATTTTATGGGTAACACACTTTTCCCCCAATAATGATTGAACTTGGTTTTTGGGTGGGTGTTAGCCTTCAATTTTCGGACAAATTGATCCGGACTCAATTAACCCCTTTTAATGGGTATAAGCCTTATATTTCTAACCTTGTTCACATCCAATCCCATTTTACTTGGTATTACGCTTCAATTTATTGGGTAACACAATTTTCCCCCAAGGATTATTTAACTTGGTTTTTGGGTGGGCGTTAGCCTTCGATTTTCGGACAAATTGATCCTGACTCGACTAGCCCCATTAGAATTGGATATTAGCCTTAGATTTCTAACCTTTTTCATATCCAAGCACTTTTTAGTTGCTATTAGACTTCAATTTTATGGGTAACATAGTTTTCCCCGAAGCATGATTGAACTTGGTTTTTGGGTGGGTGTTAGCCTTGGATTTTTGGACAAATTGATCATGACTCGACTAGCCCCATTTTAATAGGTATAAACTTTAAATTTCTAACCTTGTTCATATCCAAGCCCTTTTTAGTTTGTTTTAGGCTTCAATTTTATAGGTAATACACTTTTCCCCCAAATATGATTGAACTTGGTTTTTGGGTGGGTGTTAGCCTTGGATATTCGGACAAATTGATCATCACTCGTCTAGCCCCATTTTTATGGGTATAAGACTTATATTTCCAACCTTGTTTATATCCAATCC
>CM063604.1:18708723-18797515 GCA_032356905.1 Salix exigua
TTTTTAGTTGGTATTACATTTTAATTTTATGGGTATCAGACTTTTCCCCCGAGCATGATTGTGTTGACATATAATGTCATACTTTGTATGCTTTATATATTTTAATGATAACAATAAAAAGAAAATGGACTAATAATATGTTTGGATGAGATTAAGCTATAAACAGGTATTATACAAAGAATACATCAACAAGCATAATGGAGTACACGAAGAAATTACTCCAGGAAGTCCAAGATGCAAGCAAGTGAAGACTTAGAATAAGTGTTCATTTTAGTGCTTTATGTAAATTTCTATTTCTATCTTGATAGCACAAATTAAAATGAACTCACACACTTCACATTGCATGCAAAGGATTTGATGATTAAACGGCTAGTTTCTAACGGCTATAAACGACTAGTTTCAAACGGCTAGTTTCTAACGGCTATAAACGGCTAGTTTCTAACGGCTAGTTTCAAACGGCTATAAACGGCTAGTTTCTCTTTGAAACTTATAAATAGGCCTCTTAATTGCAAAACGAAATTGACAGAACTTTCATATCTTATATTGAGGCAATTAGAAGTGCATAAACACCTTCATATCATCAATCCTCATTAATACTCATATTTGTGTTTAAATCTTCATATCTTAACACAAAGAGTATTTCTCATTCTCACTACACTTAAACACCTTCAAATATCCTAAGTGCTATTAAGTGAGAGAAAGAGATCATAGATCTTCATTTGTAATATCCACACTATTAAGAGTGTATTGTTGTTTTACTAAAACAACCATTGTGAAACTCTTGAGAGTTGAGTATAAAACTCTTGGTATTGGTGAGGGAACATCACCAAGGAAAAATCTTGAAGAGGGTACATCTTCAAGTGGGAAAAGGAAAAATCTTGAAGAGGGGACATCTTCAAGTGGAAAAGGAAAATCTTGAAGAGGGCATATCTTCAAGTGGTGTAAAGTCTTGGTGTGGATTCATCAAACGGGAAAATTGTAATCTTGTTACTTGGTTTAGTAAGAGAGTACAATACTCAAGTACGGGTTGGTACTTGAGTCGTGGACGTAGGCTTGCCGAACCACGTTAAAAACCCGAGTTAGCAATCTCTCTCCCTTATCTCTTTACTTTAAAGTAATTAATTTTAAGATTGCATTATTTATTGTATTGTTGCCTTAATCCGTGAATTTCAACAATTGGTATCAGAGCTTAGTTCTCATTTATTAAGTTTGCTTAGACTTTGAGTAGAATGGCAACTATATGCAATAATCTCCGAAATGAAGGTGCTTCAACATCTAGACCACTATTTTTTGATGGTGATGATTATGCCTATTGGAAAGCTAGAATGTCAATATATCTTCAATCTATAGATTTCGATTTATGGCTTTCTATTGAAAATGGACCTCATAGACCACTTAAAATTGTAAATGGTATTGAGATTCCAAAGAGCATGATAGAATATAGTGACCTAGATAAAAGATTACTTTCTATGGATGCTAGAGCAATGAACACTTTATATTGTGCATTAAATAGAAGTGAATTTAATAGAATATCTTCATGTAAAAATGCTAGGGATATATGACATGCTTTGGAAGTAACTCATGAAGGAACTAACCAAGTAAAAGAATCAAAAATTGATATGTTAGTTCATCAATATGAGTTATTTAAAATGTGGCAACATGAATCCATAACAAGCATGTTTACTCGTATGACTAGCATAACAAATAGTTTACATGCTCTTGGTAGAACTTACTCAAATGCAGATATCGTAAGTAAGATTCTCAGATCTCTACCAAAAGCTTGGGAAGCTAAAGTGACAGCTATACGAGAAGCTAAAGATCTCACAAAACTTCCATTAGAGGAGCTCATCGGTTCTCTAATGACGCACGAGATATCTATGGATAATCAAGATCAAGAAGAAAGGCCAAAGAAAAATTTGGCATTTAAAACTCCTCATCGAATAGAAAGCGAGGAAAATGATGATGATGAAGACAGTAATGACGATCTTGAAGAAGATGTAGCATCAATCACAAGACAGTTTCGAAACTTTCTTAAAAGGAAAAATGACAAGAGAAAGTTCTCGAACTACAAAAAGGAGGGAGATTCAAGTAAAGAAACTCCAAGGTGCTACAAATGCAACAAGTTGGGGCATATTAAACCCGACTGTCCCCATCTTCAAATAAAGAAGAAAAATCGCCTTCAAAAGAGAGTTTTGAAAGCAACCTGGAGCGATGACTCGAACTCAAGCTCTAGTGATGAAGAAGAACATGTGGCTAACATGTGCTTCATGGCAATCGAAAGCGAAAATGAGGTACTATCTTCGGATGATGAATCCGACCCTTCTTATATTGAATTACATGAACAACTTGAAAATTTGTATGTAGAATATAAGAAATTAGGTTCAAAATATAGTACTCTCAAAAGAAATCATATATGCTTAATTGAGGCTTGGTTTTTGGGTGGGTTTTAGCCTTGGTTTTTCGGACAAATTGATCCTCACTCGACTAGCCCCATTTTAATGGGTATTAACCTTAGATTTCTAACCTTGTTCATATTCAAGCACTTTACAGTTGCTATTAGGCTTCAATTTTATGGGTAATACAGTTTTCCTCCAAGCATGATTGAACTTTGTTTTTGGGTGGGTCTTAGCCTTGGATATTTGGACAAATTGATCCTGACTCGACTAGCCCCATTTTAATGGGTAGAAGCCTTATATTACTAACCTTGTTCATATCCAATCCCTTTTTAGTTGGTATTACGCTTCAATTTTATGCCTAACACACTTTTCCCCCAAGCATGATTGAACTTTGTTTTTGGGTCGGTGTTAGCCTAGGATTTTCGGACAAGTTGATCCTCACTCGACTAGCCTCATTTTAATGGTTATAAGCCTTATATTTCTAGCCTTGTTCATATCCAAGCACTTTTGAGTTGTTATTAGGCTTCAATTTTATGGGTAACTCAATTTTCCCACAAGCATGATTGAACTTGGTTTTGGGTGGGTGTTAGCCTTGGATTTTCGGACAAATTGATCCTCACTGGACTAGCCCCATTTTAATGGTTATAAGCCTTATATTCCTACTCTTGTTCATATCCAATACCTTTTTAGTTGCTATTAGGCTTCAATTGTATGGGTAACACACTTTTCTCCAAGCATTATTGAACTTGGTTTTTGAATGGGTGTTAGCCTTGGATTTTCGGACAAATTGATCATGACTCGACTAGCCCCATTTTAATGGGTATAAGCCTTATATTCCTAACGTTGTTCATATCCAATCCAATTTTAGTTTGTATTACGCTTCAATTTTATGGGTAACACACTTTTCCCCCAAGCATGATTGAACTTGGTTTTTGGGTGGTTGTTGGCTTTAGATTTTAGGACAAATTGATCCTGACTCGAGTAGCCCCATTTTAATGGGTACAAGACTTATATTTCTAACCTTGTTCATATCCAATCCTTTTTTAGTTGGTATTACGCTTCAATTTAATGGGTAACACACTTTTCCCCCGAGCATGATTGAACTTGGTTTTTGGGTGGGTTTTAGCCTTGGATTTTCGGACAAATTGATCCTAACTCGACTAGCCCCATTTTAATGAGTATAAGCCTTATATTCCTACCCTTGTTCATATCCAATCCCTTTTTAGTTGCTATTAGGCTTCAATTGTATGGGTAACACACTTTTCTCCATGCATGATTGAACTTGGTTTTTGGGTGGGTGTTAGCCTTGGATTTTCGGACAAATTGATCCTCACTCCACTAGCCTCATTTTAATGGCTATAAGCCTTATATTTCTAACCTTGTACATATCCAATCCCTTTTTAGTTGCTATTAGGCTTCAATTGTATGGGTAACACACTTTTCTCCAAGCATGATTGAACTTGGTTTTTGGGTGGGTGTTAGCCTTGGATTTTCGGACAAATTGATCCGTACTCGACTAGCCCTATTTTAATTGGTATAAGCCTTATATTCCTAGCCTTGTTCATATCCAATCCCATTTAAGTTGCTATTAGGCTTCAATTTTATGGGTAACACACTTTTCCCCCAAGCATGATTGAACTCGGTTTTTGGGTGGGTGTTAGCCGAGGATTTTCGGACAAATTGATCCTGACTCGACTAGCCCCATTTTAATGGGTATAAGCCTTATATTTCTAGCCTTGTTCATATCCAGGCACTTTTCAGTTGCTATTAGGCTTTAATTATATGGGTAACACAATTTTCCTACAAGCATGATTGAACTTGGTTTTTGGGTGGGTGTTAGCCTTGGATTTTCGGACAAATTCATCATGACTCGACTAGCCCCATTTTAATGGCTATAAGCCTTATATTTCTACCTTTTTTCATATCCAATCCCTTTTTAGTTGGTATTACGCTTCAATTTTATGGATAACACACATATCCCCCAAGCATGATTGAACCTGGTTTTTGGGTGGGTGTTAGCCTTGGATTTTCGGACACATTGATCCTCCCTCAACTAGCGCAATTTTAATGGGTATAAGCCTTATATTCCTACCCTTGTTCATATCCAATCCCTTTTTAGTTGCTATTAGGCTTCAATTGTATGGGTAACAAACTTTTCTCCAAGCATTATTGAACTTGGTTTTTGGGTGGGTGTTAGCCTTGGATTTTTGGACAAATTGATCATGACTCGACTAGCCCCATTTTAATGGGTATAAGCCTTATATTCCTAACGTTGTTCATATCCAATCCAATTTTAGTTTGTATTACGCTTCAATTTTATGGGTAGCACACTTTTCCCCCAAGCATGATTGAACTTGGTTTTTGGGTGGTTGTTGGCTTTAGATTTTAGGACAAATTGATCCTGACTCGAGTAGCCCCATTTTAATGGGTACAAGACTTATATTTCTAACCTTGTTGATATCCAATCCTTTTTTAGTTGGTATTACGCTTCAATTTAATGGGTAACACAGTTTTCCCCCGAGCATGATTGAACTTGGTTTTTGGGTGGGTTTTAGCCTTTGATTTTCGGACAAATTGATCCTGACTCGACTAGCCCTATTTTAATGGGTATAAGCCTTATATTCCTAACCTTGTTCATATCCAATCCCTTTTTAGTTGGTATTAGGCTTCAATTTTTTGGGTAACACAGTTTTCCCCCAAGCATGATTGAACTTGGTTTTTGGGTGGGTGTTAGCCCAGGATTTTCGGACAAGTTGATCCTCACTCGACTAGCCTCATTTTAATGGTTATAAGCCTTATATTTCTAGCCTTGTTCATATCCAAGCACTTTTGAGTTTTTATTAGGCTTCAATTTTATGGGTAACACAATTTTCCCACAAGCATGATTGAACTTGGTTTTGGGTGGGTGTTAGCCTTGGATTTTCGGACAAATTGATCCTCACTGGACTAGCCCCATTTTAATGGTTATAAGCCTTATATTTCTAACCTTGTACATATACAATCCCTTTTTAGTTTCTATTAGGCTTTAATTTTATGGGTAACACACTTTTCTCCAAGCATTATTGAACTTGGTTTTGGGTGGGTGTTAACCTTGGATTTTCGGACAAATTAATCCACCTCGACTAGCCCCATTTTAATGGGTATTAGCATCAGATTTCTAACAATTTTCATTTCCAAGCACTTTTTAGTTGGTAATTGGCTTCGAGTTTATGGGTATTAGACTTTTCCCCTTAGCATGATGAAACTTGGTTTTTGGGTGTGTGGTAGCCTTGGATTTTCGGATAAATTGAACATGACTCGACTAACCCCATTTAAATGGGTATAAGCCTTAGATTTCTGACCTAGTTCATATCCAAGCCTTTTTTAGTTGGTATTACGCTTCAATTTTATGGGTAATAGACATTTCCCCCAAGCATGATTGAACTTGGTTTTTGGGTGGGTGTTAGCTTTGGATTTTTGGAGAAATTGATCCTGACTCGACTAGCCCCATTTTAATGGGTATAAGCCTTATATTCCTACCCTTGTTCATATCCAATCCCTTTTTAGTTGCTATTAGGCTTCAATTGTATGGGTAACACACTTTTCTCAAAGCATTATTGAACTTGGTTTTTGGGTGTGTTAGCCTTGGATTTTTGGACAAATTGATCATGACTCGACTAGCCCCATTTTAATGGGTATAAGCCTTATATTCCTAACGTTGTTCATATCCAATCCAATTTTAGTTTGTATTACGCTTCAATTTTATGGGTAACACACTTTTCCCCCAAGCATTATGGAACTTGGTTTTTGGGTGGTTGTTGGCTTTAGATTTAGGACAAATTGATCCTGACTCGAGTAGCCCCATTTTAATGGGTACAAGACTTATATTTCTAACCTTGTTGATATCCAATCCTTTTTTAGTTTGTATTACGCTTAAATTTTATGGGTAACACATTTTTCCCCCTAGCATGATTGAACTTGGTTTTGGGTGGGTGTTAGCCTTGGATTTTCGGACAAATTGATCCCGACTCGACTAGCCCTATTTTAATGGGTATAAGCCTTATATTCCTAACCTTGTTCATATCCAATCCCTTTTTAGTTGGTATTAGGCTTCAATTTTTTGGGTAACACAGTTTTCCCCCAAGCATGATTGAACTTGGTTTTTGGGTGGGTGTTAGCCCAGGATTTTCGGACAAGTTGATCCTCACTCGACTAGCCTCATTTTAATGGTTATAAGCCTTATATTTCTAGCCTTGTTCATATCCAAGCACTTTTGAGTTTTTATTAGGCTTCAATTTTATGGGTAACACAATTTTCCCACAAGCATGATTGAACTTGGTTTTGGGTGGGTGTTAGCCTTGGATTTTCGGACAAATTGATCCTCACTGGACTAGCCCCATTTTAATGGTTATAAGCCTTATATTTCTAACCTTGTACATATACAATCCCTTTTTAGTTTCTATTAGGCTTTAATTTTATGGGTAACACACTTTTCCCCTAAGCAGGATTGAACTTGGTTTTTGGGTGGGTGTTAACCTTGGATTTTCGGACAAATTAATCCTCCCTTGACTAGCCCCATTTTAATGTCTATAAGCCTTATAAGCCTAACCTTGTTCATTTCCAATCACTTTTTAGTTGCTATTAGGCTTCAAGTTTATGGGTAACACACTTTTCCCTAAGCATGATTGAACTTGGTTTTTGGGTGGGTGTTAGCCTTGGATTTTCGGACAAATTGATCCTCACTCCAGTAGCCTCATTTTAATGGCTATAAGCCTTATATTTCTAACCTTGTACATATCCAATCCCTTTTTAGTTGCTATTAGGCTTCAATTGTATGGGTAACACACTTTTCTCCAAGCATGATTGAACTTGGTTTTTGGGTGGGTGTTAGCTTTGGATTTTCGGACAAATTGATCCTGACTCGACTAGCCCTATTTTAATTGGTATAAGCCTTATATTCCTAACCTTGTTCATATCCAATCCCTTTTGAGTTCCTATTAGGGTTAAATTTTATGGCTAACACACTTTTCCCCAAAGCATGATTGAACTTGGTTTTTGGGTGGGTGTTAGCCTTGGATTTCCGGACAAATTGATCCTGACTCGACTAGCCCCATTTTAATGGCTATAAGCCTTATATTTCTACCCTTTTTCATATCCAATCCCTTTTTAGTTGGTATTACGCTTCAATTTTATGGGTAACACACTTATCCCCCAAGCATGATTGAACCTGGTTTTTGGGTGGGTGTTAGCCTTGGATTTTCGGACACATTGATCCTCCCTCGACTAGCCCCATTTTAATGGGTATAAGCCTTATATTCCTACCCTTGTTCATATCCAATCCCTTTTTAGTTGCTATCAGGCTTCAATTGTATGGGTAACACACTTTTCCCCAAAGCATGATTGAACTTGGTTTTTGGGTGGGTGTTAGCCTTGGATTTTCGGACAAATTGATCCTGACTCTACTAGCCCCATTTTAATGGCTATAACCCTTATATTCCTAACCTTGTTCATATCCAATCCCTTTTGAGTTCCTATTAGGCTTCAACTGAATGGGTAATACACTTTTCTCCAATCATTATTGAACTTGGTTTTTGGGTGGGTGTTAGCCTTGGATTTTCAGACAAATTGATCTTGACTCGACTAGCCCCATTTTAATGGGTGTAAGCCTTATATTTCTAGCCTTGTTCATATCCAATCCCTTTTTATTTACTATTAGGTTTCAATTTTATGGGTAACACAGTTTTCCCCCAAGCATGATTGAACTTGATTTTTCGGTGGGTGTTAGCCTTGGATTTTCGGACAAATTGATCCTGACTGGACTAGCCCCATTTTAGTTGGTGTAAGCCTTACATTTCTAACCTTTTTCATATCCAATCCCTTTTTAGTTTCTATTAGGCTTCAATTTTATGGATAACACACTTTTCCCCCAATCATGAATCAACTTGGTTTTTGGGTGTGTATTAGCCTTGGATTTTCGGACAAATTGATCCTGGCTCGACTAGCCTAATTTTAATGAGTATAAACCTTATATTACTAACCTTGTTCATATCCAATCCCTTTTTAGTTGCTATTAGGCTTCAATTTTATGGGTAACACAATTTTCCCACAAGCATGATTGAACTTTGTTTTTGGGTGGGTGTTAGCCTTGGATTTTCGGACAAATTGATCCTGGCTCGACTAGCCCCATTTTAATGGCTGTAAGCCTTATATTACTAACGTTGTTCATATCAAATCCCTTTTTATTTACTATTAGGCTTCAATTTTATGGATAACACACTTTTCCCCCAATCATGAATCAACTTGGTTTTTGGGTGTGTATTAGCCTTGGATTTTCGGACAAATTGATCCTGGCTCGACTAGCCTAATTTTAATGAGTATAAGCCTTATATCTCTAACCTTGTTCATATCCAATCCCTTTTAAGTTGCTATTAGGCTTCAATTTTATGGATAACACACTTTTCCCAGAAGCATGATTGAACTTGGTTTTTGGGTGGCTGTTAGCCTTGGATTTTCGGACAAATTGATCCTGACTCGACTAGCCCCATGTTAATGGGTATAAGCCTTATATTTCTAACCTTGTTCATATCCAATCCCTTTTAAGTTGCTATTAGGCTTCAATTTTATGGGTAACACACTTTTCCGCCAAACATGATTGAACTTGGTTTTTGGGTGGGTGTTAGCCTTGGATTTTCGGACAAATTGATCCGTACTCGACTAGCCCCATTTCAATCGTTATAAGCCTTATATTTCTAAACTTGTACATATCCAATCCCTTTTTAGTTTCTATATTGCTTCAATTTTATGGGCAACACACTTTACCACAAGCATGATTGAACGCGGTTTTTGGTTGGGTGTTATCCTCGGATTTTCGGACAAATTGATCCTGACTAGACTAGCCCCATTTTAATGGGTATAAGCCTTATATTACTAACCTTGTTCATATCCAATCCCTTTTTAGTTGGTATTACGCTTCAATTTTATGCCTAACACACTTTTCCCCCAAGCATGATTGAACTTGGTTTTTGGGTGGGTGTTAGCCAAGGATTTTCGGACAAGTTGATCCTGACTCCACTAGCCCCATTTTAATGAGTATAAGCCTTATATTTCTAGCCTTGTTCAAATCCAAGCACTTTTCAGTTGCTATTAGGCTTCAATATTATGGGTAACACAATTTTCCCACAAGCATGATTGAACTTGGTTTTTGGGTGGGTGTTAGCCTTTGATTTTCGGACAAATTGGTCCTGACTCGACTACCCTCATTTTAATGGCTATAAGCCTTATATTTCTACCCTTTTTCATATCCAATCCTTTTTTAGTTGCTATTAGGCTTCAATTGTATGGGTAACACACTTTTCTCCAAGCATGATTGAACTTGGTTTTTGGGTGGGTGTTAGCCTTGGATTTTCGGACAAATTGATCCGTACTCGACTAGCCCCATTTTAATGGGTATAAGCCTTATATTTCTAGCCTTTTTCATATCCAAGCACTTTTCAGTTGGTATTAGGCTTCAATTTTATGGGTAACACAATTTTCCCATAATCATGATTGAACTTGGTTTTTGGGTGGGTGTTAACCTTGGATTTTCGGACAAATTGATCCTGACTCGACTAGCCTTGTTCACATCCAATCCATTTTTACTTGGTATTACGCTTCAATTTTATGGGTAACACACTTTTCCCCTAAGCATGATTGAACCCGGTTTTTGGGTGGGTGTTAGCCTTGGATTTTCGAACACATTGATCCTCCCTCAACTAGCCCCATTTTAATGGGTATAAGCCTTATATTCCTACCCTTGTTCATATCCAATCCCTTTTTAGTTGCTATTAGGCTTCAATTGTATGGGTAACACACTTTTCTCCAAGCATGATTGAACTTGGTTTTTGGGTGGGTGTTAGCCTTGGATTTTCGGACAAATTGATCCGGACTCGACTAGCCCCATTTTAATGGGTATAAGCCTTATATTTCTAGCCTTGTTCATATCCAAGCACTTTTCAGTTGCTATTAGGCTTCAATTTTATGGGTAACATAATTTTCCCACAAGCATGATTGAACTTGGTTTTTTGGTGGGTGTTAGCCTTGGATTTTCGGACAAATTGATCCTCACTCGACTAGCCTCATTTTAATGGCTATAAGCCTTATATTCCTAACCTTGTTCATATCCAATCCAATTTTAGTTGGTATTACACTTCAATTTTATGGGTAACACACTTTTCCCCCAAGCATGATTGAACGTGGTTTTTGGGTGGGTGTTAGCCTTGGATTTTCGGACACATTGATCCTCCCTCCACTAGCCCCATTTTAATGGGTATAAGCCTTATATTCCTACCCTTGTTCATATCCAATCCCTTTTTAGTTGGTATTACGCTTCAATTGTATGGGTAACACACTTTTCTCCAAGCATGATTGAACTTGGTTTTTGGGTGGGTGTTAGCCTTGGATTTTCGGACAAATTGATCATGACTCGACTAGCCCCATTTTAATGGGTATAAGCCTTATATTCCTAACGTTGTTCATATCCAATCCAATTTTAGTTTGTATTACGCTTCAATTTTATGGGTAACACACTTTTCCCCCAAGCATGATTGAACTTGGTTTTAGGGTGGGTGTTAGCCTTGGATTTTCGGACAAATTGATCCTGACTCGACTAGCCCCATTTGAATGGGTATAAGCCTTGTATTCCTACCCTTGTTCATATCCAATCCCTTTTTAGTTGCTATTAGGCTTCAATTGTATGGGTAACACACTTTTCTCCAAGCATGATTGAACTTGGTTTTTGGGTGCGTGTGAGCCTTGGATTTTCGGACAAATTGATCATGACTCGACTAGCCCCATTTTAATGGGTATAAGCCTTATATTCCTAACCTTGTTCATATCCAATCCAATTTTAGTTGGTATTACGCTTCAATTTTATGGGTAACACAGTTTTCCCTCAAGCATGATTGAACGCGGTTTTTGGGTGGGTGTTAGCCTTGGATTTTCGGACACATTGATCCTCCCTCAACTAGCCCCATTTTAATGGGTATAATCCTTATATTCCTACCCTTGTTCATATCCAATCCAATTTTAGTTGGTATTACGCTTCAATTTTATGGGTAACACACTTTTCCCCCAAGCATGATTGAACGCGGTTTTTGGGTGGGTGTTAGCATTGGATTTTCGGGCACATTGATCCTCCCTCAACTAGCCCCATTTTAATGGGTATAAGCCTTATATTCCTGCCCTTGTTCATATCCAATCCCTTTTTAGTTGGTATTAGGCTTCAATTGTATGGGTAACACACTTTTCTCCAAGCATGATTGAACATGGTTTTTGGGTGGGTGTTAGCCTTGGATTTTCGGACAAATTGATCCGGACTCGACTAGCCCCATTTTAATGGGTATAAGGCTTATATTTCTAGCATTGTTCATATCCAAGCACTTTTCAGTTGCTATTAGGCTTCAATTTTATGGGTAATACAATTTTCCCACAAGCATGATTGAACTTGGTTTTTGGGTGGGTTTTAGCCTTGGATTTTCGGACAAATTGATCATGACTCGACTAGCCTCATTTTAATGGCTATAAGCCTTATATTTCTAAACTTGTACATATCCAATCCCTTTTTAGTTTCTATATTGCTTCAATTTTATGGGTAACACACTTTTCCACCAAGCATGATTGAACTTGGTTTTTGGTGGGTGTTAGCCTTGGATTTTCTGGACAAATTGATCCTGACTCCACTAGCCTCATTTTAATGGCTATAAGCCTTATATTTCTACCGTTTTTCATATCCAATCCCTTTTTAGTTGGTATTACGCTTCAATTTTATGGGTAACACACTTTTCCTCCAAGTATTATGGAACTTGGTTTTTGGGTGGGTGTTAGCCTTGGATTTTCGGACAAATTGATCCTGACTCTACTAGCCCCATTTTAATGGCTATAACCCTTATATTCCTAACCTTGTTCATATCCAATCCCTTTTGAGTTCCTATTAGGGTTAAATTTTATGGGTAACACACTTTTCCCCAAAGCATGATTGAACTTGGTTTTTGGGTGGGTGTTAGCCTTGGATTTTCTGGACAAATTGATCCCGACTCGACTAGCCCCATTTTAATGGGTATAAGCCTTATATTTCTAGCCTTTTTCATATCCAAGCACTTTTCAGTTGGTATTAGGCTTCAATTTTATGGGTAACACACTTTTCCCCAAGCATGATTGAACTTGGTTTTGGGTGGGTGTTAGCCTTGGAATTTCGGACAAATTGATCCTCCTCGACTAGCCCCATTTTAATGTCTATAAGCCTTATAATCCTAACCATGTTCATATCCAATCCCTTTTAGTTGCTATTGGGCTTCAATTTTATGGGCAACACACTTTACCCAAAGCATGATTGAACCAGGTTTTTGGGTGGGTGTTAGCCTTGGATTTTCGAACACATTGATCCTCCTCAACTAGCCCCATTTTAATGGGTATAATCCTTATATTCCTACCCTTGTTCATATCCAATCCAATTTTAGTTGGTATTACGCTTCAATTTTATGGGTAACACACTTTTCCCCCAAGCATGATTGAACGCGGTTTTTGGGTGGGTGTTAGCATTGGATTTTCGGGCACATTGATCCTCCCTCAACTAGCCCCATTTTAATGGGTATAAGCCTTATATTCCTGCCCTTGTTCATATCCAATCCCTTTTTAGTTGGTATTAGGCTTCAATTGTATGGGTAACACACTTTTCTCCAAGCATGATTGAACATGGTTTTTGGGTGGGTGTTAGCCTTGGATTTTCGGACAAATTGATCCGGACTCGACTAGCCCCATTTTAATGGGTATAAGGCTTATATTTCTAGCATTGTTCATATCCAAGCACTTTTCAGTTGCTATTAGGCTTCAATTTTATGGGTAATACAATTTTCCCACAAGCATGATTGAACTTGGTTTTTGGGTGGGTTTTAGCCTTGGATTTTCGGACAAATTGATCCTGACTCGACTAGCTCCATTTATATGGGTATAAGCGTTAGATTTCTAAACTTGTACATATACAATCCCTTTTTAGTTTCTATATTGCTTCAATTTTATGGGTAATACAATTTTCCCACAAGCATGATTGAACTTGGTTTTTGGGTGGGTTTTAGCCTTGGATTTTCGGACAAATTGATCATGACTCGACTAGCCTCATTTTAATGGCTATAAGCCTTATATTTCTACCGTTTTTCATATCCAATCCCTTTTTAGTTGGTATTACGCTTCAATTTTATGGGTAACACACTTTTCCTCCAAGTATTATGGAACTTGGTTTTTGGGTGGGTGTTAGCCTTGGATTTTCGGAAAACTTGATCCTGACCTGACTAGCACCATTTTAATGGCTATAACCCTTATATTCCTAACCTTGTTCATATCCAATCCCTTTTGAGTTCCTATTAGGCTTCAATTTTATGGGTAACACACTTTTCCCCAAATCATGATTGAACTTGGTTTTTGGGTGGGTGTTAGCCTTGGATTTTCGGACAAATTGATCCTGACTCGACTAGCCCCATTTTAATGGGTATAAGACTTATATTCCTAACCTTGTTCATATCCAATCCCATTTTAGTTTGTATTACGCTTCAATTTTATGGGTAACACACTTTTCCCCCAAGCATGATTGAACTTGGTTTTTGGGTGGGTGTTAGCCTTGGAATTTCGGACAAATTGATCCTCCCTCGACTAGCCCCATTTTAATGTCTATAAGCCTTATAATCCTAACCATGTTCATATCCAATCCCTTTTTAGTTGCTATTGGGCTTCAATTTTATGGGCAACAAACTTTACCCAAAGCATGATTGAACGTGGTTTTTGGGTGGGTGTTAGCCTTGGATTTTCGGACAAATTGATCCTGACTCGACTAGCCCCATTTTAATGGGTATAAGCCTTATATTACTAACCTTGTTCATATCCAATCTCTTTTTAGTTGGTATTACGCTTCAATTTTATGGCTAACATACTTTTCCCCCAAGCATGATTGAACTTGGTTTTTGGGTGGGTGTTAGCCTTAGATTTTCGGACAAATTGATCCTCACTCGACTAGACCCATTTAAATGAGTATTAGCCTTATATTGCTAATCTTGTTCATATCCAAGCCATTTTTAGTTGGTATTAGGCTTCAATTTTATGGCTAATAGACGTTTTCCCCAAGCATGATAGAACTTGGTTTTTAGGGCGGTGTTAGCCTTTGATTTTCGGACCAATTGATCCTGACTCGACTAGCCCAATTTAAATGGGTATAAGCCTTATATTTATAACCTTTTTCATATCCAAGCCATTTTTAATTGGTATTAGGCTTCAATTTTATGGGTAATAGACTTTTCCCCCAAGCATGATTGAACTTGGTTTTTAGGTGGGTGTTAGCCTTGGATTTTCGGACAAATTGATCCTCACTCGACTAGCCCCATTTAAATGGGTATAAGCATTATATTTCTAACCTTTTTCATATCCAAGCCCTTTTTAGTTGGTATTACTCTTCAAATTTATGGGTAATAGACTTTTCCCCCAACAATGATTGAACTTGGTATTTGGGTGGGTGTTAGCCTTGGATTTTTGGACAAATTGATCCTGACTCGAGTAGCCCCATTTAAATGGGTATAAGCCTTATATTTCTAACCTTTTTCATATCCAAGACCCTATTAGTTGATATTAGGCTTTAATTTTATTTGTAATAGACTTTTCTTCCAAGCATGATTGAACTTGGTTTTTGGGTTGGTGTTAGCCTTAGATTTTCGGCGAAATTGGGCCTCACTCGACTACCCCCATTTAAATGGGTGTAAGACTTAGATTTCTAACCTTCTTCATATCCAATCTCTTTTTAGTTGGTATTAGGCTTCAATTTTATGCGTAAAACACTTTTCTTCCAAGAACGATTGAACTTGATTTTTGGGTGGGTGTTAGCCTTGGATTTTCAGACAAATTGATCCTGACTCGACTAGCCCATTTAAATGAGTATAAGCCTCAGATATATAACCATTTTCATATCCAATCACTTTTTAGTTTCTATTAGGCTTCAATTTTAATGGTAACACAGTTTTCCCAAAAGCATGATTGAACTTTGTTTTTGGATGGGTTTTAACCTTGGATTTTCGGACAAATTAATCCTCCCTCGACTAGCCCCATTTTAATGGGTATAAGCCTTATATTTCTAGCCTTGTTCATATCCAATCCCTTTTTAGTTGTTATTAAGCTTTAATTTTATAGGTAACACAATTTTCCCACCAGCATGATTGAACTTGGTTTTTGGGTTGGTGTTAGCCTTGGATATTCAGCCAAATTGGGCCTCACTCGACTACCCCCATTTAAATGGGTGTAAGACTTAGATTTCTAACCTTGTTCATATCCAATCTCTTTTTAGTTGGTATTAGGCTTCAATTTTATGAGTAAAATACTTTTCCCCCAAGAACGATTGAACTTGGTTTTTGGGTGGGTGTTAGCCTTGGATTTTCAGACAAATTGATCCTGACTCGACTAGACCCATTTTAATATGTATAAGCCTTATATTACTAACCTTGTTCATATCCAATCCAATTTTATTTGGTATTACGCTTCAATTTTATGGCTAACATACTTTTCCCCCAAGCATGATTGAACTTGGTTTTTGGGTGGTTGTTAGCCTTGGATTTTCGGACAAATTGATCCTCCCTCGACTAGCCCTATTTTAATGGGTATTAGCCTCAGATTTCTAACCATTTTCATATCCAATCACTTTTTTGTTGCTATTATGCTTCAATTTTATGGGTAACACAATTTTCCCCCACGCATGATTGAACGTGGTTTTTGGGTGGGTGTTATCCTTGTATTTTCGGACAAATTGATCTTCCCTCGACTAGCCCCATTTTAATGGGTATAAGCCTTATATTTCTAGCCTTGTTCATATCCAATCCCTTTTTAGTTGTTATTAGGCTTTAATTTTATAGGTAACACAATTTTCCCACCAGCATGATTGAAATTGGTTTTTGGTTTGGTGTTAGCCTTGGATTTTCAGCCAAATTGGGCCTCACTCGACTACCCCCATTTAAATGGGTGTAAGACTTAGATTTCTAACCTTGTTCATATCCAATCTCTTTTTAGTTGGTATTAGACTTCAATTTTATGGCTAATAGACGTTTTCCCCAAGCATGATAGAACTTGGTTTTTAGGGCGGTGTTAGCCTTTGATTTTCGGACCAATTGATCCTGACTCGACTAGCCCAATTTAAATGGGTATAAGCCTTATATTTATAACCTTTTTCATATATAAGCCATTTTTAATTGGTATTAGGCTTCAATTTTATGGGTAATAGACTTTTCCCCCAAGCATGATTGAACTTGGTTTTTAGGTGGGTGTTAGCCTTAGATTTTCGGACAAATTGATCCTCACTCGACTAGCCCCATTTAAATGGGTATAAGCATTATATTTCTAACCTTTTTCATATCCAAGCCCTTTTTAGTTGGTATTACTCTTCAAATTTATGGGTAATAGACTTTTCCCCCAACAATGATTGAACTTGGTATTTGGGTGGGTGTTAGCCTTGGATTTTTGGACAAATTGATCCTGACTCGACTAGCCCCATTTGAATGGGTATAAGCCTTATATTTCTAACCTTTTTCATATCCAAGACACATTTAGTTGATATTAGGCTTTAATTTTTTTTGTAATAGACTTTTCTCCCAAGCATGATTGAACTTGGTTTTTGGGTTGGTGTTAGCCTTGGATTTTCGGCCAAATTGGGCCTCACTCGACTACCCCCATTTAAATGGGTGTAAGACTTAGATTTCTAACCTTGTTCATATCCAATCTCTTTTTAGTTGGTATTAGGCTTCAATTTTATGAGTAAAACACTTTTCCCCCAAGAACGATTGAACTTGGTTTTTGGGTGGGTGTTAGCCTTGGATTTTCAGACAAATTGATCCTAACTCGACTAGCCCATTTAAATGAGTATAAGCCTTAGATTTCTAACCTTGTTCATATCCAATCCCTTTTTTGGTGGGTGTTAGCCTTGGATTTTTGAAAAAATTGATCCTGACTCGACTAACCCCATTTTAACTGCATATTAGCCTTATATTTCTAACCTTTTTCATATACAAGCACTTTTTAAGTGCTATTATACTTCAATTTTGTGGATAATATACTTTTCCCCCAAACACGATTAAACTTGGTTTTTGGGTGGGTGTTAGCCATATTCTGAGAAATTGATCCTGACTCGACTAGCCCCATTTTAATGGGTATAAGCCTTAGATTTATAACCTTGTTCATATCCAAGCACTTTTTAGTTGCTATTAGACTTCAATTTTATGGGTAACACAGTTTTCCCCCAAGCATGATTGAACTTCGTTTTTTGGTGGCTCTTAGCGTTGGATTTTCGGACAAATTGATCCTGACTCGACTAGCCCCATTTTAATGGGTATAAGCCTTATATTTCTAAACTTGTTCATATCCAATACCTTTTTAGTTGTTATTACCCTACAATTTTATGGGTAATACACTTTTTACCTAAACATGATTTAACTTGATTTTTGGGTGGGTGTTAGCCTTGGATTTTCGGACAAATTGATCCTGACTCGACTAGCCCCATTAGAATGGGTATTATTCTTAGATTTCTAACCTTGTTCATATCCAAGCAGTTTTTAGATGCTATTCGACTGCAATTTTATGGGCAACACACTTTTTCTCCGAGCATGATCGAACTTGGTTTTTGGGTGGGTGTTAGGCTTGGATTTTCGGACAAATTGATCCTGACTCGACTAGCCCCATTTTAATGGGTATAAGCCTTATATTCCTACCCTTGTTCATATAAAAGTACTTTTTAGTTGCTTTTAGGCTTCAATTTTAAGAGTAACACACTTTTCCCCAAGCATGATTGAACTTGGTTTTGGGTGGGTGTTAGCCTTGAATTTTCGGACAAATTGATCCCGACTCGACTAGCCACATTTTAATCGTTATAAGACTTATATCTCTAAACTTGTACATATCCAATGCCTTTTTAGTTGCTATTAGGCTTCAATTTTATGGGTAACACAATTTCCCACAGGCATGATCGAACTTGGTTTTTGGGTGGGTGTTAGCCTTGGATTTTCGGACAAATTGATTCTGACTCGACTCACCCCATTTTAATGGGTATAAGCCTTATATTTCTAGCCATGTTCATATCCAATCCCTTTTTAGTTGTTATTAGGCTTTAATTTTATAGGTAACACAATTTTCCCACCAGCATGATTGAACTTGGTTTTTGGGTTGGTGTTAGACTTGGATTTTCAGCCAAATTGGGCCTCACTCGACTACCCCCATTTAAATGGGTGTAAGACTTAGATTTCTAACCTTGTTCATATCCAATCTCTTTTTAGTTGGTATTAGGCTTCAATTTTATGAGTAAAATACTTTTCCCCCAAGAACGATTGAACTTGGTTTTTGGGTGGGTGTTAGCCTTGGATTTTCGGACAAATTGATCCTGACTCGACTAGCCCCATTTTAATGGCTATAAGCCTTATATTTCTAACCTTGTTCATATCCAATCCAATTTTATTTGTTATTACGCTTCAATTTTATGGGTAACACACTTTTCCCCCAAGCATTATGGAACTTGGTTTTTGGGTGGGTGTTAGCCTTGGATTTTCGGACAAATTGATCCTGACTCGACTAGCCTCATTTCAATGGGTATAAGCCTTATATTCCTAACATTGTTCATATCCAATCCCTTTTGAGTTCCTATTAGGGTTAAATTTTATGGGTAACACACTTTTCCCCAAAGCATGATTGAACTTGGTTTTTGGGTGGGTGTTAGCCTTGGATTTCCGGACAAATTGATCCTGACTCGACTAGCCCCATTTTAATGGGTATAAGCCTTATATTCCTACCCTTGTTCATATCCAATCCCTTTTTAGTTTGTATTACGCTTTAATTTTATGGGTAACACACTTATCCCCCAAGCATGATTGAACCCGGTTTTAATGGGTATTCGGACACATTGATCCTCCCTCGACTAGCCCCATTTTAATGGGTATAAGCGTAATATTCCTACCCTTGTTCATATCCAATCCCTTTTTAGTTGCTATTAGGCTTCAATTGTATGGGTAACACACTTTTCTCCAAGCATTATTGAACTTGGTTTTTGGGTTGGTGTTAGCTTTTGATTTTCGGACAAAATGATCCCCCTCGACTAGCCCCATTTTAATGGGTATTAGCCTCAGATTTATAACCATTTTCATATCCAATCCCATTTTAGTTTGTATTACGCTTCAATTTTATGGGTAACACACTTTTCCCCCAAGAATGATTGAACTTGGTTTTTGGGTGGGTGTTAGCCTTAGATTTTCGGACAAATTGATCCTGACTCGACTAGCCCCATTTTAATGGGTATAAGACTTATATTCCTAACCATGTTCATATCCAATCCCATTTTAGTTTGTATTACGCTTCAATTTTATGGGTAACACACTTTTCCCCCAAGAATGATTGAACTTGGTTTTTGGGTGGGTGTTAGCCTTTGAATTTCGGACAAATTAATCCTCCCTTGACTAGCCCCATTTTAATGTCTATAAGCCTTATAAGCCTAACCTTGTTCATATCCAATCCCTTTTTCGTTGCTATTGGGCTTCAATTTTATGGACAACATACTTTACCCCAAGCATGATTGAACGTGGTTTTTGGGTGGGTGTTAGCCTTGGATTTTCGGACAAATTGATCCTGACTCAACTAGCCCCATTTAAAGTTGTATAAGTCTTATATTTCTAACCTTGTTCATGTCCTAGCCCTTTTTGGTTGGTATTAGACTTCAATTTTATGGGTAATAGACTTTTCCCCCAAGCATGATTGAACTTGGTTTTTAGGTGGGTGTTAGCGTTGAATTTTTGGACAAATTGATCCTGACTCTACTAGCCCAATTTAAGTGGGTATAAGCCTTATATTTATAACCTTATTCATATAAAAGCCCTTTTTAGTTGGTATTAGACTTAAAATTTACGGGGAATATAATTTTCCCTTAAGCATGATTGAACTTGGTTTTGGGGGGAGTGTTAGTGGATTTTCGGACAAATTGTTCCTGAGTCGACTAGACCCATTTAAATGAGCATAAGCCTTATATTTCTAAAATTTTTCGTATCCAAGCCCTTTTTAGTTGGTGTTACTCTTCAATTTTATGGGTAATAGACTTTTCCCTAAGCTGGATGGAACTTGGTGTTTGGGTGGGTGTTAGCCTTGGATTTCGGACAAATTAATCGTGACTCGACTAGCTCCATTTAAATGTGTATTAAGCTTATATTTCTAACCTTTTTCGTATCCAAGCCCTTTTTAGTTGCTATTAGGCTTCAATTTTATGGGCAATAAACTTTTCCCCCAAGCATGACTGAACTTTGTTTTTGTGTGGGTGTTAGCCTTGGATTTTCGGCGAAATTGGGCCTCACTCGACTACCCCCATTTAAATGGGTGTAAGACTTAGATTTCTAACCTTCTTCATATCCAATCTCTTTTTAGTTGGTATTAGGCTTCAATTTTATGCGTAAAACACTTTTCTTCCAAGAACGATTGAACTTGATTTTTGGGTGGGTGTTAGCCTTGGATTTTCAGACAAATTGATCCTGACTCGACTAGCCCATTTAAATGAGTATAAGCCTTAGATTTCTAACCTTGTTCATATACAAACACTTTTTGGTGGGTGTTAGCCTTGGATTTTCAGACAAATTGATCCTGACTCGACTAGCCCATTTAAATGAGTATAAGCCTTAGATTTCTAACCTTGTTCATATACAAACACTTTTTAAGTGCTATTATACTTCAATTTTGTGGATAATATACTTTTTCCCCAAACACGATTAAACTTGGTTTTTGGGTGGGTGTTAGCCTTGGATTTTCGGACAAATTAATCCTGACTCGACTAGCCCCATTAGAATGGGTATTAGCCTTAGATTTATAACCTTGTTCATATCCAAGCACTTTTTAGTTGCTATTAGACTTCAATTTTATGGGTAACACAGTTTTCCCCCAAGCATGATCGAACTTCGTTTTTTGGTGGCTCTTAGCGTTGGATTTTCGGACAAATTGATCCTGACTCGACTAGCCCCATTTTAATGGGTATAAGCCTTATATTTCTAAACTTGTTCATATCCAATACCTTTTTAGTTGTTATTACCCTACAATTTTATGGGTAATACACTTTTTACCTAAACATGATTTAACTTGATTTTTGGGTGGGTGTTAGCCTTGGATTTTCGGACAAATTGATCCTGACTCGACTAGCCCCATTAGAATGGGTATTATTCTTAGATTTCTAACCTTGTTCATATCCAAGCAGTTTTTAGATGCTATTCGACTGCAATTTTATGGGCAATAAACGTTTCCCCCAAGTATGATTGAACTTTGTTTTTGGGTGGGTGCTAGCCTTGGATTTTCGGACAAATTGATTCTGACTCGACTAACCCAATTTAAATGGATATAAGCCTTAGATTTCTAACCTTGTTCATATCCAAGCAGTTTTTAGATGCTATTCGACTGCAATTTTATGGGCAACACACTTTTTCCCCGAGCATGATCGAACTTGGTTTTTGGGTGGGTGTTAGCCTTGGATTTTCGGACAAATTGATTCTGACTCGACTCACCCCATTTTAATGGGTATAAGCCTTATATTTCTAGCCATGTTCATATAAAAGCACTTTTTAGTTGCTTTTAGGCTTTAATTTTAAGAGTAACACACTTTTCCCCAAGCATGAGTGAACTTGGTTTTGGGTGGGTGTTAGCCTTGAATTTTCGGACAAATTGATCCTGACTCGACTAGCCACATTTTAATCGTTATAAGACTTATACCTCTAAACTTGTACATATCCAATGCCTTTTTAGTTGCTATTAGGCTTCAATTTTATGCCTAACACACTTTTCCCCAAGCATGATTGAACTTGGTTTTTGGGTGGTTGTTAGCCTTGGATTTTCTGGACAAATTGATCCTCCTCGACTAGCCCCATTTTAATGGGTATTAGCCTCAGATTTCTAACCATTTTCATATCCAATCACTTTTTAGTTGCTATGATGCTTCAATTTTATGGGTAACACAATTTTCCCAAGGCATGATTGAGCGTGGTTTTTGGGTGGGTGTTATCATTGGATTTTCGGGAAAAGTGAAACTCACTCGACTAGCCCCATTTTAAGGGGTATAAGCCTGATATTTTTAGCCTTGTCCATATCCAATCCCTTTTTAGTTGTTATTAGGCTTTAATTTTATAGGTAACACAATTTTCCCACCAGCATGATTGAACTTGGTTTTTGGGTTGGTGTTAGCCTCGATTTTCGGACAAATTGATCCCGACTCGACTAGCCCCATTTTAATATGTATAAGCCTTACATTACTAACCTTGTTCATATCCAATCCCTTTTAGTTGGTATTATACTTCAATTTTGTGGATAATATACTTTTCCCCCAAACACGATTAAACTTGGTTTTTGGGTGGGTGTTAGCCATATTCTGAGAAATTGATCCTGACTCGACTAGCCCCATTTTAATGGGTATAAGCCTTATATTCATAGACTTGTTCATATCCAAGCACTTTTCAGTAGCTATTAGGCTTCAATTTAATGGGTAACAAAATTTCCCCCCAAGTATGATTGAACTTGGTTTTTGGGTGGGTGTTAGCCTTGGACTTTCGGACAAATTGATCTTGACTCGACTAGCCTCATTTCAATGGGTATAAGCCTTATATTCCTAACATTGTTTATATCCAATCCCTTTTTAGTTGCTATTAGGCTTCAATTGTATGGGTAACACACTTTTCTCAAAGCATTATTGAACTTGGTTTTTGGGTGTGTTAGCCTTGGATTTTCGGAAAAATTGATCCTGCCTCGACTAGCCCCATTTTAATGGGTATAAGCCTTATATTCATCACCTTGTTCCTATCCAATCCCTTTTTAGTTGCTATTAGGCTTCAATTGAATGGGTAACATACTTTTCTCCAAGCATTATTGAACTTGGTTTTTGGGTGGGTGTTAGCCTTGGATTTTTGGACAAATTGATCCTCCCTCGAATAGCCCCATTTTAATGGGTATAAGACTTATATTTCTAGCCTTGTTCATATCCAATCCCTTTTTACTTCCTATTAGGCTTCAATTTTATGGATAACACAATTTTCCCCCAATCATGATTGAACTTGGTTTTTTGGGTGGGTGTTAGGCTTGGATTTTCGGACAAATTGATCCTGACTCGACTAGCCCCATTTTAATGGGTATAAGCCTTATATTTCTAGCCTTGTTCATATCCAATCCCTTTTTAGTTGCTATTAAGCTTCAATTTTATGGGTAACACAATTTTCCTCCTATCATGATTCAACTTGGTTTTGGGTGTGTATTAGCCTTGGATTTTCGGACAAATTGATCCTGACTCGACTAGCCCCATTTTAATGGGTATAAGCCTTATATTTCTAGCCTTGTTCATATCCAATCCCTTTTTAGTTGCTATTAAGCTTCAATTTTATGGGTAACACAATTTTCCCAAAAGCATGTTTGAACTTGGTTTTTGGGTGGGTGTTAGCCTTGGAATTCGGACAAATTGATCCTGACTCGACTAGCCCCATTTCAATCGTCATAAGCCTTATATTTCTGAACTTGTACATATCCAATCCCTCTTTAGTTGCTATTAGGCTTCAATTTTATGGATAACACACTTTTCCCCCAATCATGAATCAACTTGGTTTTTGGGTGTGTATTAGCCTTGGATTTTCGGACAAATTGATTCCTGACTCGACTAGCCCCATTCTAATGGGTGTAGGCCTTATAGTTCTAGCCTTGGTCATATCCAATCCCTTTTTAGTTGCTATTAGGCTTCAATTTTATGGGTAACACAATTTTCCCACAAGCATGATTGAACTTGGTTTTTGGGTAGGTGTTAGCCTTGGATTTTCAGACAAATTGATACTGACTCGACTAGCCCCATTTCAATTGTTATAAGCCTTATATTTCTAAACTTGTACATATCCAATCCCTCTTTAGTTGCTATTAGGCTTCAATTTTATGCATAACACACTTTTCCCCCTATCATGATTCAACTTGGTTTTTGGGTGTGTGTTAGCCTTGGATTTTCAGAAAAATTGATCCTGACTCGACTAGCCCCATTTTAATGGGTGTAAGCCTTATATTTCTAGCCTTGTTCATATCCAATCCCTTTTTAGTTGCTATTAGGCTTCAATTTTATGGGTAACACAATTTTCCCAAAAGCATGATTGAACTTGGTTTTTGGGTGGGTGTTAGCCTTGGATTTTCGGACAAATTGATCCTGACTCGACTAGCCCCATTTCAATCGTTAAAAGCCTTATATTTCTAAACTTGTACATATCCAATCCCTCTTTAGTTGCTATTAGGCTTCAATTTTATGGGTAACACAATTTTCCCACAAGCATGATTGAACTTGGTTTTTGGGTAGGTGTTAGCCTTGGATTTTCGGACAAATTGATCCTGGCTCGACTAGCCTAATTTTAATGAGTATAAACCTTATATTACTAACCTTGTTCATATCCAATCCCTCTTTAGTTTCTATTAGGCTTCAATTTTATGGATAACACATTTTTCCCCCAATCATGATTCAACTTGGCTTTTGGGTAGGTGTTAGCCTTGGATTTTCGAGACAAATTGATCCTGACTCGACTAGCCCCATTTTAATGGCTGTAAGCCTTATATTACTAACGTTGTTCATATCGAATCCCTTTTCATTTACTATTAGGCTTCAATTTTATGGATAACACACTTTTCCCCCTAGCATGATTGAACTTGGTTTTTGGGTGTGTGTTAGCCTTGGATTTTCGGACAAATTAATCCTAACTCGACTAGTCCCATTGTAATGGTTATAAGCCTTATATTCCTAACCTTGTTTATATCCAATCGTTTTTTAGTTGCTATTAGGCTTCAACTGAATGGGTAATACACTTTTCTCCAATCATTATTGAACTTGGTTTTTGGGTGGGTGTTAGCCTTGGATTTTCGAGACAAATTGATCTTGACTTGACTAGCCCCATTTTAATGGGTGTAAGCCTTATATTTCTAGCCTTGTTCATATCCAATCCCTTTTTATTTACTATTAGGTTTCAATTTTATGGGTAACACGGTTTTCCCCAAGCATGATTGAACTTGATTTTTCGGTGGGTGTTAGCCTTGGATTTTCGGACAAATTGATCTCGATTGGACTAGCCCCATTTTAATTGGTGTAAGCCTTACATTTCTAACCTTTTTCATATCCAATCCCTTTTAGTTTCTATTAGGCTTCAATTTTATGGATAACACACTTTTCCCCAATCATGAATCAACTTGGTTTTTGGGTGTGTATTAGCCTTGGATTTTCGGACAAATTGATCCTGGCTCGACTAGCCTAATTTTAATGAGTATAAACCTTATATTACTAACCTTGTTCATATCCAATCCCTTTTAGTTGCTGTTAGGCTTCAATTTTATGGGTAACACACTTTTCCCAAAAGCATGATTGAACTTTGTTTTTGGGTGGGTGTTAGCCTTGGAGTTTCGAGACAAATTGATCCGACTCGACTAGCCCCATTTTAATGGTCTGTAAGCCTTTTATATTACTAACGTTGTTCATATCAAATCCCTTTTATTTACTATTAGGCTTCAATTTTATGGATAACACACTTTTCCCCAATCATGAATCAACTTGGTTTTTGGGTGTGTATTAGCCTTTGATTTTCGGACAAATTGATCCTGGCTCGACTAGCCTAATTTTAATGAGTATAAGCCTTATTTTTCTAACCTTGTACATATCCAATCCCTTTTTAGTTGCTATTAGGCTTCAATTTTATGGGTAACACACCTTACCCACAAGCATGATTGAACTTTGTTTTTGGGTGGGTGTTAGCCTTGGATTTTCGGACAAATTGATCTGAACTCGACTAGCCCCATTTTAATGGTCGTAAGCCTTATATTACTAACGTTGTTCATATCAAATCCCTTTTATTTACTATTAGGCTTCAATTTTATGGGTAACACAATTTTCCCACAAGCATGATTGAACTTGGTTTTGGGTGGGTGTTAGCCTTGGATTTTCGGACAAATTGATCCTGACTCGACTAGCCCCATTTCAATCGTTATAAGCCTTATATTTCTAAACTTGTACATATCCAATCCCTTTTTAGTTTCTATATTGCTTCAATTTTATGGGTAACACACTTTTCCACCAAGCATGATTGAACTTGGTTTTTTGGTGAGTGTTAGCCTTGGATTTTCGGACAAATTGATCCTGGCTCGACTAGCCTAATTTTAATGAGTATAAGCCTTATATTACTAACCTTGTTCATATCCAATCCCTTTTTAGTTGCTATTAGGCTTCAATTTTATGGGTAACACAATTTTCCCACAAGCATGATTGAACTTGGTTTTTGGGTAGGTGTTAGCCTTGGATTTTCAGACAAATTGATCCTGACTCGACTAGCCCTATTTTAATGGTCGTAAGCCTTATATTATTAAAGTTGTTCATATCGAATCCCTTTTATTTACTATTAGGCTTCAATTTTATGGATAACACACTTTTCCCCCTAGCATGATTGAACTTGGTTTTTGGGTGTGTGTTAGCCTTGGATTTTCGGACAAATTAATCCTAACTCGACTAGTCCCATTGTAATGGTTATAAGCCTTATATTCCTAACCTTGTTTATATCCAATCGTTTTTTAGTTGCTATTAGGCTTCAACTGAATGGGTAATACACTTTTCTCCAATCATTATTGAACTTGGTTTTTGGGTGGGTGTTAGCCTTGGATTTTCAGACAAATTGATCTTGACTCGACTAGCCCCATTTTAATGGGTGTAAGCCTTATATTTCTAGCCTTGTTCATATCCAATCCCTTTTTATTTACTATTAGGTTTCAATTTTATGGGTAACACAGTTTTCCCCCAAGCATGATTGAACTTGATTTTTCGGTGGGTGTTAGCCTTGGATTTTCGGACAAATTGATCCTGACTGGACTAGCCCCATTTTAGTTGGTGTAAGCCTTACATTTCTAACCTTTTTCATATCCAATCCCTTTTTAGTTGGTATCAGGCTTTAATTTTCTGGATAACACACTTTTCACCAATCATGAATCAACTTGGTTTTGGGTGTGTATTAGCCTTGGATTTTTGGACAAATTGATCCTGACTTGACTAGCCCATTTAAATGGGTATAAGACTTAAATTTCTAACCTTGTTCATATGCAATCCCTTTTAAGTTGATATTAGGCTTTAATTTTATGGATAATAATCGTTTCCCACAAGCATGATTGAACTTTGTTTTTGGATGGGTGTAAGCCTTGGATTTTCGGACAAATTGATCCTTGCTCGACTAGCCCCATTTAAATGGGTATAAGCCTTACATTTCTAACCTTGTTCATATCCAATCGCTTTTTAGTTGGTATTAGGCTTCAATTTTATGGGTAATACACTTTTCCCCAATCATGAATCAACTTGGTTTTGGGTGTGTATTAGCCTTGGATTTTCGGACAAATTGATCCTGGCTCGACTAGCCTAATTTTAATGAGTATAAACCTTATATTACTAACCTTGTTCATATCCAATCCCTTTTAGTTGCTATTAGGCTTCAATTTTATGGGTAACCAAATTTTCCCAAAAGAATGATTGAACTTTGTTTTTGGGTGGGTGTTAGCCTTGGATTTTCGGACAAATTGATCCTGGCTCGACTAGCCCCATTTTAATGGCTGTAAGCCTTATATTACTAACGTTGTTCATATCAAATCCCTTTTTATTTACTATTAGGCTTCAATTTTATGGATAACACACTTTTCCCCCAATCATGAATCAACTTGGTTTTTGGGTGTGTATTAGCCTTGGATTTTCGGACAAATTGATCCTGGCTCGACTAGCCTAATTTTAATGAGTATAAACCTTATATTACTAACCTTGTTCATATCCAATCCCTTTTTAGTTGCTATTAGGCTTCAATTTTATGGATAACACACTTTTCCCCCTAGCATTATTGAACTTGGTTTTTGGGTGTGTGTTAGCCTTGGATTTTCGGACAAATTCATCCTGACTCGACGAGCCCCATTTTAATGGGTGTAAGCCTTATAGTTCTAGCCTTGGTCATATCCAATCCCTTTTAGTTGCTATTAGGCTTCAATTTTATGGGTAACACAATTTTCCCACAAGCATGATTGAACTTGGTTTTTAATAGGTGTTAGCCTTTGATTTTCGGACAAATTGATCCCGACTCGACTAGCCCCATTTCAATTGTTATAAGCCTTCTATTTCTAAACTTGTACATATCCAATCCCTCTTTAGTTGCTAGTAGGCTTCAATTTTATGCATAACACACTTTTCCCTCTATCATGATTCAACTTGGTTTTTGGGTGTGTGTTAGCCTTGGATTTTCGGAAAAATTGATCCTGACTCGACTAGCCCCATTTTAATGGGTGTAAGCCTTATATTTCTAGCCTTGTTCATATCCAATCCCTTTTTAGTTGCTATTAGGCTTCAATTTTATGGGTAACACAATTTTCCCACAAGCATGATTGAACTTGGTTTTTGGGTAGGTGTTAGCCTTGGATTTTCGGACAAATTGATCCTGGCTCGACTAGCCTAATTTTAATGAGTATAAACCTTATATTACTAACCTTGTTCATATCCAATCCCTCTTTAGTTTCTATTAGGCTTCAATTTTATGGATAACACATTTTTCCCCCAATCATGATTCAACTTGGCTTTTGGGTGTGAATTAGCCTTGGATTTTCGGACAAATTGATCCTGACTCGACGAGCCCCATTTTAATGGGTGTAAGCCTTATAGTTCTAGCCTTGTTCATGTACAATGCCTTTTTAGTTGCTATTAGGCTTCAATTTTATGGGTAACACAATTTTCCCACAAGCATGATTGAACTTGGTTTTTGGGTGGGTGTTAGCCTTGGATTTTCGGACAAATTGATCCTGACTCGACTAGCCCCATTTCAATCGTTATAAGCCTTATATTTCTAAACTTGTACATATCCAATCCCTTTTTAGTTTCTATATTGCTTCAATTTTATGGGTAACACACTTTTCCACCAAGCATGATTGAACTTGGTTTTTTGGTGAGTGTTAGCCTTGGATTTTCGGACAAATTGATCCTGGCTCGACTAGCCTAATTTTAATGAGTATAAGCCTTATATTACTAACCTTGTTCATATCCAATCCCTTTTTAGTTGCTATTAGGCTTCAATTTTATGGGTAACACAATTTTCCCACAAGCATGATTGAACTTGGTTTTTGGGTAGGTGTTAGCCTTGGATTTTCAGACAAATTGATCCTGACTCGACTAGCCCCATTTTAATGGCTGTAAGCCTTATATTACTAACGTTGTTCATATCGAATCCCTTTTCATTTACTATTAGGCTTCAATTTTATGGATAACACACTTTTCCCCTAGCATGATTGAACTTGGTTTTGGGTGTGTGTTAGCCTTGGATTTTCGGAAAAATTAATCCTAACTCGACTAGTCCCATTGTAATGGTTATAAGCCTTATATTCCTAACCTTGTTTATATCCAATCGCTTTTTAGTTGCTATTAGGCTTCAACTGAATGGGTAATACACTTTTCTCCAAGCATTATTGAACTTGGTTTTGGGTGGGTGTTAGCCTTGGATTTTCGAGACAAATTGATCTTGACTTGACTAGCCCCATTTTAATGGGTGTAAGCCTTATATTTCTAGCCTTGTTCATATCCAATCCCTTTTATTTACTATTAGGTTTCAATTTTATGGGTAACACAGTTTTCCCCAAGCATGATTGAACTTGATTTTTCGGTGGGTGTTAGCCTTGGATTTTCGGACAAATTGATCCTGATCGACTAGCCCCATTTTAATTGGTGTAAGCCTTATATTTCTAACCCTGTTCATATCCAATCCCTTTTTAGTTTCTATTAGGCTTCAATTTTATGGATAACATACTTTTCCCACAATCATGAATCAACTTGGTTTTTGGGTGTGTTTTAGCCTTGGATTTTCGGACAAATTGATCCTGTCTCGACTAGCCAAATTTTAATGTGTGTAAGCCTTATATTTCTAACCTTGTTCATATCCAATCCCTTTTTAGTTGCTATTAGGATTCAATTTTATGGGTATCACACTTTTCCCACAAGCATGATTGAACTTTGTTTTTGGGTGGGTGATAGCCTTGGATTTTCGGAAAATTTGATCCTCACTCGACTAGCCCCATTTTAATGGTCTGTAAGCCTTTTATATTACTAACGTTGTTCATATCAAATCCCTTTTATTTACTATTAGGCTTCAATTTTATGGATAACACACTTTTCCCCAATCATGAATCAACTTGGTTTTGGGTGTGTATTAGCCTTGGATTTTCGGACAAATTGATCCTGGCTCGACTAGCCTAATTTTAATGAGTATAAACCTTATATTACTAACCTTGTTCATATCCAATCCCTTTTTAGTTGCTATTAGGCATCAATTTTATGGGTAACACAATTTTTCCACAAGCATGATTGAACTTTGTTTTTGGGTGGGTGTTAGCCTTGGATTTTCGAGACAAATTGATCCTAACTCGACTAGCCCCATTTTAATGGTCGTAAGCCTTATATTACTAACGTTGTTCATATCAAATCCCTTTTATTTACTATTAGACTTCAATTTTATGGGTAACACAATTTTCCCACAAGCATGATTGAACTTGGTTTTTGGGTGGGTGTTAGACTTGGATTTTCGGACAAATTGATCCTGACTCGACTAGCCCCATTTCAATCGTTATAAGCCTTATATTTCTAAACTTGTACATATCCAATCCCTTTTTAGTTTCTATATTTCTTCAATTTTATGGGTAACACACTTTTCCACCAAGCATGATTGAACTTTGTTTTTGGGTGAGTGTTAGCCTTGGATTTTCGGACAAATTGATCCTGGCTCGACTAGCCTCATTTTAATGAGTATAAGCCTTATATTACTAACCTTGTTCATATCCAATCCCTTTTTAGTTGCTATTAGGCTTCAATTTTATGCGTAACACAATTTTCCCACAAGCATGATTGAACTTGGTTTTTGGGTGGGTGTTAGCCTTGGATTTTCAGACAAATTGATCCTGACTCGACTAGCCCCATTTTAATGGCTGTAAGCCTTATATTACTAACGTTGTTCATATCGAATCCCTTTTTATTTACTATTAGGCTTTAATTTTATGGATAACACACTTTTCCCCCTAGCATGATTGAACTTGGTTTTTGGGTGTGTGTTAGCCTTGGATTTTCGGACAAATTAATCCTAACTCGACTAGTCCCATTGTAATGGTTATAAGCCTTATATTCCTAACCTTGTTTATATCCAATCGCTTTTTAGTTGCTATTAGGCTTCAACTGAATGGGTAATACACTTTTCTCCAAGCATTATTGAACTTGGTTTTGGGTGGGTGTTAGCCTTGGATTTTCGAGACAAATTGATCCTGACTCGACTAGCCCCATTTTAATGGGTGTAAGCCTTATATTTCTAGCCTTGTTCATATCCAATCCCTTTTTATTTACTATTAGGTTTCAATTTTATGGGTAACACAGATTTCCCCTAGCATGATTGAACTTGGTTTTTGGGTGGGTGTTAGCCTTGGATTTTCGGACATATTGATCTCGATCGGACTAGCCCCATTTTAATTGGTGTAAGCCTTACATTTCTAACCTTTTTCATATCCAATCCCTTTTAGTTTCTATTAGGCTTCAATTTTATGGATAACACACTTTTCCCCAATCATGAATCAACTTGGTTTTTGGGTGTGTATTAGCCTTGGATTTTCGGACAAATTGATCCTGGCTCGACTAGCCTAATTTTAATGAATATAAGCCTTATATTACTAACCTTGTTCATATCCAATCCCTTTTAGTTGCTATTATGCTTCAATTTTATGGGTAACACAATTTTCCCACAAGCATGATTGAACTTTGTTTTTGGGTGGAGTGTTAGCCTTGGATTTTCGAGACAAATTGATCCTGGCTCGACTAGCCCCATTTTAATGGCTGTAAGCCTTATATTACTAACCTTGTTCATATCCAATCCCTTTTTATTTACTATTAGGCTTCAATTTTATGGATAACACACTTTTCCCCCAATCATGAATCAACTTGGTTTTTGGGTGTGTATTAGCCTTGGATTTTCGGACAAATTGATCCTGGCTCGACTAGCCTAATTTTAATGAGTATAAACCTTATATTACTAACCTTGTTCATATCCAATCCCTTTTTAGTTGCTATTAGGCTTCAATTTTATGGATAACACACTTTTCCCCCTAGCATTATTGAACTTGGTTTTTGGGTGTGTGTTAGCCTTGGATTTTCGGACAAATTCATCCTGACTCGACGAGCCCCATTTTAATGGGTGTAAGCCTTATAGTTCTAGCCTTGTTCATATACAATCCCTTTTTAGTTGCTATTAGGCTTCAATTTTATGGGTAACACAATTTTTCCACAAGCATGATTGAACTTGGTTTTTGGGTGGGTGTTAGCCTTGGATTTTCGGACAAATTGATCCTGACTCGACTAGCCCCATTTCAATCGTTATAATCCTTATATTTCTAAACTTGTACATATCCAATCCCTTTTTAGTTTCTATATTGCTTCAATTTTATGGGTAACACACTTTTCCACCAAGCATGATTGAACTTGGTTTTTGGGTGAGTGTTAGCCTTGGATTTTCGGACAAATTGATCCTGGCTCGACTAGCCTCATTTTAATGAGTATAAGCCTTATATTACTAACCTTGTTCATATCCAATCCCTTTTTAGTTGCTATTAGGCTTCAATTTTATGGGTAACACAATTTTCCCACAAGCATGATTGAACTTGGTTTTTGGGTAGGTGTTAGCCTTGAATTTTCAGACAAATTGATCCTGACTCGACTAGCCCCATTTTAATGGCTGTAAGCCTTATATTACTAACGTTGTTCATATCGAATCCCTTTTCATTTACTATTAGGCTTCAATTTTATGGATAACACACTTTTCCCCCTAGCATGATTGAACTTGGTTTTTGGGTGTGTGTTAGCCTTGGATTTTCGGACAAATTAATCCTAACTCGACTAGTCCCATTGTAATGGTTATAAGCCTTATATTCCTAACCTTGTTTATATCCAATCGTTTTTTAGTTGCTATTAGGCTTCAACTGAATGGGTAATACACTTTTCTCCAATCATTATTGAACTTGGTTTTTGGGTGGGTGTTAGCCTTGGATTTTCAGACAAATTGATCTTGACTCGACTAGCCCCATTTTAATGGGTGTAAGCCTTATATTTCTAGCCTTGTTCATATCCAATCCCTTTTTATTTACTATTAGGTTTCAATTTTATGGGTAACACAGTTTTCCCCCAAGCATGATTGAACTTGATTTTTCGGTGGGTGTTAGCCTTGGATTTTCGGACAAATTGATCCTGAATGGACTAGCCCCATTTTAATTGGTGTAAGCCTTATATCTCTATCCTTGTTCATATCCAATCCATTTTAAGTATTAGGCTTCAATTTTATGGATAACACACTTTTCCCAGAAGCATGATTGAACTTGGTTTTTGGGTGGCTGTTAGCCTTGGATTTTCGGACAAATTGATCCTGACTCGACTAGCCCCATGTTAATGGGTATAAGCGTTATATTTCTAACCTTGTTCATATCCAATCCCATTTTTGTTGCTATTAGGCTTCAATTTTTTGGGTAACACTATTTTCCCACAAGCATGATTGAACTTTGTTTTTGGGTGGGTGTTAGCCTTGGATTTTCGGACAAATTGATCCTGGCTCGACTAGCCTCATTTTAATGAGTATAAGCCTTATATTACTAACCTTGTTCATATCCAATCCCTTTTTAGTTGCTATTAGGCTTCAATTTTATGGATAACACACTTTTCCCCCAATCATGAATCAACTTGGTTTTTGGGTGTGTATTAGCCTTGGATTTTCGGACAAATTGATCCTGGCTCGACTAGCCTAATTTTAATGAGTATAAACCTTATATTACTAACCTTGTTCATATCCAATCCCTTTTTAGTTGCTATTAGGCTTCAATTTTATGGATAACACACTTTTCCCCCAAGCATGATTGAACTTTGTTTTTGGGTGGGTGTTAGCCTTGGATTTTCGGACAAATTGATCCTGACTCGACTAGCCCCATTTTAATGGCTGTAAGCCTTATATTACTAACGTTGTTCATATCAAATCCCTTTTTATTTACTATTAGGCTTCAATTTTATGGATAACACACTTTTCCCCCAATCATGAATCAACTTGGTTTTTGGGTGTGTATTAGCCTTGGATTTTCGGACAAATTGATCCTGGCTCGACTAGCCTAATTTTAATGAGTATAAACCTTATATTACTAACCTTGTTCATATCCAATCCCTTTTTAGTTGCTATTAGGCTTCAATTTTATGGATAACACACTTTTCCCCCTAGCATTATTGAACTTGGTTTTTGGGTGTGTGTTAGCCTTGGATTTTCGGACAAATTTATCCGGACTCGACTAGCCCCATTTTAATGGGTATAAGCCTTATATTTCTAACCTTGTTCATATCCAATCCCTTTTAAGTTGCTATTAGGCTTCAATTTTATGGTTAACACACTTTTCCCCCAAGCATGATTGAACTTGGTTTTTGGGTCGGTGTTAGCCTTGGATTTTCGGACAAATTGATCCTGACTCGACTAGCCCCATTTTAATGGGTATAAGCCTTATATTCCTCCCCTTGTTCCTATCCAATCCCTTTTTAGTTGCTATTAGGCTTCAATTGAATGGGTAACATACTTTTCTCCAAGCATTATTGAACTTGGTTTTTGGGTGGGTGTTAGCCTTGGATTTTCGGACAAATTGATCCTGACTCGACTAGCCCCATTAGAATGGGTATTAGCCTTAGATTTCTAACCTTGTTCATATCCAAGCACTTTTTACTTCCTATTGGACTTGAATTTTATGGTTAAAACACTTTTCTCCAATCATGATTGAACTTGGTTTTTGGGTGGGTGGTAGCCTTGGATTTTCGGACAAATTGATCCTGACTCGACTAGCCCCATTTTAATGGGTATTAGCCTTAGATTTCTAACCTTGTTCATATCCAATCCCTTTTTAGTTGCCATTAGGCTTCAATTTTATGGGTAACACACTTCCCCCCCAAACATGATCGAACTTGGTTTTTGGGTGGGTGTTAGCCTTGGATTTTCGGACAAATTAATCTTGATTCGACTAGCCCCATTTTAATGGGTATAAGCCTTATAGTTCTAACCTTGTTCATATCCAATCACTTTTTAGTTGCTATTAGGCTTGAATTTTATGGGTAACACACTTTTCTCCAATCATGATTGAACTTGGTTTTTGGGTGGGTGTTAGCCTTGGATTTTCGGACAAATTGATCCTGAATCGACTAGCCCCATTTTAATGGGTGTAAGCCTTATATTTCTAACCTTGTTCATATCCAATCCGTTTTTAGTTGCTATTAGGCTTCAATTTTATGTGTAACACACTTTTCCCCCAAGCATGATTGAACTTGGTTTTTGGGTGGGTGTTAGCCTTGGATTTTCGGACAAATTGATCCGGACTCGACTAGCCCCATTTTAATCGTTAAAAGCCTTATATTTCTAACCTTGTTCAAATCCAATCCCTTTTTAGTTGCTATTTGGCTTCAATTTTATGGGTAACACAATTTCCCCCCAAGCATGATTGAACTTGGTTTTTGGGTGGGTGTTAGCATTGGATTTTCGGACAAATTGATACGGACTCGACTGCCCCATTTTAATGGGTATTAGCCTTATATTTCTAACCTTGTTAATATCCAAACATTTTTTAGTTGCTATTAGGCTTCAATTTTATGGGTAACACACTTTTTCCCCAAGCATTATTGAACTTGGTTTTTGGCTAACGCCTTGGATATTCGGACAAATTGATCCTGACTCGACTAGCCCCATTAGAATGGGTATTAGCTTTAGATTTCTAACCTTGTTCATATCCAAGCACGTTTTAGTTTCTATGAGGCTTCAATTTTATGCATAACACACTTTTCCCCTAGTATTATTGAACTTGGTTTTGGGTGTGTGTTAGCCTTGGATTTTCGGACAAATTCATCCTGACTCGACGAGCCCCATTTTAATGGGTGTAAGCCTTATAGTTCTAGCCTTGTTCATATACAATCCCTTTTTAGTTGCTATTAGGCTTCAATTTTATGGGTAACACAATTTTTCCACAAGCATGATTGAACTTGGTTTTTGGGTGGGTGTTAGCCTTGGATTTTCGGACAAATTGATCCTGACTCGACTAGCCCCATTTCAATCGTTATAATCCTTATATTTCTAAACTTGTACATATCCAATCCCTTTTTAGTTTCTATATTGCTTCAATTTTATGGGTAACACACTTTTCCACCAAGCATGATTGAACTTGGTTTTTGGGTGAGTGTTAGCCTTGGAGTTTCGGACAAATTGATCCTGGCTCGACTAGCCTCATTTTAATGGTCTGTAAGTCTTATATTACTAACGTTGTTCATATCGAATCCCTTTTTATTTCCTATTAGGCTTCAATTTTATGGGTAACACACTTTTCCCCCAAGCATGATTGAACTTGGTTTTTGGGTGGGTGTTAGCCTTGGATTTTCGGACAAATTGATCCTGACTCGACTAGCGCCATTTTAATGGGTGTAAGCCTTATATTTCTAACCATGTTCATATCCAATCCCTTTTTAGTTGCTATTAGGCTTCAATTTTATGAGTAATACACTTTTCTCCCAAGCATGATTGAACTTGGTTTTTGGGTGGGTGTTAGCCTTGGATTTTCGGACAAATTGATCCTGAATCGACTAGCTCCATTTTAATGGGTGTAAGCATTATATTACAAACCTTGTTCATATCCAATCCGTTTTTAGTTGTTGTTAGGCTTCAATTTTATGTGTAACATACTTTTCCCCCAAGCATGATTGAACTTGGTTTTTGGGTGGGTGTTAGCCTTGGATTTTCGGACAAATTGATCCTGACTCGACTAGCCCCATTTTAATGAGTATAAGCCTTATATTTCTAACCTTGTTCATATCCAATCCCTTTTTAGTTGCTATTAGGCTTCAATTTTATGGGTAACACACTTTTCCCCCAAGCATGATTCAACTTTGTTTTTGGGAGGGTGTTAGCCTTGGATATTCGGAGAAATTGATCCTGGCTCGACTAGCCCCATTTTAATGGCTGTAAGCCTTATATTACTAACGTTGTTCATATCAAATCCCTTTTTATTTACTATTAGGCTTCAATTTTATGGATAACACACTTTTCCCCCAATCATGAATCAACTTGGTTTTTGGGTGTGTATTAGCCTTGGATTTTCGGACAAATTGATCCTGGCTCGACTAGCCTAATTTTAATGAGTATAAACCTTATATTACTAACCTTGTTCATATCCAATCCCTTTTTAGTTGCTATTAGGCTTCAATTTTATGGATAACACACTTTTCCCCCTAGCATTATTGAACTTGGTTTTTGGGTGAGTGTTAGCCTTGGATTTTCGGACAAATTGATCCTGGCTCGACTAGCCTCATTTTAATGAGTATAAGCCTTATATTTATAACATTGTACATATCCAATCCCTTTTTATTTACTATTAGGCTTCAATTTTATGGATAACACACTTTTCCCCGTAGCATGATTGAACTTGGTTTTTGGGTGTGTGTTAGCGTTGGATTTTCGGACAAATTAATTCTGACTCGACTAGCCCCATTGTAATGGGTAGAAGCCTTATATTCCTAACCTTGTTTATATCCAATCGTTTTTTAGTTGCTATTAGGCTTCAACTGAATGGGTAATACACTTTTCTCCAATCATTATTGAACTTGGTTTTTGGGTGGGTGTTAGCCTTGGATTTTCAGACAAATTGATCTTGACTCGACTAGCCCCATTTTAATGGGTGTAAGACTTATATTTCTAGCCTTGTTCATATCCAATCCCTTTTTATTTACTATTAGGTTTCAATTTTATGGGTAACACAGTTTTCCCCCAAGCATGATTGAACTTGGTTTTTTGGTGGGTGTTAGCCTTGGATTTTCGGACAAATTGATCCTGACTGGACTAGCCCCATTTTAGTTGGTGTAAGCCTTACATTTCTAACCTTTTTCATATCCAATCCCTTTTTAGTTTCTATTAGGCTTCAATTTTATGGATAACACACTTTTCCCCCAATCATGAATCAACTTGGTTTTTGGGTGTGTATTAGCCTTGGATTTTCGGACAAATTGATCCTGGCTCGACTAGCCTAATTTTAATGAGTATAAACCTTATATTACTAACCTTGTTCATATCCAATCCCTTTTATTTGTTATTAGGTTCTATTTTATGGGTAACACAATTTTCCCACAAGCATGATTGAACTTTGTTTTTGGGTGGGTGTTAGCCTTGGATTTTCGAGACAAATTGATCCCGACTCGACTAGCCCCATTTTAATGGCTGTAAGCCTTTTATATTACTAACGTTGTTCATATCAAATCCCTTTTATTTACTATTATGCTTCAATTTTATGGATAACACACTTTTCCCCAATCATGAATCAACTTGGTTTTGGGTGTGTATTAGCCTTGGATTTTCGGACAAATTGATCCTGGCTCGACTAGCCTAATTTTAATGAGTATAAACCTTATATTACTAAACTTGTTCATATCCAATCCCTTTTTAGTTGCTATTAGGCTTCAATTTTATGGGTAACACAATTTTCCCACAAGCATGATTGAACTTTGTTTTTGGGTGGGTGTTAGCCTTGGATTTTCGGACAAATTGATCCTGGCTCGACTAGCCCCATTTTAATGGCTGTAAGCCTTATATTACTAACGTTGTTCATATCAAATCCCTTTTTATTTACTATTAGGCTTCAATTTTATGGATAACACACTTTTCCCCCAATCATGAATCAACTTGGTTTTTGGGTGTGTATTAGCCTTGGATTTTCGGACAAATTGATCCTGGCTCGACTAGCCTAATTTTAATGAGTATAAACCTTATATTACTAACCTTGTTCATATCCAATCCCTTTTTAGTTGCTATTAGGCTTCAATTTTATGGATAACACACTTTTCCCCCTAGCATTATTGAACTTGGTTTTTGGGTGTGTGTTAGCCTTGGATTTTCGGACAAATTCATCCTGACTCGACGAGCCCCATTTTAATGGGTGTAAGCCTTATAGTTCTAGCCTTGTTCATATACAATCCCTTTTTAGTTGCTATTAGGCTTCAATTTTATGGGTAACACAATTTTCCCACAAGCATGATTGAACTCGGTTTTTGGGTGGGTGTTAGCCTTGGATTTTCGGACAAATTGATCCTGACTCGACTAGCCCTATTTTAATGGGGATAAGCCTTATATTCATCACCTTGTTCCTATCCAATCCCTTTTTAGTTGCTATTAGGCTTCAATTGAATGGGTAACATACTTTTCTCCAAGCATTATTGAACTTGGTTTTTGGGTGGGTGTTAGCCTTGGATTTTTGGACAAATTGATCCTCCCTCGAATAGCCCCATTTTAATGGGTATAAGACTTATATTTCTAGCCTTGTTCATATCCAATCCCTTTTTACTTCCTATTAGGCTTCAATTTTATGGATAACACAATTTTCCCCCAATCATGATTGAACTTGGTTTTTGGGTGGGTGTTAGGCTTGGATTTTCGGACAAATTGATCCTGACTCGACTAGCCCCATTTTAATGGGTATAAGCCTTATATTTCTGAACTTGTACATATCCAATCCCTCTTTAGTTGCTATTAGGCTTCAATTTTATGGATAACACACTTTTCCCTGTAGCATGATTGAACTTGGTTTTTGGGTGTGTGTTAGCCTTGGATTTTCGGACAAATTAATCCTCACTCGACTAGTCCCATTGTAATGGGTATAAGCCTTATATTCCTAACCTTTTTTATATCCAAGCACTTTTTAGTTCCTATTAGACATTAATATTAGGGGTAAAACACTTTTCTCCAATCATGATTGAACTTGGTTTTTGGGTGGGTGTTAGCCTTGGATTTTCGGACAAATTGATCCTGAATCGACTAGCCCCATTTTAATGGGTGTAAGCCTTATATTTCTAACCATGTTCATATCCAATCCGTTTTTAGTTGCTGTTAGGCTTCAATTTTATGTGTAACACACTTTTCCCCCAAGCATGATTGAACTTGGTTTTTGGGTGGGTGTTAGCCTTGGATTTTCGGACAAATTGATCCGGACTCGACTAGCCCCATTTTAATGGGTATAAGCCTTATATTTCTAACCTTGTTCATATCCAATCCATCTTTAGTTGCTATTAGGCTTCAATTTTATGGATAACACACTTTTCCCCCAATCATGAATCAACTTGGTTTTTGGGTGTGTATTAGCCTTGGATTTTCGGACAAATTGATTCCTGACTCGACTAGCCCCATTCTAATGGGTGTAGGCCTTATAGTTCTAGCCTTGGTCATATCCAATCCCTTTTTAGTTGCTATTAGGCTTCAATTTTATGGGTAACACAATTTTCCCAAAAGCATGATTGAACTTGGTTTTTGGGTGGGTGTTAGCCTTGGATTTTCGGACAAATTGATCCTGACTCGACTAGCCCCATTTCAATCGTTATAAGCCTTATATTTCTAAACTTGTACATATCCAATCCCTCTTTAGTTGCTATTAGGCTTCAATTTTATGCATAACACACTTTTCCCCCTAGCATTATTGAACTTGGTTTTTGGGTGTGTGTTAGCCTTGGATTTTCGGACAAATTCATCCTGACTCGACGATCCCCATTTTAATGGGTGTAAGCCTTATAGTTCTAGCCTTGTTCATATACAATCCCTTTTTAGTTGCTATTAGGCTTCAATTTTATGGGTAACACAATTTTTCCACAAGCATGATTGAACTTGGTTTTTGGGTGGGTGTTAGCCTTGGATTTTCTGACAAATTGATCATGACTCGACTAGCCCCATATCAATCGTTATAAGCCTTATATTTCTAAACTTGTACATATCCAATCCCTTTTTAGTTTCTATATTGCTTCAATTTTATGGGTAACACACTTTTCCACCAAGCATGATTGAACTTGGTTTTTGGGTGGGTGTTAGCCTTGAATTTTCAGACAAATTGATCCTGACTCGACTAGCCCCATTTTAATGGCTGTAAGTCTTATATTACTAACGTTGTTCATATCGAATCCCTTTTTATTTACTATTAGGCTTCAATTTTATGGATAACACACTTTTCCCCCTAGCATGATTGAACTTGGTTTTTGGGTGTGTGTTAGCCTTGGATTTTCGGACAAATTAATCCTAACTCGACTAGTCCCATTGTAATGGTTATAAGCCTTATATTCCTAACCTTGTTTATATCCAATCCTTTTTTAGTTGCTATTAGGCTTCAACTGAATGGGTAATACACTTTTCTCCAAGCATTATTGAACTTGGTTTTTGGGTGGGTGTTAGCCTTGGATTTTCAGACAAATTGATCTTGACTCGACTAGCCCCATTTTAATGAGTGTAAGCCTTATATTTCTAACCATGTTCATATCCAATCCGTTTTTAGTTTCTGTTAAGCTTCAATTTTATAGATAACACACTTTTCCCCAATCATGAATCAACTTGGTTTTGGGTGTGTATTAGCCTTGGATTTTCGGACAAATTGATCCTGACTCGACTAGCCCCATTTTAATGGGTATAAGCCTTATATTACTACCCTTGTTCATATCCAATCCTTTTTCATTTACTATTAGGCTTCAATTTTATGGGTAACACACTTTTCCTCAAGCATAATTGAACTTGGTATTTGGGTGGGTGTTACCCTAGGATTTTCGGACAAATTGATCCTGGCTCGACTAGCCTCATTTTAATTGGTATAAGCCTTATATTTATAACATTGTACATATCCAATCCCTTTTTATTTACTATTAGGATTCAATTTTATGGATAACACACTTTTCTCCCTAGCATGATTGAACTTGGTTTTTGGGTGTGTGTTAACTTGGATTTTCGGACAAATTAATCTTGACTCGACACTAGCCCCATTTTAATGGGTATAAGCCTTATATTCCTAACCTTGTTTATATCCAATCCCTTTTTAGTTGCTATTAGGCTTCAATTCTATGGGTAACACACTTTTCTCCAAGCATTATTAAACTTGGTTTTTGGGTGGGTGTTAGCCTTGGATTTTCGGACAAATTGATCCTGTCTCGACTATCCTCATTTTAATGGGTATAAGCCTTATATTTCTAGCCTTGTTCATATCCAATCCCTTTTATTTACTATTAGGTTTCAATTTTATGGGTAACACGGTTTTCCCCCAAGCATGATTGAACATGGTTTTTGGGTGGGTGTTAGCCTTGGATTTTCGGACAAATTGATCCTGACTGGACTAGCCCCATTTTAATTGGTGTAAGCCTTACATTTCTAACCTTTTTCATATCCAATCCCTTTTTAGTTTCTATTAGGCTTCAATTTTATGGATAACACACTTTTCCCCAAACATTATTGAACTTGGTTTTTGGGTGGGTGTTAGCCTTGGATTTTCGGACAAAGTCATCCTTACTCGACTAGCCCCATTTTAATAAGTATAAGCCTTATATTTCTAACCTTGTTCATATCCAATCCCTTTTTAGTTGCTATTAGGCTTTAATTTTATGGGTAACACAAATTTCCCCCAAGCTTGATTGAACTTGGTTTTTGGGTGGGTGTTAGCCTTGAATTTTCGGACAAATTGATCCGGACTCGACTAGCCCCATTTTAATGGTCTGTAAGTCTTATATTACTAACGTTGTTCATATCGAATCCCTTTTTATTTACTATTAGGCTTCAATTTTATGGATAACACACTTTTCCCCCTAGCATGATTGAACTTGGTTTTTGGGTGTGTGTTAGCCTTGGATTTTCGGACAAATTAATCCTAACTCGACTAGTCCCATTGTAATGGTTATAAGCCTTATATTCCTAACCTTGTTTATATCCAATCCTTTTTTAGTTGCTATTAGGCTTCAACTGAATGGGTAATACACTTTTCTCCAAGCATTATTGAACTTGGTTTTTGGGTGGGTGTTAGCCTTGGATTTTCAGACAAATTGATCTTGACTCGACTAGCCCCATTTTAATGAGTGTAAGACTTATATTTCTAGCCTTGTTCATATCCAATCCCTTTTTATTTACTATTAGGTTTCAATTTTATGGGTAACACAGTTTTCCCCCAAGCATGATTGAACTTGGTTTTTTGGTGGGTGTTAGCCTTGGATTTTCGGACAAATTGATCCTGACTGGACTAGCCCCATTTTAATTGGTGTAAGCCTTACATTTCTAACCTTTTTCATATCCAATCCCTTTTTAGTTTCTATTAGGCTTCAATTTTATGGATAACATACTTTTCCCCCAATCATGAATCAACTTGGTTTTTGGGTGTGTATTAGCCTTGGATTTTCGGACAAATTGATCCTGGCTCGACTAGCCTAATTTTAATGAGTTTAAGCCTTATATTACTAACCTTGTTCATATCCAATCCCTTTTTAGTTGCTATTAGGCTTCAATTTTATGGGTAACACAATTTTCCCACAAGCATGATTGAACTTGGTTTTTGGGTGTGTGTTAGCCTTGGATTTTCGGACAAATTGATCCTGACTCGACTAGCCCCATTTTAATGGGTGTAAGCCTTATATTTCTAGCCTTTTTCATATCCAATCCCTTTTTAGGTGCTATTAGGCTTCAATTTTATGGGCAACACACTTTTCCCACAAGCATGATTGAACTTGGTTTTTGGGTGGGTGTTAGCCTTGGATTTTCGGACAAATTGATCCTGACTCGACTAGGCCCATTTCAATTGTTATAAGCCTTATATTTCTAAACTTGTACATATCCAATCGCTTTTTAGTTGCTATTAGGCTTCAATTTTATGGGTAACACACTTTTCCCCCAAGCATGATTGAACTTCGTTTTTGGGTGGGTATTAGCCTAGGATTTTCGGACAAGTTGAGCCTGACTTGACTAGCCTCATTTTAAGGGGTATAAGCCTTATATTTCTAGCCTTGTTCATATCCAAGCACATTTGAGTTGCTATTAGGTTTCAATTTTATGGGTAAGACAATTTTCCCACAAGCATGAATGAACTTGGTTTTTGGGTGGGTGTTAGCCTTGCATTTTCAGACAAATTAATCCACCCTCGACTAGCCCCATTTTAATGGTTATTAGCCTTATATTTCTAACCTTGTACATATCCAATCCTTTTTAGTTTCTATTAGGCTTCAATTTTATGGAGTGCAGACTTTTCCCCAAGCGAGGATTCAACTTGGTTTTGGGTGGGTGTTAGCCTTGCATTTTCAGACAAATTAATCCACCCTCGACTAGCCCCATTTTAATGGGTATAAGCCTTATATTTCTAACCTTGTTCATATCAAATCCCTTTTTAGTTGCTATTAGGCTTTAATTTTATGGTTAACACAAATTTCCCCCAAGCATGATTGAACTTGGTTTTTGGGTCGGTGTTAGCCTTGGATTTTCGGACAAATTGATTGTGACTCGACTAGCCCTATTTTAATGGGTATAAGCCTTACATTTCTAACCTTTTTCATATCCAATCCCTTTTTAGTTGCTATTACGCTTCAATTTTATGGGAACACAGTTTTCACCCAAGCATTATTGAACTTGGTTTTTGGGTGGGTGTTAGCCTTAGATTTTCGTACAAATTGATCCTGACTCGACTAGCCCCATTTTAATTGGTATAAGCCTTATATTTCTAACCTTGTTCATGTCAAATCCCTTTTTAGTTGCTATTAGGCTTTAATTTTATGGGTAACACAAATTTCCCCCAAGCATGATTGAACTTGGTTTTTGGGTGCGTGTTAGCCTTGGGTTTTCGGACAAATTGATCCTGACTCGACTAGCCCCATTTTAATGGGTATAAGCCTTATATTTATAACCTTGTTCATATCCAATCCCTTTTTAGTGGCTATTAGGCTTTAATTTTATGGGTAACACAAATTTCCCCCAAGCATGATTGAACTTGGTTTTTGGGTGGGTGTAAGCCTTGAATATTCGGACAAATTGATCCGGACTCGACTAGCCCCATTTTAATGGGTATAAGCCTTAGATTTCTAACCTTGTTCATATCCAATCCCTTTTTAGTTGCTATTAGGCTTCAATTTTATGGGTTACACAATTTTCCCCCAAGCATGATTGAACTTGGTTTTTGGGTGGGTGTTAGCCTTGGATTTTCGGACAAATTGATCCTGACTCGACTAGCCCCATTTCAATGGGTGTAAGCCTTACATTTCTAACCTTTTTCATATCCAATCCCTTTTTAGTGTCTATTAGGCTTCAAATTTATAGGTAACACACTTTTTCCCCAATCATGAATCAACTTGGTTTTTGGGTGTGTATTAGCCTTGGATTTTCGGAAAAATTGATCCTGACTCGACTAGCCCCATTTTAATGGGTGTAAGCCTTACATTTCTAGCCTTGCTCATATCCAATACCTTTTTAGATCCTATTAGGCTTCAATTTTACGGGCAACACATTTTCCCCCAAGCATGATTGAACTTGGTTTTGGGTGGGTGTTAGACTTGGATTTTCGGACAAATTGATCCTGACTCGATTAGCCCCATTTAAAGGGGTATAAGCCTTATATTTCTAACCTTGTTCATATCCAATCCCTTTTTAGTTGCTATTATGCTTCAATTTTAAGGGTAACACACTTTTCCCCCAAGCATGATTCAACTTGGTTTTTAGGTGGGTGTTAGGCTTGGATTTTCGGAAAAATTGATACTCACTCGACTAGCCACATTCTAAGGGGTATAAGCCTGATATTTCTAACCTTGTTCATATCCAATCCCTTTTTAGTTGCTACTAGTATTCAATTTTATGGGTAACACACTTTTCCCCCAAGCATGATTGCACTTGGTTTTTGGGTGGCTGTTAGCCTTGGATTTTCGGAAAAAATGATGCTCACTCGACTAGCCCCATTCTAAGGGGTATAAGGCTTATATTACTAATGTTGTTCATATCAAATCCCTTTTTATTTACTATTAGGCTTCAATTTTATGGATAAAACACTCTTCCCCCAAGCATGATTGAACTTGGTTTTTGGGTGTGTGTTAGCCTTGGATTTTCGAACAAATTAATCCTCACTCGACTAGTCCCATTGTAATGGGTATAAGCCTTATATTCCTAAGCTTTTTCATATCCAATCCCTTTTTAGGTGCTATTAGGCTTCAATTTTATGGGCAACACACTTTTCCCACAAGCATGATTGAACTTGGTTTTTGGGTGGGTGTTAGCCTTGGATTTTCGGACAAATTGATCCTGACTCGACTAGTCCCATTTCAATTGTTATAAGCCTTATATTTCTAAACTTGTACATATCCAATCCCTTTTTAGTTGCTATTAGGCTTCAAGTCTATGGGTAACACAATTTTCCCATAAGCATGATTGAACTTTGTTTTTGGGTGGGTGTTAGCCTTGGATTTTCGGACAAATTGATCCTGCCTCGACGAGCCCCATTTTAATGGGTGTAAGCCTTACATTTCTCACCTTGTTCATATACAATCCCTTTTTAGTGGCTATTAGGCTTCAAATTTATGGGTAACACACTTTCCCCCCAAGAATGATTGAGCTTGGTTTTTGGGTGGGTGTTAGCTTTGGATTTTCGGATAAATTGATCCTGACTCGACTAGCCCCATTTTAATCGGTCTAAGCCTTATATTTCTAACCTTGTTCATATCCAATCCCTTTTTAGTTGCTATTAGGCTTCAATTTTATGGGTAACACAAATTTCCCCCAAGCATGATTGAACTTGGTTTTTGGGTGGGTGTTAGCCTTGGATTTTCGGACAAATTGATCCTGACTCGACTAGCCCCATTTTAATGGGTATAAGCCTTATATTTCTGACCTTTTTCATATCCAATCTCTTTTTAGTTGCTATTAGGCTTCAATTTTATGGGAACACACTTTTCCCCCAAGCATGATTGAACTTGGTTTTTGGGTGGGTGTTAGCCTTGGATTTTCGGACAAATTGATCCTGACTCGACTAGCCCCATTTTAATGGGTGTAAGCCTTATATTTCTAACCTTGTTCATATCCAATCCGATTTTAGTTCCTATTAGGCTTCAATTTTATGGGTAACACACTTTTCCCCCAAGCATGATTGAACTTGGTTTTTTGGTGGGTGTTAGCCTTGGATTTTCGGACAAATTGATCCTGACTCGACTAGCCCCATTTTAAGGGGCATAAGCCTTATATTTCTAACGTTGTTCATATCCAATCCCTTTTTAGTTGCTATTAGGCTTCAATTTTATGGGTAACACAAATTTCCCCCAAGCATGATTGAACTTGGTTTTTGGGTGGGTGTTAGCCTTGGATTTTCGGACAAAGTCATCCTTACTCGACTAGCCCCATTTTAATAAGTATAAGCCTTATATTTCTAACCTTGTTCATATCCAATCCCTTTTTAGTTGTTATTAGGCTTGAATTTTATGGGTAACACAAATTTCCCCCAAGCATGATTGAACTTGGTTTTTGGGTGGGTGTAAGCCTTGAATTTTCGGACAAATTGATCCGGACTCGACTAGCCCCATTTTAATGGGTATTAGCCTTAGATTTCTAACCTTTTTCATATCCAATCCCTTTTTAGTGGCTATTAGGCTTCAAATTTATAGGTAACACACTTTTTCCCCAAGAATGATCGAACTTGGTTTTTTGGTGGGTGTTAGCTTTGGATTTTCGGACAAATTGATTCAGACTCGACTAGCCCCATTTTAATGGGTATAAGCCTTATATTTCTAACCTTGTTCATATCCAATACATTTTTAGTTGCTATTAGGCTTCAATTTTATGGGTAACACAATTTCCCCCCAAGCATTATTGAACTTGGTTTTTGGGTGGGTGTTAGCCTTGGATTTTCGGATAAAGTCATCGTTACTCGACTAGCCCCATTTTAATAAGTATAAGGCTTATATTTCTAACCTTGTTCATATCCAATCCCTTTTTAGTTGCTATTAGGCTTTAATTTTATGGTAACACAAATTTCCCCGAATCATGATTGAACTTGGTTTTTGGGTGAGTGTTAGCCTTGGATTTTCGGACAAATTGATCCGGACTCGACTAGCCCCATTTTAATGGGTATTAGCCTTATCTTTCTAACCTTGTTCATATCAAATCCCTTTTTAGTTGCTATTAGGCTTCAATTTTATGGGTAACACAAATTTCCCCCAAGCATGATTGAACTTGGTTTTTGGGTGGGTTTTAGCCTTGGATTTTTGGACAAATTGATGCTGACTCTACTAGCCCCATTTAAATGGGTGTAAGCCTTATATTTCTAGCCTTTTTCATATCCAATCCCTTTTTAGGTGCTATTAGGCTTCAATTTTATGGGCAACACACTTTTCCCACAAGCATGATTGAACTTGGTTTTTGGGTGGGTGTTAGCCTTGGATTTTCGGACAAATTGATCCTGACTCGACTAGGCCCATTTCAATTGTTATAAGCCTTATATTTCTAAACTTGTACATATCCAATCGCTTTTTAGTTGCTATTAGGCTTCAATTTTATGGGTAACACACTTTTCCCCCAAGCATGATTGAACTTCGTTTTTGGGTGGGTATTAGCCTAGGATTTTCGGACAAGTTGAGCCTGACTTGACTAGCCTCATTTTAAGGGGTATAAGCCTTATATTTCTAGCCTTGTTCATATCCAAGCACATTTGAGTTGCTATTAGGTTTCAATTTTATGGGTAAGACAATTTTCCCACAAGCATGAATGAACTTGGTTTTTGGGTGGGTGTTAGCCTTGCATTTTCAGACAAATTAATCCTCCCTCGACTAGCCCCATTTTAATGGTTATTAGCCTTATATTTCTAACCTTGTACATATCCAATCCTTTTTAGTTTCTATTAGGCTTCAATTTTATGGAGTGCAGACTTTTCCCCAAGCGAGATTCAACTTGGTTTTGGGTGGGTGTTAGCCTTGCATTTTCAGACAAATTAATCCACCCTCGACTAGCCCCATTTTAATGGGTGTAAGCCCTATAGTTCTAGCCTTGTTCATATACAATCCCTTTTTAGTTTCTATATTGCTTCAATTTTATGGGTAACACACTTTTCCACCAAGCATGATTGAACTTGGTTTTTGGGTGAGTGTTAGCCTTGGATTTTCGGACAAATTGATCCTGGCTCGACTAGCCTCATTTTAATGAGTATAAGCCTTATATTACTAACCTTGTTCATATCCAATCCCTTTTAGTTGCTATCAGGCTTCAATTTTATGGGAACACAATTTTCCCACAAGCATGATTGAACTTGGTTTTTGGGTGGGTGTTAGCCTTGGATTTTCAGACAAATTGATCCTGACTCGACTAGCCCCATTTTAATGGCTGTAAGGCTTATATTACTAATGTTGTTCATATCAAATCCCTTTTTATTTACTATTAGGCTTCAATTTTATGGATAAAACACTCTTCCCCTAGCATGATTGAACTTGGTTTTGGGTGTGTGTTAGCCTTGGATTTTCGGATAAATTAATCCTCACTCGATTAGTCCCATTGTAATGGGTATAAGCCTTATATTCCTAAGCTTTTTCATATCCAATCCCTTTTTAGGTGCTATTAGGCTTCAATTTTATGGGTAACACACTTTTCCCCCAAGCATGATTGAACTTGGTTTTTGGGTGGGTGTTAGCCCTGGATTTTCAAACAAATTGATCCTGACTCGACTAGCCCCATTTTAATTGTTATAAACCTTATATTCCTAACCTTTTTCATATCCATTCCCCTTTTAGTTGCTATTAGTCTTCAAGTCTATGGGTAACACAATTTTCCCATAAGCATGATTGAACTTTGTTTTTGGGTGGGTGTTAGCCTTGGATTTTCGGACAAATTGATCCTGCCTCGACGAGCCCCAGTTTAATGGGTGTAAGCCTTATAGTTCTAGCCTTGTTCATATACAATCCCTTTTGAGTTGCTATTAGGCTTCAATTTTATGGGTAACACAACTTTCCCACAAGCATGATTGAACTTGGTTTTTGGTTGGTTGTTAGCCTTGGATTTTCGTACAAATTGATCCTGACTCGACTAGCCCCATTTTAATTTGTGTAAGCCTTACATTTCTAACCTTTTTCATATCCAATCCCTTTTTAGTTGCTATTAGGCTTCAAATTTATGGATAACACCCTTTTCCCCCAATCATGAATCAACTTGGTTTTTGGGTGTGTATTAGCCTTGGATTTTTGGACAAATTGATCCTGACTCGACTAGCCCCATTTTAATGGGTGTAAGCCTTATAGTTCTAGCCTTGTGCATATACAATCCCTTTTTAGTTGCTATTAGGCTTCAATTTTATGGGTAACACAATTTTCCCACAAGCATGATTGAACTTGGTTTTTGGGTGTGTATTAGCCTTGGATTTTCAGACAAATTGATACTGACTCGACTAGCCCCATTTCAATTGTTATAAGCCTTATATTTCTAAACTTGTACATATCCAATCCCTCTTTAGTTGCTATTAGGCTTCAATTTTATGCATAACACACTTTTCCCCCAAGCATGATTGAACTTGGTTTTTGTGTGGGTGTAAGCCTTGAATTTTCGGAGAAATTGATCCGGACTCGACTAGCCCCATTTAAATGGGTATTAGCCTTAGCTTTCTAACCTTGTTCATATCCAATTCATTTTTAGTTGCTATTAGGCTTTAATTTTATGGGTAACACAAATTTCTCCCAAGCATGATTGAACTTGGTTTTGGGGTGGGTGTTAGCCTTGGATTTTCGGACAAATTGATCCTGACTCGACTAGCCCCATTTTAATGGGTATAAACCTTATACTTCTAAACTTATTCATATCCAATCCCTTTTTAGTTGCCATTAGGCTTCAATTTTATGGGTAATACAGTTTTCCCCCAAGCATGATTGAACTTGGTTTTTGGGTGGGTGGTAGCTTTGATTTTCGGACAAATTGATCCTGACTCGACTAGTCTCATTTTAATGGGTATTAGCCTTAGATTTCTAAACTTGTACATATCTAATCCCTCTTTAGTTGCTATTAGGCTTCAATTTTATGGATAACATAGTTTTCCCCAATCATGATTCAACTTGGCTTTTGGGTGTGTATTAGCCTTGGATTTTCGGACAAATTGATCCGACTCGGCGAGCCCCATTTTAATGGGTGTAAGCCCTATAGTTCTAGCCTTGTTCATATACAATCCCTTTTAGTTTCTATATTGCTTGAATTTTATCGGTAACACAAATTTCCCCCAAGCATGTTTGAACTTGGTTTTTGGGTGGGTGTTAGCCTTGGATTTTCGGACAAATTGATCCTGACTCGACTAGCCCCATTTTAATGGGTATAAGCCTTATATTTCTGACCTTTTTCATATCCAATCTCTTTTTAGTTGCTATTAGGCTTCAATTTTATGGGAACACACTTTTCCCCCAAGCATGATTGAACTTGGTTTTTGGGTGGGTGTTAGCCTTGGATTTTCGGACAAATTGATCCGGACTCGACTAGCCCCATTTTAATGGGTATAAGCCTTATATTCCTACCCTTGTTCATATCCAATCCCTTTTTATTTACTATTAGGCTTCAATTTTATGGCTAACACACTTTTCCCCCAAGCATGATTGAACTTGGTTTTTGGGTTTGTGTTAGCCTTGGATTTTCGGACAAATTAATCCTCACTCGACTAGTCCCATTGTAATGGGTATAAGCCTTATATTCCTAACCTTTTTTATATCCAATCCATTTTTAGTTGCTATTAGGCTTCAATTTTATGGGAAACACAACTTTCCAACAAGTATGATTGAACTTGGTTTTGGGTGGGTGTTAGACTTGGATTTTCGGACAAATTGATCGTGACTCGACTAGCCCCCTTTAAATTGTTATAAGCCTTATATTTCTAACCTTGTTCATATACAATCCCTTTTTTAGTTGCTATTAGGCTTCAATTTTATGGGTAACACAAATTTCCCCCAAGCATGATTTAACTTGGTTTTTGGGTGGGTGTTAGCCTGTGATTTTCGGACAAGTTGAGCCTGACTTGACTAGCCTCATTTTAAGGGGTATAAGCCTTATATTTCTAGCCTTGTTCATATCCAAGCACATTTGAGTTGCTATTAGGTTTCAATTTTATGGGTAAGACAATTTTCCCACAAGCATGAATGAACTTGGTTTTTGGGTGGGTGTTAGCCTTGATTTTCGGACAAATTGATCCTCACTTGGACTAGCCCCATTTTAATGGTTATTAGCCTTATATTTCTAACCTTGTACATATCCAATCCTTTTTAGTTTCTATTAGGCTTCAATTTTATGGAGTGCAGACTTTTCCCCAGCGAGGATTCAACTTGGTTTTGGGTGGGTGTTAACCTTGCATTTTCGAGACAAATTGATCCACCCTCGACTAGCCCCATTTTAATGGGTATTAGCCTCAGATTGCTAACAATTTTCATTTCCAATCACTTTTAAGTTGCTATTAGGCTTCAAGTCTATCGGTAACACAATTTTCCCATAAGCATGATTGAACTTTGTTTTTGGGTGGGTGTTAGCCTTGGATTTTCGGACAAATTGATCTGACTCGACGAGCCCCATTTTAATGGGTGTAAGCCTTATAGTTCTATCCTTGTTCATATACAATCCCTTTTTAGTTGCTATTAGGCTTCAATTTTATGGGTAACACAATTTTCCCACAAGCATGATTGAACTTGGTTTTGGGTGGGTGTTAGCCTTCGATTTTCGGACAAATTGATCCTGACTCGACTAGCCCCATTTCAATCGTTATAAGCCTTATATTTCTAAACTTGTACATATCCAATCCCTCTTTAGTTGGTATTACGCTTCAGTTTTATGCGTAACACACTTTTCCCTCAAGCATGATTGAACTTGGTTTTTGGGTGGGTGTTAGCCTTGGATTTTTGGACAAATTGATCCTGACTCGACTAGCTCCATATTAATGGGTATAAGCCTTATATTGCTAACCTTGTTCATATCCAATCCCTTTTTAGTTGCTATTAGGCTTCAATTTTATGGGTAACACACTTTTCCCCCAAGCATGATTGATCTTGATTTTTTGGATGGTGTTAGCCTTGGATTTTTGGACAAATTGATCCTGACTCGACTAGCTCCATATTAATGGGTATAAGCCTTATATTGCTAACCTTGTTCATATCCAATCCCTTTTTAGTTGCTATTAGGCTTCAATTTTATGGGTAACAACTTTTCCCAAAAGCATGATTGAACTTTGTTTTTGGGTGGGTGTTAGCCTTGGATTTTCGGACAAATTGATCCTGCCTCGACGAGCCCCAGTTTAATGGGTGTAAGCCTTATAGTTCTAGCCTTGTTCATATACAATCCCTTTTGAGTTGCTATTAGGCTTCAATTTTATGGGTAACACAACTTTCCCACAAGCATGATTGAACTTGGTTTTTGGGTGGGTGTTAGCCTTGGATTTTCGGACAAATTGATCCTCACTCGACTAGCCCCATTTTAATGGGTATAAGCCTTTTATTTCTAAACTTGTACATATCCAATCCCTCTTTAGTTGCTATTAGGCTTCAATTTTATGGATAACACACTTTTCCCCCAATCATGAATCAACTTGGTTTTTGGGTGTGTATTAGCCTTGGATTTTCGGACAAATTGATCCTGACTCGACTAGCCCCATTTTAATTTGTGTAAGCCTTACATTTCTAACCTTTTTCATATCCAATCCCTTTTTAGTTGCTATTAGGCTTCAAATTTATGGATAACACCCTTTTCCCCCAATCATGAATCAACTTGGTTTTTGGGTGGGTGTTAGCCTTGGATTTTCGGACAAATTAATCCTGACTCGACTAGCCCCATTTTAATGGGTATAAGCCTTATAGTTCTAACCTTGTTCATATCCAATCCCTTTTTAGTTGCTATTAGGCTTCAATTTTTTGGGTAACACACTTTTCCCCCAAGCATGATTGAACTTGGTTTTTGGGTGGGTGTTAGCCTTGGATTTTCGGACAAATTGATCCTGACTCGACTAGCCCCATTTTAATGGGTATAAGCCTTAGATTTCTAACCTTGTTCATATCCAATCCATTTTTAGTTGCTATTATGCTTCAATTTTAAGGGTAACACACTTTTCCCCCAAGCATGATTCAACTTGGTTTTTGGGTGTGTGTTAGGCTTGGATTTTCGGAAAAATTGATACTCACTAGACTAGCCACATTCTAAGGGGTATAAGCCTGATATTTCTACCCTTGTTCATATCCAATCCATTTTTAGTTGCTATTAGGCTTCAATTTTATGGGTACCACACTTTTCCCCAAAGCAAGATTCAATTTGGTTTTTGGGTAGGTGTTAGTCTTGAATTTTCGAACAAACCGATCCTAACTTGGACTAACCCCATTTTAATGGTTATTAGCCTTATATTTCTAACCTTGTACATATCCAATCCTTTTTAGTTTCTATTAGGCTTCAATTTTATGGGTGCAGACTTTTCCCCCAGCGAGGATTCAACTTGGTTTTTGGGTGGGTGTTAACCTTGCATTTTCGGACAAATTGATCCACCCTCGACTAGCCCCATTTTAATGGGTATTAGCCTCAGTTGCTAACAATTTTCATTTCCAATCACTTTTAAGTTGCTATTAGGCTTCAAGTCTATGGGTAACACAATTTTCCCATAAGCATGATTGAACTTTGTTTTTGGGTGGGTGTTAGCCTTGGATTTTCGAGACAAATTGATCCGACTCGACGAGCCACATTTTAATGGGTGTAAGCCTTATAGTTCTAGCCTTGTTCATATACAATCCCTTTTTAGTTGCTATTAGGCTTCAATTTTATGGGTAACACAATTTTCCCACAAGCATGATTGAACTTGGTTTTTGGGTGTGTATTAGCCTTGGATTTTCGGAGAAATTGATCCGACTCGACTAGCCCATTTTAATGGGTGTAAGCCTTATAGTTCTAGCCTTGTTCATATACAATCCCTTTTTAGTTGCTATTAGGCTTCAATTTTATGGGTAACACAATTTTCCCACAAGCATGATTGAACTTGGTTTTTGGGTGTGTATTAGCCTTGGATTTTCGGAGAAATTGATCCTGACTCGACTAGCCCCATTTTAATGGGTGTAAGCCTTATATTTCTAGCCTTGTTCATATACAATCCCTGTTTAGTTGCTATTAGGCTTCAATTTTATGGGTAACACAATTTTCCCACAAGCATGATTGAACTTGGTTTTTGGGTGGGTGTTAGCCTTGGATTTTCGGACAAATTGATCCTCACTCGACTAGCCCCATTTTAATGGTTATAAGACTTATATTCCTAACCTTGTTCATATCCAATCCCTCTTTATTTACTATTCAGCTTTAATTTTATGGATAACACACTTTTCCCCCAATCATGATTGAACTTGGTTTTTGGGTGTGTGTTAGCCTTGGATTTTCGGACAAATTGATCCTGACTCGACTAGCCCCATTTTAATGGGTGTAAGCCTTATATTTCTAGCCTTGTTCATATCCAATCCCTTTTTAGTTGCTATTAGGCTTCAATTTTATGGGTAACACAATTTTCCCACAAGCATGATTGAACTTGGTTTTTGGGTGGGTGTTAGCCTTGGATTTTCGGACAAATTGATCCTGACTCGACTAGCCCCATTTCAATCGTTATAAGCCTTATATTTCTAAACTTGTACATATCCAATCCCTCTTTAGTTGCTATTAGGATTCACTTTTATGGATAACACATTTTTCCCCCAATCATGAATCAACTTGGTTTTTGGATGGGTGTTAGCCTTGGATTGTCGGACAAATTGATCCTGACACCACAAGCCCCATTTAAATGAGTATTAGCCTTAAATTTCTAAACTTGTTCATATCCAAGCCCTTTTTTGTAGCTATTAGGCTTCAATTTTATGGGTAATACACTTTCCCCCCAAGCATGACTAAACAAGGTTTTAGGGTGGGTGTTATCCTTGGATTTTCGGACAAATTGATTCTGACTCAACTAGCCCTATTTAAATGGGTATAAGTCTTAGATTTCTAACCTTGTTCATATCCAAGTCTATTTTAGTTGAAATTAGGCTTCAATTTTATGGATAAGAGACTTTTCCCCAATGCATGATTGAACTTGGTTTTTGGGTGTGTGTTAGACTTGGATTTTCGGACAAATTGATCGTGACTCGACTAGGCCCATTTAAAAGGGTATAAGCCTTATATATCTAACCTTGTTCATTTACAAGCACGTTTTAGTTTCTATGTTTCTTCAATTTTATGGGTAACACACTTTTCCCCCAAGAATGATTGAACTTGGTTTTTGGGTGGGTGTTAGACTTTGATTTTCGGACAAATTGATCCTGACTCGACTAGCCCTATTTTAATGGGTATAAGCCTTATATTTCTAACCATGTTCATATCGAATCCCTTTTTAGTTCCTGTTTGGCTTCAATTTTATGGGTAACACAATTTTCCCCCAAGCATTATTGAACTTGGTTTTTGGGTGGGTGTTAGCCTTCGATTTTCGGAAAAGTTGATCCTGACTCGACTAGCCCCATTTCAATCGTCATAAGCCTTATATTTCTGAACTTGTACATATCCAATCCCTCTTTAGTTGCTATTAGGCTTCAATTTTATGGATAACACACTTTTCCCTGTAGCATGATTGAACTTGGTTTTTGGGTGTGTGTTAGCCTTGGATTTTCGGACAAATTGATCCTGACTCGACGAGCCCCATTTTAATGGGTGTAAGCCCTATAGTTCTAGCCTTGTTCATATACAATCCCTTTTTAGTTTCTATATTGCTTCAATTTTATGGGTAACACACTTTTCCACCAAGCATGATTGAACTTGGTTTTTGGGTGAGTGTTAGCCTTGGATTTTCGGACAAATTGATCCTGGCTCGACTAGCCTCATTTTAATGAGTATAAGCCTTATATTACTAACCTTGTTCATATCCAATCCCTTTTTAGTTGCTATTAGGCTTCAATTTTATGGGAACACAATTTTCCCACAAGCATGATTGAACTTGGTTTTTGGGTGGGTGTTAGCCTTGGATTTTCAGACAAATTGATCCTGACTCGACTAGCCCCATTTTAATGGCTGTAAGGCTTATATTACTAATGTTGTTCATATCAAATCCCTTTTTATTTACTATTAGGCTTCAATTTTATGGATAAAACACTCTTCCCCCAAGCATGATTGAACTTGGTTTTTGGGTGTGTGTTAGCCTTGGATTTTCGAACAAATTAATCCTCACTCGACTAGTCCCATTGTAATGGGTATAAGCCTTATATTCCTAAGCTTTTTCATATCCAATCCCTTTTTAGGTGCTATTAGGCTTCAATTTTATGGGCAACACACTTTTCCCACAAGCATGATTGAACTTGGTTTTTGGGTGGGTGTTAGCCTTGGATTTTCGGACAAATTGACCCGGACTGGACTAGCCCCATTTTAATGGGTATAAGCCTTATATTTCTAACCTTGTGGATATCCAATCCCTTTTTAGTTGCTATTAGGCTTCCATTTTATGGGTAACACACTTTTCCCCAAGCATGATTGAACTTCGTTTTTGGGTGGGTGTTAGCCTTGGATTTTCGGACAAGTTGAGCCGACTTGACTAGCCTCATTTTAAGGGGTATAAGCCTTATATTTCTAGCCTTGTTCATATCCAAGCACTTTTGAGTTGCTATTAGGTTTCAATTTTTTGGGTAAGACACTTTTCCCCCAAGCATGATTGAACTTGGTTTTTGGGTGGGTGTTAGCCTTGGATTTTCGGACAAATTGATCCTCATTGGACTAGCCCCATTTTAATGGTTATTAGCCTTATATTTCTAACCTTATACTTATCCAATCCTTTTTTAGTTTCTATTAGGTTTCAATTTTATGGGTACAGACTTTTCCCCAAGCGAGGATTCAACTTGGTTTTGGGTGGGTGTTAACCTTGCATTTTCAGACTAATTAATCCACCCTCGACTAGCCCCATTTTAATGGGAATTAGCCTAAGATTGCTAATAATTTTCATTTCCAATCCCTTTTTAGTTGCTATTAGGCTTCAAGTCTATGGGTAACACAATTTTCCCATAAGCATGATTGAACTTTGTTTTTGGGTGGGTGTTAGCCTTGGATTTTCGGACAAATTGATCCTGCCTCGACGAGCCCCAGTTTAATGGGTGTAAGCCTTATAGTTCTAGCCTTGTTCATATACAATCCCTTTTGAGTTGCTATTAGGCTTCAATTTTATGGGTAACACAACTTTCCCACAAGCATGATTGAACTTGGTTTTTGGGTGGGTGTTAGCCTTGGATTTTCGGACAAATTGATCCTGACTCAACTAGCCCCATTTCAATGGGTATAAGACTTATATTTCTAAACTTGTACATATCCAATCCCTTTTAGTTTCTATATTGCTTCAATTTTATGGGTAACACACTTTTCCCCAAGCATAATTGAACTTGGTTTTGGGTGTGTGTTAGCCTTGGATTTTTGGACAAATTAATCTGACTCGACTAGCACCATTTTAATGGGTATAAGCCTTATATTCCTAACCTTGTTCATATCCAATCCCTTTTTAGTTGCTATTAGGCTTCAATTTAATGGATAATACACTTTCCCCCCAATCATGATTGAACTTGGTTTTTGGGTGGGTGTTAGCCTTGGATTTTCGGACAAATTGATACTGACTCAATTAGCCCCATTTTAATGGGTGTAAGCCTTACATTTCTCACCTTGTTCATATCCAATCTCTTTTTGGTTGCTATTAGGCTTCAATTTTATGGGTAACACACTTTTCCCCCAAGCATGATTGAACTTGGTTTTTGGGTGCGTGTTAGCCTTGGATTTTCAGACAAATTGATCCTGACTCGACTAGCCCCATTTTCATGGGTATAAGCCTTATATTTCTAACCTTGTTCATATCGAATCCCTTTTTAGTTGCTATTTGGCTTCAATTTTATGGGTAACACAGTTTTCCCCCAAGCATTATTGAACTTGGTTTTTGGGTGCGTGTTAGCCTTGGATTTTCAGACAAATTGATCTGGACTCGACTAGCCCCATTTTGATGGGCATAAGCCTTATATTTCAAACCTTGTTCATATCCAATCCCTTTTTAGTTGCTATTAGGCTTTAATTTTATGGGTAACACAAATTTCCCCCAAGCTTGATTGAACTTGGTTTTTGGGTGGATGTTAGCCTTGAATTTTCGGACAAATTGAACCGGACTCGACTAGCCCCATTTTAATGGTTATTAGCCTTAGCTTTCTAAACTTATGCGTATCCAATCCCTCTTTAGTTGCTATTAGGATTGAATTTTATGGATAACACATTTTTCCCCAATCATGAATCAACTTGGTTTTGGGGTGTGTTTTAGCCTTGGATTTTTGGACAAATTGATCCTGACTCGACTAGCCCCATTTTAATGGGTGTAAGCCTTATAGTTCTAGCCTTGTGCATATACAATCCCTTTTTAGTTGCTATTAGGCTTCAATTTTATGGGTAACACAATTTTCCCACAAGCATGATTGAACTTGGTTTTTGGGTGTGTATTAGCCTTGGATTTTCTGAGAAATTGATCTTGACTCGGCGAGCCCGAGTTTAATGGGTGTAAGCCTTATAGTTCTAGCCTTGTTCATATACCATCCCTTTTTAGTTGCTATTAGGCTTCAATTTTATGGGTAACACAATTTTCCCACAAGCATGATTGAACTTGGTGTTTGGGTGTGTCTTAGCCTTGGATTTTCGGAGAACTTGATCTCGACTCGACTAGCCCATTTCAATCGTTATAAGCCTTATAGTTCTAACCTTGTTCATATCCAATCCGTTTTTAGTTGCTATTAGGCTTCAATTTTATGGGTAACACACTTTTCCCCCAAGCATGATTGAACTTGGTTTTTGGGTGGGTGTTAGCCTTGGATTTTCAGACAAATTGATCTGGACTCGACTAGCCCCATTTTAATGGGTGTAAGCCTTATATTTCTAACCTTGTTCATATCCAATCCCTTTTAAGTTGCTATTAGGCTTCAATTTTATGGGTAACACACTTTTCCCCCAAGCATGATTGAACTTGGTTTTTGGGTGGGTGTTAGCCTTGGATTTTCGGACAAATTGATCCTGACTCGACTAGCCCCATTTTAATGGGTATAAGCCTTAGATTTCTAAACTTTTTCATATCCAATTCATTTTTAGTTGCTATTAGGCTTCAATTTTATGGATAACACGGTTTTCCCCAATGATGATTCAACTTGGCTTTTGGGTGTGTATTAGCCTTGGATTTTCGGACAAATTGATCCTGACTCGACGAGCCCCATTTTAATGGGTGTAAGCCCTATAGTTCTAGCCTTGTTCATATACAATCCCTTTTTAGTTTCTATATTGCTTCAATTTTCTGGATAACACACTTTTCCCTCATGCATGATTCAACTTTGTTTTTCTGTGGGTGTTAGCCTTGGATTTTCGGACAAATTGATCCTGACTCGACTAGCCCCATTTTAATGGGTATAAGCCTTATATTTCTGACCTTTTTCATATCCAATCTCTTTTTAGTTGCTATTAGGCTTCAATTTTATGGGAACACACTTTTCCCCCAAGCATGATTGAACTTGGTTTTTGGGTGGGTGTTAGCCTTGGATTTTCGGATAAAGTCATCCTTCCTCGACTAGACCCATTTTAATGGTCGTAAGCCTTATATTACTAATGTTGTTCATATCGAATCCCTTTTATTTACTATTAGGCTTCAATTTTATGGATAACACACTTTTCCCCTAGCATGATTGAACTTGGTTTTTGGGTGTGTGTTAGCCTTGGATTTTCGAACAAATTAATCCTCACTCGACTAGTCCCATTGTAATGGGTATAAGCCTTATATTCCTAAGCTTTTTCATATCCAATCCCTTTTTAGGTGCTATTAGGCTTCAATTTTATGGGCAACACACTTTTCCCACAAGCATGATTGAACTTGGTTTTTGGGTGGGTGTTAGCCTTGGATTTTCGGACAAATTGATCCTGACTCGACTAGTCCCATTTCAATTGTTATAAGCCTTATATTTCTAAACTTGTACATATCCAATCCCTTTTTAGTTGCTATTAGGCTTCAAGTCTATGGGTAACACAATTTTCCCATAAGCATGATTGAACTTCGTTTTTCGGTGGGTGTTAGCACGAGATTTTCGGACAAGTTGAGCCTGACTTGACTAGCCTCATTTTAAGGGGTATAAGCCTTATATTTCTAGCCTTGTTCATATCCAAGCACATTTGAGTTGCTATTAGGTTTCAATTTTATGGGTAAGACAATTTTCCCACAAGCATGAATGAACTTGGTTTTTGGGTGGGTGTTAGCCTTGCATTTTCAGACAAATTGATCCTCACTTGGACTAGCCCCATTTTAATGGTTATTAGCCTTATATTTCTAACCTTGTACTTATCCAATCCTTTTTTAGTTTCTATTAGGTTTCAATTTTATGGGTACACACTTTTCCCCCAAGCAGGATTGAACTTGGTTTTTGGGTGGGTGTTAACCTTGGATTTTCAGACTAATTAATCCACCCTCGACTAGCCCCATTTTAATGGGAATTAGCCTCAGATTGCTAATAATTTTCATTTCCAATCACTTTTAAGTTGCTATTAGGCTTCATGTCTATGGGTAACACAATTTTCCCATAAGCATGATTGAACTTTGTTTTTGGGTGGGTGTTAGCCTTGGATTTTCGGACAAATTGATCCTGCCTCGACGAGCCCCAGTTTAATGGGTGTAAGCCTTATAGTTCTAGCCTTGTTCATATACAATCCCTTTTGAGTTGCTATTAGGCTTCAATTTTATGGGTAACACAATTTTCCCACAAGCATGATTGAACTTGGTTTTTGGGTGGGTGTTAGCCTTCGATTTTCGGACAAATTGATCCTGACTCGACTAGCCCCAGTTCAATCGTTATAAGCCTTATATTTCTAAACTTGTACATATCCAATCCCTTTTTAGTTTCTATATTTCTTCAATTTTATGGGTAACACACTTTTCCCCAAGCATAATTGAACTTGGTTTTGGGTGTGTGTTAGCCTTGGATTTTTGGACAAATTAATCCGACTCGACTAGCACCATTTTAATGGGTATAAGCCTTATATTCCAAACCTTGTTCATATCCAATCCCTCTTTATTTACTATTCGGCTTTAATTTTATGGATAACACACTTTTCCCCAATCATGATTGAACTTGGTTTTCGATGCGTGTTAGCCTTGGATTTTCGGACAAATTGATCCTGACTCGACTAGCACCATTTTAATGGGTGTAAGGCTTATATTTCTAGCCTTGTTCATATCCAATCCCTTTTAGTTGCTATTAGGCTTCAATTTTATGGGCAACACACATTTCCCACAAGTATGATTGAACTTGGTTTTGGGTGGGTGTTAGCCTTGGATTTTCGGACAAATTGATCCGACTCGACTAGGCCCATTTCAATTGTTATAAGCCTTATATTTCTAAACTTGTACATATCCAATCCCTTTTAGTTCCTATTAGGCTTCAATTTTATGGGTAACACACTTTTCTCCAATCATGATTGAACTTCGTTTTTGGGTGGGTGTTAGCCTAGGATTTTCGGACAAGTTGAGCCTGACTTGACTAGCCTCATTTTAAGGGGTATAAGCCTTATATTTCTAGCCTTGTTCATATCCAAGCACTTTTGAGTTGCTATTAGGTTTCAATTTTATGGGTAAGACAATTTTCCCACAAGCATGATTGAACTTGGTTTTGGGTGGGTGTTAGCCTTGATTTTCGGACAAATTGATCCTCACTCGGACTAGCCCCATTTTATTGGGTATTAGCCTTATATTTCTAACCTTGTTCATATCCAAGAACTTTTTAGTTGCTATTAGGCTTCAATTTTATGGGTAACCCACTTTGTTATTATTCACGGATTAAAGCAACTATGCACCTAAAAGCGGAATTGGTGCAAATACAATAATTATAGCAATTCTAAAATCAATTACTTGAAAGTAAAGAGATAAGGGAAAGAGATTGCTAACTCGGGTTTTTAACGTGGTTCGGCAAGCCTACGTCCACGACTCAAGTACCAACTCGTACTTGAGTATTGTACTCTCTTACTAAACCAAGTAACAAGATTACAATTTCCGCTTGATGAATCCACACCAAGACTTTACACCACTTGAAGATATGCCCTCTTCAAGATTTTTCCTTTCCACTTGAAGATGTCCCCTCTTCAAGATTTTTCCTTGGTGATGTTCCCTCACCAATACCAAGAGTTTTATACTCAACTCTCAAGAGTTTCACAATGGTTGTTTTAGTAAAACAACAATACACTCTTAATAGTGTGGATATTACAAATGAAGATCTAAAATCTCTTTCTCTCACTTAATAGCACTTAGGATATTTGAAGGTGTTTAAGTGTAGTGAGAATGAGAAATACTCTTTGTGTTAGGATATGAAGATTTAAACACAAATATGAGTATTAATGAGGATTGATGATATGAAGGTGTTTATGCACTTCTAATTGCCTCAATATAAGATATGAAAGTTATGTGTCAATTTCGTTTTGCAATTAAAAGGCCTATTTATAAGTTTCAAAGAAAAACTAGCCGTTTATAGCCGTTTGAAACTAGCCGTTAGAAACTAGCCGTTTATAGCCGTTAGAAACTAGCCGTTTGAAACTAGCCGTTAGAAACTAGCCGTTAGAAACTAGCCGTTTGAAACTAGCCGTTTATAGCCGTTAGAAACTAGCCGTTTAATCATCAAATCCTTTGCATGCAATGTGAAGTGTGTGAGTTCATTTTAATTTGTGCTATCAAGATAGAAATTGAGATTTACACAAAGCACTAAAATGAACACTTATTCTAAGTCTTCACTTGCTTGCATCTTGGACTTCTTGGAGTGATTTCTTCTTGAACTCCATTATGCTTGTTGATGTATTCTGTGAATAAAACCTGTTCATGACTTAATCTCATCCAAGCATATTATTAGCCCATTTTCTTTTTATTGTTATCATCAAAATATATAAAGCATACAAAGTATGACATTATATGTCAACAATCTCCCCCTTTTTGATGATGACAATAAATAAAAAACTTAGATAAAAAAATGAGTCTCCCCCTATATTTTGTAATCCAATATATAAGAGACATTGAACATTTTTAGCAATTTAATCTAAGTAAAAATATCATATGCAATCTCAAGAAAAATCCATTTTCTCCCCCTAAATATATGCATATATATTTTTCATATTCTCCTATTTGTCTCCCCATTATTGATGCATTTGATATTTTCATCATATCTCTCCCCTTTGGCATCAACAAAAGAAAATTAACATTTTAGATAAATAAAGACATAATATCTAATAATAATAAATATCCAAAATGAACTTATTTCTACCAAAGAATTCAAGGGTGGTTCCTTTTGGAACCCAAATCATTTTAACATTCTTATTTTTCTTCATAGGACATGCATAAACCAAATGTCCTAATTTTCTACAATAATTACATGTTTGATTTGGATCATAAGAATGTTTAGCTTTAACAAAATAATTCTTTAAGTATTTTTGATTTATCTTAGGTTTATAACCTAATCCTCCTTTGTTAAACACACTTCTTTGGCTTGAAAGCATTTTCTCAAAAATTTCTGAGCCTTGTGTGAATTTTGAGATAATTACATTTAACTCATCAACTTTTTCTTTTAAAGATTTATTATCTTCTTCAAGTTGATTAGTTTTACTACTCTTGTCATTTAAATCATATACTTTCTTTTCTAATAATTCTTTTCCTCAATTAAGCATATATGATTTCTTTTGAAAGTACTATATTTAGAACCTAACTTCTTATATTCTACATACAAATTTTCAAGTTGTTCATGTAATTCAATATAGGAAGAGTCGATTCATCATCCGAAGATTGTACCTCATTTTCGCTTTCAATTGCCATGAAGCACATGTTAGCCACATGTTCTTCTTCATCACTAGAGCTTGAGTTCGAATCATCGCTCCATGTCAGCTTTCAAAGCTCTCTTTTGAAAGCGATTTCTCTTCTTCATTTGAAGATGGGGACGATCGGGTTTGATATGCCCCAACTTGTTGCATTTATAGCACCTTGGAGTTTCTTTACTTGAATCTCCCTCCTTTTTGTATTTCGAGAACTTTCTCTTGTCATTTTTCCTTTTAAGAAAGTTTCAAGCTGTCTTGTGATTGATGCTACATCTTCTTCAAGATCGTCATTCTTGTCTTCATCATCATCATTTTCCTCGCTTTCGATTCGATGAGCGGTTTTAAATGCCAAATTTTTCTTTGGCCTTTCTTCTTGATCTTGATTATCCATAGATATCTCGTGTGTCATTAGAGAACAGATGAGCTCCTCTAATGGAAGTTTTGTGAGATCTTTAGCTTCTCGTATAGTCTGTCACTTTAGCTTCCCAAGCTTTTGGTAGAGATCCGAGAATCTTACTTACGATATCTGCATTTGAGTAAGTTCTACCAAGAGCATGTAAACTATTTGTTATGCTAGTCATACGAGTAAACATGCTTGTTATGGATTCATGTTGCAACATTTTAAATAACTCATATTGATGAACTAACATATCAATTTTTGATTCTTTTACTTGGTTAGTTCCTTCATGAGTTACTTCCAAAGCATGCCATATATCCCTAGCATTTTTACATGAAGATATTCTATTAAATTCACTTCTATTTAATGCACAATATAAAATATTCATTGCTCTAGCATCCATAGAAAGTAATCTTTTATCTAGGTCACTATATTCTCTCATGCTTTTGGAATCTCAATACCATTTACAATTTTGAGTGGTCTATGAGGTCCATTTTCAATAGAAAGCCATAAATTAAAATCTATAGATTGAAGATATATTGACATTCTAGCTTTCCAATAAGCATAATCATCACCATCAAAAATTGGTGGTCTAGAAGTTGAAGCACCTTCATTTCGGAGATTATTGCATATAGTTGTCATTCTACTCAAAGTCTAAGCAAACTTAATAAATGAGAACTAAGCTACGATACCAATTGTTGAAATTCACGGATTAAGGCAACTATGCACCTAAAAGCGGAATTGGTGCAAATACAATAATTATAGCAATTCTAAAATCAATTACTTGAAAGTAAAGAGATAAGGGAAAGAGATTGCTAACTCGGGTTTTTAACGTGGTTCGGCAAGCCTACGTCCACGACTCAAGTACCAACTCGTACTTGAGTATTGTACTCTCTTACTAAACCAAGTAACAAGATTACAATTTCCGCTTGATGAATCCACACCAAGACTTTACACCACTTGAAGATATGCCCTCTTCAAGATGTTCCTTTCCACTTGAAGATGTCCCTCTTCAAGATTTTTCCTTGGTGATGTTCCTCACCAATACCAAGAGTTTTATACTCAACTCTCAAGAGTTTCACAATGGTTGTTTTAGTAAAACAACAATACACTCTTAATAGTGTGGATATTACAAATGAAGATCTAAAATCTCTTTCTCTCACTTAATAGCACTTAGGATATTTGAAGGTGTTTAAGTGTAGTGAGAATGAGAAATACTCTTTGTGTTAGGATATGAAGATTTAAACACAAATATGAGTATTAATGAGGATTGATGATATGAAGGTGTTTATGCACTTCTAATTGCCTCAATATAAGATATGAAAGTTATGTGTCAATTTCGTTTTGCAATTAAAAGGCCTATTTATAAGTTTCAAAGAAAAACTAGCCGTTTATAGCCGTTTGAAACTAGCCGTTAGAAACTAGCCGTTTATAGCCAGTTAGAAACTAGCCGTTTGAAACTAGCCGTTAGAAACTAGCCGTTAGAAACTAGCCGTTTGAAACTAGCCGTTTATAGCCAGTTAGAAACTAGCCGTTTAATCATCAAATCCTTTGCATGCAATGTGAAGTGTGTGAGTTCATTTTAATTTGTGCTATCAAGATAGAAATTGAGATTTACACAAAGCACTAAAATGAACACTTATTCTAAGTCTTCACTTGCTTGCATCTTGGACTTCTTGGAGTGATTTCTTCTTGAACTCCATTATGCTTGTTGATGTATTATTTGAATAAAACACTGTTTACTGACTTAATCTCATCCAAGCATATTATTAGCCCATTTTCTTTTATTGTTATCATCAAAATATATAAAGCATACAAAGTATGACATTATATGTCAACAGACTTTTCCCCAGCGAGATTGAACTTGGTTTTTGGGTGGGTGTTAACCTTGGATTTTCAGACTAATTAATCCACCCTCGACTAGCCCCATTTTAATGGGAATTAGCCTCAGATTGCTAATAATTTTCATTTCCAATCACTTTTAAGTTGCTATTAGGCTTCATGTCTATGGGTAACACAATTTTCCCACAAGCATGATTGAACTTGGTTTTTAGGTGGGTGTTAGCCTTGGATTTTCGGACAAATTGATCCTCACTGGACTAGCCCCATTTTAATGGTTATTAGCCTTATATTTCTGAACTTGTACATATCCAATCCCTTTTAGTTTCTATATTGGTTCAATTTTATGGGTAACACACTTTTCCCCAAGCATAATTGAACTTGGTTTTGGGTGTGTGTTAGCCTTGGATTTTGGACAAATTAATCCCGACTCGACTAGCACCATTTTAATGGGTATAAGCCTTATATTCCTAACCTTGTTCATATCCAATCCCTCTTTATTTACTATTCGGCTTTAATTTTATGGATAACACACTTTTCCCCAATCATGATTGAACTTGGTTTTTCGATGCTGTGTTAGCCTTGGATTTTCGGACAAATTGATCCCGACTCGACTAGCCCCATTTTAATGGGTGTAAGGCTTATATTTCTAGCCTTGTTCATATCCAATCCCTTTTTAGTTGCTATTAGGCTTCAATTTTATGGGCAACACACATTTCCCACAAGTATGATTGAACTTGGTTTTGGGTGGATGTTAGCCTTGGATTTTCGGACAAATTGATCCTGACTCGACTAGGCCCATTTCAATTGTTATAAGCCTTATATTTCTAAACTTGTACATATCCAATCGCTTTTTAGTTGCTATTAGGCTTCAATTTTATGGGTAACACACTTTTCCCCCAAGCATGATTGAACTTCGTTTTTGGGTGGGTATTAGCCTAGGATTTTCGGACAAGTTGAGCCTGACTTGACTAGCCTCATTTTAAGGGGTATAAGCCTTATATTTCTAGCCTTGTTCATATCCAAGCACATTTGAGTTGCTATTAGGTTTCAATTTTATGGGTAAGACAATTTTCCCACAAGCATGAATGAACTTGGTTTTTGGGTGGGTGTTAGCCTTGCATTTTCAGACAAATTAATCCACCCTCGACTAGCCCCATTTTAATGGGTGTAAGCCCTATAGTTCTAGCCTTGTTCATATACAATCCCTTTTTAGTTTCTATATTGCTTCAATTTTATGGGTAACACACTTTTCCACCAAGCATGATTGAACTTGGTTTTTGGGTGAGTGTTAGCCTTGGATTTTCGGACAAATTGATCCTGGCTCGACTAGCCTCATTTTAATGAGTATAAGCCTTATATTACTAACCTTGTTCATATCCAATCCCTTTTTAGTTGCTATTAGGCTTCAATTTTATGGGAACACAATTTTCCCACAAGCATGATTGAACTTGGTTTTTGGGTGGGTGTTAGCCTTGGATTTTCAGACAAATTGATCCTGACTCGACTAGCCCCATTTTAATGGCTGTAAGCCTTATATTTATAACATTGTACATATCCAATCCCTTTTTATTTACTATTAGGATTCAATTTTATGGATAACACACTTTTCTCCCTAGCATGATTGAACTTGGTTTTTGGGTGTGTGTTAGCCTTGGATTTTCGGACAAATTAATCCTGAGTCGACACTAGCCCCATTTTAATGGGTATAAGCCTTATATTCCTAACCTTTTTGATATCCAATCCCTTTTTAGTTGCTATTAGGCTTCAATTCTATGGGCAACACACATTTCCCACAAGTATGATTGAACTTGGTTTTTGGGTGGGTGTTAGCCTTGGATTTTCGGACAAATTGATCCTGACTCGACTAGCCCCATTTTAATGGGTATAAGCCTTATATTTCTAATATTTTTCATATCCAATCCTTTTTTAGTTGCTATTGGGCTTCAATTTTATGGGTAACACACTTTTCTCCCAAGCATGATTGAACTTGGTTTTTGGGTGGGTGTTAGCCTTGGATTTTCGGACAAATTGATCCTGACTCGACTAGCCTCATTTTAAGGGGTATAAGCCTTATATTTCTAGCCTTGTTCATATCCAAGCACATTTGAGTTGCTATTAGGTTTCAATTTTATGGGTAAGACAATTTTCCCACAAGCATGATTGAACTTGGTTTTGGTTGGGTGTTAGCCTTGATTTTCGGAAAAATTGATCCTCACTGGACTAGCCCCATTTTAATGGTTATTAGCCTTATATTTCTAACCTTGTACTTATCCAATCCTTTTTTAGTTTCTATTAGGTTTCAATTTTATGGGTACACACTTTTCCCCCAAGCGAGGATTCAACTTGGTTTTGGGTGGGTGTTAACCTTGCATTTTCGAGACAAATTGATCCACCTCGACTAGCCCCATTTTAATGGGAATTAGCCTCAGATTGCTAACAATTTTCATTTCCAATCACTTTTAAGTTGCTATTAGGCTTCATGTCTATGGGTAACACAATTTTCCCATAAGCATGATTGAACTTGTTTTTTGGGTGGGTGTAAGCCTTGAATTTTCGGACAAATTGATCCGGACTCGACTAGCCCCATTTTAATGGGTATTAGCCTTATATTTCTAACCTTGTTCATATCCAAGCACTTTTTAGTTGCTATTAGGCTTCAATTTTTTGGGTAAAACAATTTCCCCCCAAGCATTATTGAATTTGGTTTTTAGGTGGGTGTTAGCCTTGGATTTACGGACAAAGTCATCCTTACTCGACTAGCCCCATTTTAATAAGTATAAGCCTTATATTTCTAACCTTGTTCATATCCAATCCCTTTTTAGTTGCTATTAGGCTTTAATTTTATGGGTAACACAAATTTCCCCCAAGCTTGATTGAACTTGGTTTTTAGGTGGGTGTTAGCCTTGGATTTTCGAACAAATTCATCCTTACTAGACTAGCTCCATTTTAATGGGTATTAGCCTTATATTTCTAACCTTGTTCATATCCAATTCATTTTTAGTTGTTATTAGGCTTCAATTTACGGGTAACACAAATTTCCCCCAAGCATTATTGAACTTGTTTTTTGGGTGGGTGTAAGCCTTGAATTTTCGGACAAATTGATCCGGACTCGACTAACCCCATTTTAATGGGTATTAGCCTTAGATTTCTAACCTTGTTCATATCCAATCCCTTTTTAGTTGCTATTAGGCTTCAATTTTATGGGTTACACAATTTTCCCCCAAGCATGATTGAACTTGGTTTTTGGGTGGGTGTTAGCCTTGGATTTTCGGACAAATTGATCCTGACTCGACTAGCCCCATTTTAATGGGTGTAAGCCCTATAGTTCTAGCCTTGTTCATATACAATCCCTTTTAGTTTCTATATTGCTTCAATTTTATGGATAACACACTTTTCCACCAAGCATGATTGAACTTGGTTTTTGGGTGAGTGTTAGCCTTGGATTTTCGGACAAATTGATCCTGGCTCGACTAGCCTCATTTTAATGAGTATAAGCCTTATATTACTAACCTTGTTCATATCCAATCACTTTTTATTTACTATTAGGCTTCAATTTTATGGGAACACAATTTTCCCCCAAGCATGATTGAACTAGGTTTTGGGTGGGTGTTAGCCTTGGATTTTCGAGACAAATTGATCCCGACTCGACTAGCCCCATTTTAATGGTCTGTAAGGCTTATATTACTAATGTTGTTCATATCCAATCCCTTTTTAGTTGCTATTAGGCTTCAATTTTATGGATAACACACTTTTCCCTGTAGCATGATTGAACTTGGTTTTTGGGTGTGTGTTAGCCTTGGATTTTCGGACAAATTAATCCTCACTCGACTAGTCCCATTGTAATGGGTATAAGCCTTATATTCCTAACCTTGTTCATATCCAATCCCTTTTAGGTGCTATTAGGCTTCAATTTTATGGGCAACACACATTTCCCACAAGTATGATTGAACTTGGTTTTTGGGTGGGTGTTAGCCTTGGATTTTCGGACAAATTGATCCTGACTCGACTAGTCCCATTTCAATTGTTATAAGCCTTATATTTCTAAACTTGTACATATCCAATCCCTTTTTAGTTGCTATTAGGCTTCAATTTTATGGGTAACACACTTTTCCCCCAAGCATGATTGAACTTCGTTTTTGGGTGGGTATTAGCCTAGGATTTTCGGACAAGTTGAGCCTGACTTGACTAGCCTCATTTTAAGGGGTATAAGCCTTATATTTCTAGCCTTGTTCATATCCAAGCACATTTGAGTTGCTATTAGGTTTCAATTTTATGGGTAAGACAATTTTCCCACTAGCATGACTGAACTTGGTTTTTGTGTGGGTGTTAGCCTTGGTTTTCGGAAAAATTGATCCTCACTGGACTAGCCCCATTTTAATGGTTATTAGCCTTATATTTCTAACCTTGTACTTATCCAATCCTTTTTTAGTTTCTATTAGGTTTCAATTTTATGGGTACACACTTTTCCCCAGCGAGGATTCAACTTGGTTTTTGGGTGGGTGTTAACCTTGCATTTTCGAGACAAATTGATCCACCTCGACTAGCCCCATTTTAATGGGTATTAGCCTCAGATTGCTAATAATTTTCATTTCCAATCACTTTTAATTTGCTATTAGGCTTCATGTCTATGGGTAACACAATTTTCCCACAAGCATGATTGAACTTGGTTTTTAGGTGGGTGTTAGCCTTGGATTTTCGGACAAATTTGATCCTGCCTCGACGAGCCCCAGTTTAATGGGTGTAAGCCTTATAGTTCTAGCCTTGTTCATATACAATCCCTTTTGAGTTGCTATTAGGCTTCAATTTTATGGGTAACACAACTTTCCCACAAGCATGATTGAACTTGGTTTTTGGGTGGGTGTTAGCCTTGGATTTTCGGACAAATTGATCCTGACTCAACTAGCCCCATTTCAATGGGTATAAGACTTATATTTCTAAACTTGTACATATCCAATCCCTTTTTAGTTTCTATATTGCTTCAATTTTATGGGTAACACAACTTTCCCACAAGCATGATTGAACTTGGTTTTTGGGTGGGTGTTAGCCTTGGATTTTCGGACAAATTGATCCTGACTCAACTAGCCCCATTTCAATGGGTATAAGACTTATATTCCTACCCTTTTCATATCCAATCCCTCTTTATTTACTATTAGGCTTCAATTTTATGGATAACACACTTTTCCCCCAATCATGATTGAACTTGGTTTTTGGGTGTGTGTTAGCCTTGGATTTTCGGACAAATTGATCCTCACTCGACTAGCCCCATTTTAATGGGTATAAGCCTTTTATTTCTAAACTTGTACATATCCAATCCCTCTTTAGTTGCTATTAGGCTTCAATTTTATGGGTAACACACTTTTCTCCAATCATGATTGAACTTGGTTTTTGGGTGGGTGTTAGCCTTGGATTTTCGGACAAATTGATCCTGAATCGACTAGCCCCATTTTAATGGGTGTAAGACTTATATTTCTAACCTTGTTCATATCCAATCCGTTTTTAGTTGCTATTAGGCTTCGATTTTATGTGTAACACACTGTTCCCCCAAGCATGATTGAACTTGGTTTTTGGGTGGGTGTTAGCCTTGGATTTTCGGAGAAATTGATCCGGACTCGACTAGCCCCATTTTAATGGGTATTAGCCTTAGATTTCTAACCTTGTTCATATCCAAGCACTTTTTAGTTTCTATTAGGCTTCAATTTTATGGGTAACACACTTTTCTCCAATCATGATTGAACTTGGTTTTTGGGTGGGTGTTAGCCTTGGATTTTCGGACAAATTGATCCTGAATCGACTAGCCCCATTTTAATGGGTGTAAGCCTTATATTTCTAACCTTGTTCATATCCAATCTGTTTTAGTTGCTGTTAGGCTTCAATTTTATGTGTAACATAGTTTTCCCCCAAGCATGATTGAACTTGGTTTTTGGGTGGGTGTTAGCCTTGGATTTTCGGACAAATTGATCCGGACTCGACTAGCCCCATTTTAATGGGTATTAGCCTTAGATTTCTAACCTTTTTCATATCCAAGCACTTTTTAGTTGCTATTAGGCTTGAATTTTATGGGTAACATACTTTTCTCCAATCATGATTGAACTTGGTTTTTGGGTGGGTGTTAGCCTTGGATTTTCGGACAAATTGATCCTGACTCGACTAGCCCCATTTTAATGGGTATAAGCCCTATAGTTCTAGCCTTGTTCATATCCAATCCCTTTTAAGTTGCTATTAGGCTTCAATTTTATGGGTAACACACTTTTCCCACAAGCATGATTGAACTTGGTTTTTGGGTGGGTGTTAGCCTTGGATTTTCGGACAAATTGATCCTAAATCGACTAGCCCCATTTTAATGGGTGTAAGCCTTATATTTCTAACCTTGTTCATATCCAATCCGTTTTTAGTTGCTGTTAAGCTTCAATTTTATGTGTAACATACTTTTCCCCCAAGCATGATTGAACTTGGTTTTGGGTGGGTGTTAGACTTGGATTTTCTGGACAAATTGATCCCGACTCGACTAGCGCCATTTCAATCGTTTTAAGCCTTATATTTCTGAACTTGTACATATCCAATCCCTCTTTAGTTGCTATTAGGCTTCAATTTTATGGATAACACATTTTTCCCCCAATCATGATTCAACTTGGCTTTTGGGTGGGTGTTAGCCTTGGATTTTCGGACAAATTGATCCTGACTCGACGAGCCCCATTTTAATGGGTGTAAGCCCTATAGTTCTAGCCTTGTTCATATACAATCCCTTTTTAGTTTCTATATTGCTTCAATTTTATGGGTAACACACTTTTCCCACAAGCATTATTGAACTTGGTTTTTGGGTTGGTGTTAGCCTTGGATTTTCGGATAAAGTCATCCTTACTCGACTAGCCCCATTTTAATAAGTATAGCCTTATATTTCTAACCTTGTTCATATACAATCCCTTTTTAGTTGCTATTAGGCTTTAATTTTATGGGTAACACAAATTTCCCCCAAGCATGATTGAACTTGGTTTTTGGGTGAGTGTTAGCCTTGGATTTTCGGACAAATTAATCCGGACTCGACTAGCCCCATTTTAATGGGTATAAGCCTTATATTCCTAACCTTGTTTATATCCAATCCCTTTTTAGTTGCTATTAGGCTTCAATTGTATGGGTAACACACTTTTCTCAAAGCATTATTGAACTTGGTTTTTGGGTGGGATTTAGCCTTGGATTTTCAGACAAATTGATCCTCACTCGACTAGCCCCATTTTAATGGGTATAAAACTTATATTCCTAACCTTGTTCATATCCAATCCCTCTTTATTTACTATTAGGCTTTAATTTTATGGATAACACACTTTTCCCCCAATCATGATTGAACTTGGTTTTTGGGTGTGTTAGCCTTGGATTTTCGGACAAATTGATCCTCACTCGACTAGCCCAAATTTTAATGGGTGTAAGCCTTATATTTCTAGCCTTGTTCATATCCAATCCCTTTTTAGTTGCTATTAGGCTTCAATTTTATGGGTAACACACTTTTCTCCCAAGCATGATTGAACTTGGTTTGGGGTGGGTGTTAGCCTTGGATTTTCGGACAAATTGATCCTGAATCGACTAGCCCCATTTTAATGGGTGTAAGCCTTATATTTCTAACCGTGTTCATATCCAAGCACTTTTTAGTTGCTATTAGACTTGAATTTTATCGGTAAAACACTTTTCTCCAATCATGATGGAAACTTGGTTTTTGGGTGGGTGTTAGCCTTGGATTTTCGGACAAATTTATTCTGAATCGACTAGCCCCATTTTAATGGGTGTAAGCATTATATTACAAACCTTGTTCATATCCAATCCGTTTTTAGTTGCTGTTAGGCTTCAATTTTATGTGTAACACACTTTTCCCCCAAGCATGATTGAAGTTGGTTTTTGGGTGGGTGTTAGCCTTGGATTTTCGGACAAATTGATCCGGACTCGACTAGCCCCATTTTAATGGGTATTAGCCTTAGATTTCTAACCTTGTTCATATCCAAGCACTTTTTAGTTGCTATTAGGCTTCAATTTTATGGGTAACACACTTTTCTCCAATCATGATTGAACTTGGTTTTTGGGTGGGTGTTAGCCTTGGATTTTCGGACAAATTGATCCTAACTCGACTAGCCCCATTTTAATGGGTGTAAGCCTTATATTTCTAACCATGTTCATATCCAATCCCTTTTTAGTTGCTATTAGGCTTCAATTTTATGGGTAACACACTTTTCTCCCAAGCATGATTGAACTTGGTTTTTGGGTGGGTGTTAGCCTTGGATTTTCGGACAAATTGATCCTGAATCGACTAGCCCCATTTTAATGGGTGTAAGACTTATATTTCTAACCTTGTTCATATCCAATCCGTTTTTAGTTGCTATTAGGCTTCAATTTTATGTGTAACACACTTTTCCCCAATCATGATTCAACTTGGCTTTTGGGTGTGTATTAGCCTTGGATTTTCGGACAAATTGATCCTGACTCGACGAGCCCCATTTTAATGGGTGTAAGCCCTATAGTTCTAACCTTGTTCATATCCAATCCCTTTTTAGTTGCTATTAGGCTTCAATTTTATCGGTAACACAAAGGACCCCCAAGCATGATTGAACTTGGTTTTTGGGTGGGTGTTAGCCTTGCATTTTCGGACAAATTGACCGGGACTCGACTAGCCCATTTTAATAAGTACAAGCCTTATATTTCTAACCTTGTTCATATCCAATCCGATTTTTTTTCCTATTAGGCTTCAATTTTATGGGTAACACAAATTTCCCCCAAGCATGATTGAACTTGGTTTTTGGGTGGGTGTTAGCCTTGGATTTTCGAACATATTCATCCTTACTCGACTAGACCCATTTCAATCGTTTTAAGCCTTATATTTCTAAACTTGTACATATCCAATCCCTCTTTAGTTGCTATTAGGCTTCAATTTTATGGATAACACAGTTTTCCCCAATCATGATTCAACTTGGCTTTTGGGTGTGTATTAGCCTTGGATTTTTGGACAAATTGATCTCGACTCGACGAGCCCCATTTTAATGGGTGTAAGCCCTATAGTTCTAGCCTTGTTCATATACAATCCCTTTTAGTTTCTATATTGCTTCAATTTTATGGGTAACACAGTTTTCCCCAATCATGATTCAACTTGGCTTTTGGGTGTGTATTAGCCTTGGATTTTCGGACAAATTGATCCCGACTCGACGAGCCCTATTTTAATGGGTGTAAGCCCTATAGTTCTAGCCTTGTTCATATACAATCCCTTTTAGTTGCTATTAGGCTTCAATTTTATGGATAACACAGTTTTCCCCAATCATGATTCAACTTGGCTTTTGGGTGTGTATTAGCCTTGGATTTTCGGACAAATTGATCCCGACTCGACGAGCCCCATTTTAATGGGTGTAAGCCCTATAGTTCTAACCTTGTTCATATCCAATCCCTTTTTAGTTGCTTTTAGGCTTCAATATTATGGGTAACAAAATTTCCCCCAAGCATGATTGAACTTGGTTTTTGGGTGGGTGTTAGCCTTGCATTTTCGGACAAATTGACCCGGACTCGACTAGCCCCATTTTAATAAGTATAAGCCTTATATTTCTAACCTTGTTCATATCCAATCCGATTTTAGTTCCTATTAGGCTTCAATTTTATGGGTAACACAAATTTCCCCCAAGCATGATTGAACTTGGTTTTTGGGTGGGTGTTAGCCTTGGATTTTCGAACAAATTCATCCTTACTCGACTAGCCCTATTTTAATGGCTATTAGCCTTATATTTTTAACCTTGTTCATATCAAATCCCTTTTTAGTATCTATTAGGCTTCAATTATATGGGTAACACAATTTTCCCCAAGCATAATTGAACTTGGTTTTGGGTGTGTGTTAGCCTTGGATTTTTGGACAAATTAATCTCGACTCGACTAGCACCATTTTAATGGGTATAAGCCTTATATTCCTAACCTTGTTCATATCCAATCCCTCTTTATTTACTATTAGGCTTCAATTTTATGCATAACACACTTTTCCCCCTATCATGATTCAACTTGGTTTTTGGGTGTGTGTTAGCCTTGGATTTTCGGAAAAATTGATCCTGACTCGACTAGCCCCATTTTAATGGGTGTAAGCCTTACATTTCTAGCCTTGTTCATATCCAATCCCTTTTTAGTTGCTATTAGGCTTCAATTTTATGGGTAACACAATTTTCCCACAAGCATGATTGAACTTGGTTTTTGGGTGGGTGTTAGCCTTGGATTTTCGGACAAATTGATCCTCACTCGACTAGCCCCATTTTAATGGGTATAAGACTTATATTCCTAACCTTGTTCATATCCAAGCACTTTTTAGTTGCTATTAGGCTTCAATTTTATGGGTAACACACTTTTCTCCAATCATGATTGAACTTGGTTTTTGGGTGGGTGTTAGCCTTGGATTTTCGGACAAATTGATCCTGAATCGACTAGCCCCATTTTAATGGGTGTAAGACTTATATTTCTAACCTTGTTCATATCCAATCCGTTTTTAGTTGCTATTAGGCTTCAATTTTATGTGTAACACACTTTTCCTCCAAGCATGATTGAACTTGGTTTTTGGGTGGGTGTTAGCCTTGGATTTTCGGACAAATTGATCCGGACTCGACTAGCCCCATTTTAATGGGTATTAGCCTTAGATTTCTAACCTTGTTCATATCCAAGCACTTTTTAGTTGCTATTAGGCTTCAATTTTATGGGTAACACACTTTTCCTCAAGCATGATTGAACTTGGTTTTTGGGTGGGTGTTAGCCTAGGATTTTCGGACAAATTGATCCTGGCTCGACTAGCCTCATTTTAATGGGTATAAGCCTTATATTTATAACATTGTACATATCCAATCCCTTTTTATTTACTATTAGGATTCAATTTTATGGATAACACACTTTTCTCCCTAGCATGACTGAACTTTGTTTTTGGGTGGGTGTTAGCCTTGATTTTCGGAAAAATTGATCCTCACTGGACTAGCCCCATTTTAATGGTTATTAGCCTTATATTTCTAACCTTGTACTTATCCAATCCTTTTTTAGTTTCTATTAGGTTTCAATTTTATGGGTACACACTTTTCCCCCAAGCAGGATTGAACTTGGTTTTTGGGTGGGTGTTAACCTTGGATTTTCAGACTAATTAATCCACCCTCGACTAGCCCCATTTTAATGGGAATTAGCCTCAGATTGCTAATAATTTTCATTTCCAATCACTTTTAAGTTGCTATTAGGCTTCATGTCTATGGGTAACACAATTTTCCCATAAGCATGATTGAACTTGGTTTTTAGGTGGGTGTTAGCCTTGGATTTTCGGACAAATTAATCCTAACTCGACTAGTCCCATTGTAATGGTTATAAGCCTTATATTCCTAACCTTGTTTATATCCAATCCTTTTTTAGTTGCTATTAGGCTTCAATTGTATGGGTAACACACTTTTCTCCAAGCATTATTGAACTTGGTTTTTGGGTGGGTGTTAGCCTTGGATTTTCAGACAAATTGATCTTGATTCGAGTAGCCCCATTTTAATGGGTGTAAGCCTTATATTACTAACCTTGTTCATATCGAATCCCTTTTTATTTACTATTAGGCTTCAATTCTATGGATAACACACTTTTCCCCCAAGCGTGATTGAACTTGGTTTTTGGGTGGGTGTTAGCCTTGGATTTTCGGAAATATTGATCCTGACTCGACTAGCCCCATTTTAATGGGAATAAGCCTTATATTTCTAGCCTTGTTCATATCCAATCCCTTTTTAGTTGCTTTTAGGCTTCAACTGAATGGGTAATACACTTTTCTCCAAGCATTATTAAACTTGGTTTTTGGGTGGGTGTTAGCCTTGGATTTTCGGACAAATTGATCCTCACTCGACTAGCACCATTTTAATGGGTATAAGACTTATATTCCTAACCTTGTTCATATCCAATCCCTCTTTATCTACTATTAGGCTTTAATTTTATGGATAACACACTTTTCCCCCAATCATGATTGAACTTGGTTTTTGGGTGTGTGTTAGCCTTGGATTTTCGGACAAATTGATCCTGACTCGACTAGCCCCATTTTAATGGGTGTAAGGCTTATATTTCTAGCCTTGTTCATATCCAATCCCTTTTTAGTTGCTATTAGGCTTCAATTTTATGGGTTACACAATTTTCCCACAAGCATGATTGAACTTGGTTTTTGGATGGGTGTTAGCCTTGGATTTTCGGACAAATTGATCCTGACTCGACTAGCCCCATTTCAATCGTTATAAGCCTTATATTTCTAAACTTGTACATATCCAATCCCTCTTTAGTTGCTATTAGGATTCACTTTTATGGATAACACATTTTTCCCCCAATCATGAATCAACTTGGTTTTTGGGTGTGTATTAGCCTTGGATTTTCGGACAAATTGATCCTGACTCGACTAGCCCCATTTTAATGGGTGTAAGCCTTATAGTTCTAGCCTTGTTCATATACAATCCCTTTTTAGTTGCTATTAGGCTTCAATTTTATGGGTAACACAATTTTCCCACAAGCATGATTGAACTTGGTTTTTGGGTGTGTATTAGCCTTGGATTTTCGGAGAAATTGATCCTGACTCGACTAGCCCCATTTCAATTGTTATAAGCCTTATATTCCTAACCTTTTTCAAATCCAATCCCTTTTAGTTGCTATTAGGCTTCAAGTCTATGGGTAACACAATTTTCCTGAAGCATGATTGAACTTTGTTTTGGGTGGGTGTTAGCCTTGGATTTTCTGACAAATTGATCCTGACTCGACTAGCCCCATTTTAATGGGTGTAAGCCTTATATTTCTAGCCTTGTTCATATACAATCCCTGTTTAGTTGCTATTAGGCTTCAATTTTATGGGTAACACAATTTTCCCACAAGCATGATTGAACTTGGTTTTTGGGTAGGTGTTAGCCTTGGATTTTCAGACAAATTGATACTGACTCGACTAGCCCCATTTCAATTGTTATAAGCCTTATATTTCTAAACTTGTACATATCCAATCCCTCTTTAGTTGCTATTAGGCTTCAATTTTATGCATAACACACTTTTCCCCAATCATGATTCAACTTGGCTTTTGGGTGTGAATTAGCCTTGGATTTTCGGACAAATTGATCCTGACTCGACGAGCCCCATTTTAATGGGTGTAAGCCTTATAGTTCTAGCCTTGTTCATATACAATCCCTTTTTAGTTGCTATTAGGCTTCAATTTTATGGGTAACACAATTTTCCCACAAGCATGATTGAACTTGGTTTTTGGGTGGGTGTTAGACTTGGATTTTCGGACAAATTGATCCTGACTCGACTAGCCCCATTTCAATCGTTATAAGCCTTATATTTCTAAACTTGTACATATCCAATCCCTTTTTAGTTTCTATATTTCTTCAATTTTATGGGTAACACACTTTTCCACCAAGCATGATTGAACTTTGTTTTTGGGTGAGTGTTAGCCTTGGATTTTCGGACAAATTGATCCTGGCTCGACTAGCCTCATTTTAATGAGTATAAGCCTTATATTTCTAGCCTTGTTCATATCCAATCCCTTTTTAGTTGCTATTAGGCTTCAATTTTATGGGTAACACAATTTTCCCACAAGCATGATTGAACTTGGTTTTTGGGTGGGTGTTAGCCTTGGATTTTCGGACAAATTGATCCTCACTCGACTAGCCCCATTTTAATGGGTATAAGACTTATATTCCTAACCTTGTTCATATCCAATCCCTCTTTATTTACTATTAGGCTTTAATTTTATGGATAACACACTTTTCCCTCAATCATGATTGAACTTGGTTTTCGGTGTGTGTTAGCCTTGGATTTTCGGACAAATTGATCCTGACTCGACTAGCCCCATTTTAATGGGTGTAAACCTTATATTTCTAGCCTTGTTCATATCCAATCCCTTTTTAGTTGCTATTAGGCTTCAATTTTATGGGTAACACAATTTTCCCACAAGCATGATTGAACTTGGTTTTTGGGTGGGTGTTAGCCTTCGATTTTCGGACAAATTGATCCTGACTCGACTAGCCCCATTTCAATCGTTATAAGCCTTATATTTCTAAACTTGTACATATCCAATCCCTCTTTAGTTGCTATTAGGCTTCAATTTTATGGATAACACATTTTTCCCCCAATCATGATTCAACTTGGCTTTTGGGTGTGAATTAGCCTTGGATTTTCGGACAAATTGATCCTGACTCGACGAGCCCCATTTTAATGGGTGTAAGCCTTATAGTTCTAGCCTTGTTCATGTACAATCCCTTTTTAGTTGCTATTAGGATTCAATATTATGGGTAACACAATTTCCCCCCAAGGATGATTGAACTTGGTTTTTGGGTGGGTGTTAGCCTTACATTTTCGGACAAATTGATCCTGACTCGACTAGCCCCATTTTAATGGGTATAAGCCTTATATTTCTAACCTTTTTCATATCCAATCTCTTTTTAGTTGCTATTAAGCTTCAATTTTATGGGAACACACTTTCCCCCCAAGCATGATTGAACTTGGTTTTTGGGTGTGTGTTAGCCTTGGATATTCGGACAAATTGATCCTGACTCGACTAGCCCCATTTTAATAAGTATAAGCCTTATATTTCTAACCTTGTTCATATCCAATCCCTTTTTAGTTGCTATTAGGCTTCAATTTTATGGGTAACACAAATTTCCCCCAAGCATGATTGAACTTGGTTTTTGGGTGGGTGTTAGCCTTGGATTTTCGGACAAATTGATCCTGACTCGACTAGCCCCATTTTAATGGGTATAAGCCTTATATTTCTGACCTTTTTCATATCCAATCCCTCTTTATTTACTATTAGGCTTTAATTTTATGGATAACACACTTTTCCCCCAATCATGATTGAACTTGGTTTTTGGGTGGGTGTTAGCCTTGGATTTTCGGACAAATTGATCCTGACTCGACTAGCCCCATTTTAATGGGTATAAGCCTTATATTTCTAACCTTGTTCATATCCAATCCCTTTTTAGTTGCTATTAGGCTTCAATTTTATGGGTAACACAATTTTCCCCCAAGCATGATTGAACTTGGTTTTTGGGTGGGTGTTAGCCTTGGATTTTCGGACAAATTGATCCTGACTCGACTAGCCCCATTTCAATCGTTATAAGCCTTATATTTCTAAACTTGTACATATCCAATCCCTCTTTAGTTGCTATTAGGCTTCAATTTTATGGATAACACATTTTTCCCCCAATCATGATTCAACTTGGCTTTTGGGTGTGAATTAGCCTTGGATTTTCGGACAAATTGATCCTGACTCGACGAGCCCCATTTTATTGGGTGTAAGCCTTATAGTTCTAGCCTTGTTCATATACAATCCCTTTTTAGTTGCTATTAGGCTTCAATTTTATGGGTAGCACAATTTTCCCACAAGCATGATTGAACTTCGCTTTTGGGTGGGTGTTAGCCTTGGATTTTCGGACAAATTGATCCCGACTCGACTAGCCCCATTTCAATCGTTATAAGCCTTATATTTCTAAACTTGTACATATCCAATCCCTTTTTAGTTTCTATATTTCTTCAATTTTATGGGTAACACAATTTTCCAACAAGCATGATTGAACTTGGTTTTTGGGTGTGTGTTAGCCTTGGATTTTCGGACAAATTGATCCTGGCTCGACTAGCCTCATTTTAATGAGTATAAGCCTTATATTACTAACCTTGTTCATATCTAATCCCTTTTATTTGTTATTAGGCTTCAATTTTATGCGAAACACAATTGCCCCCAAAGCATGATTGACTAGTATTTTGGGTGGGATTTAGCCTTGGATTTTCGGACAAATTGATCCTGACTTAACTAGCTCCATTTTAATGGGTATAAGCCTTATATTACTAACCTTGTTCATATCGAATCCCTTTTTATTTACTATTAGGCTTCAATTTTATGGATAACACACTTTTCCCCCAAGCATGATTGAACTTGGTTTTTGGGTGGGTGTTAGCCTTGGATTTTCGGACAAATTGATCCTGACTCGACTAGCCCCATTTTAATGGGTATAAGCCTTATATTTCTGACCTTTTTCATATCCAATCTCTTTTTAGTTGCTATTAGGCTTCAATTTTATGGGAACACACTTTTCCCCCAAGCATGATTGAACTTGGTTTTTGGGTGGGTGTTAGCCTTGGATTTTCGGACAAATTGATCCTGACTCGACTAGCCCCATTTTAATCGTTATAAGCCTTATATTTCTAAACTTGTACATATCCAATCCCTCTTTAGTTGCTATTAGGCTTCAAATTTATGGATAACACATTTTTCCCCCAATCATGATTCAACTTGGCTTTTGGGTGTGAATTAGCCTTGGATTTTCGGACAAATTGATCCGGACTCGACTAGCCCCATTTTAATGGGTATTAGCCTTAGATTTCTAACCTTGTTCATATCCAAACACTTTTTAGTTGCTATTAGGATTCAATATTATGGGTAACACAATTTCCCCCCAAGGATGATTGAACTTGGTTTTTGGGTGGGTGTTAGCCTTACATTTTCGGACAAATTGATCCTGACTCGACTAGCCCCATTTTAATGGGTATAAGCCTTATATTTCTAACCTTGTTCATATCAAATCCCTTTTTAGTTTCTATATTTCTTCAATTTTATGGGTAACACACTTTTCCACCAAGCATGATTGAACTTTGTTTTTGGGTGAGTGTTAGCCTTGGATTTTCGGACAAATTGATCCTGGCTCGACTAGCCTCATTTTAATGAGTATAAGCCTTATATTACTAACCTTGTTCATATCCAATCCCTTTTAGTTGCTATTAGGCTTCAATTTTATGCGTAACACAATTTTCCCACAAGCATGATTGAACTTGGTTTTGGGTGGGTGTTAGCCTTGGATTTTCTGGACAAATTGATCCTCACTCGACTAGCCCCATTTTAATGGGTATAAGACTTATATTCCTAACCTTGTTCATATCCAATCCCTTTTTATTTACTATTAGGCTTTAATTTTATGGATAACACACTTTTCCCTAAGGATGATTGAACTTGGTTTTTGGGTGGGTGTTAGCCTTACATTTTCGGACAAATTGATCCTGACTCGACTAGCCCCATTTTAATGGGTATAAGCCTTATATTTCTAACCTTGTTCATATCAAATCCCTTTTTAGTTGCTATTAGGCTTGAATTTTATCGGTAACACAAATTTCCCCCAAGCATGTTTGAACTTGGTTTTTGGGTGGGTGTTAGCCTTGGATTTTCGGACAAATTGATCCTGACTCGACTAGCCCCATTTTAATGGGTATAAGCCTTATATTTCTGACCTTTTTCATATCCAATCTCTTTTTAGTTGCTATTAGGCTTCAATTTTATGGGAACACACTTTTCTCCCAAGCATGATTGAACTTGGTTTTTTGGGTTGGTTTAGCCTTGGATTTTCGGACAAATTGATCCGGACTCGACTAGCCGCATTTTAATGGGTATTAGCCTTATATTTCTGACCTTTTTCATATCCAATCTCTTTTTAGTTGCTATTAGGCTTGAATTTTATGGGTAGCACAATTTTCCCACAAGCATGATTGAACTTCGCTTTTGGGTGGGTGTTAGCCTTGGATTTTCGGACAAATTGATCCTGACTCGACTAGCCCCATTTCAATCGTTATAAGCCTTATATTACTAAACTTGTACATATCCAAACCCTCTTTAGTTGCTATTAGGCTTCAATTTTATGGATAACACATTTTTCCCCCAATCATGAATCAACGTGGATTTTGGGTGTGTATTAGCCTTGGATTTTCGGACAAATTAATCCTCACTCGACTAGTCCCATTGTAATGGGTATAAGCCTTATATTCCTAACCTTGTTTATATCCAATCCTTTTTTAGTTGCTATTAGGCTTCAATTGTATGGGTAACACACTTTTCTCCAAGCATTATTGAACTTGGTTTTGGGTGGGTGTTAGCCTTGGATTTTCAGACAAATTGATCTTGACTTGACTAGCCCCATTTTAATGGGTGTAAGCCTTATATTACTAACCTTGTTCATATCGAATCCTTTTTTATTTACTATTACGCTTCAATTTTATGGATAACACACTTTTCCCGCAACCGTGATTGAACTTGGTTTTTGGGTGGGTGTTAGCCTTGGATTTTCGGACAAATTGATCCTAAATCGACTAGCCGCATTTTAATGGGTGTAAGCATTATATTACAAACCTTGTTCATATCCAATCCGTTTTTAGTTGCTGTTAGGCTTCAATTTTATGGGTAACACACTTTTCTTCAATCATGATTGAACTTGGTTTTTTGGTGGGTGTTAGCCTTGGATTTTCGGACAAATTGATCCTGACTCGACTAGCCCCATTTTAATGGGGGTATGCCTTATATTTCTAACCTTGTTCATATCCAATCCCTTTTTAGTTGCTATTAGGCTTCAATTTTATGGGTAACACAATTTTCCCCCAAGCATGATTGAACTTGGTTTTTGGGTGGGTGTTAGCCTTGGATTTTCGGACAAATTGATCCTGACTCGACTAGCCCCATTTCAATCGTTATAAGCCTTATATTTCTAAACTTGTACATATCCAATCCCTTTTTGGTTGCTATTAGGCTTCAATTTTATGGATAACACATTTTTCCCCCAATCATGATTCAACTTGGCTTTTGGGTGTGAATTAGCCTTGGATTTTCGGACAAATTGATCCTGACTCGACGAGCCCCATTTTAATGGGTGTAAGCCTTATAGTTCTAGCCTTGTTCATATACAATCCCTTTTTAGTTGCTATTAGGCTTCAATTTTATGGGAAAAACAATTTCCCCCCAAGCATCATTGAACTTGGTTTTTGGGTGGGTGTTAGCCTTGGATTTTCGAGACAAATTGATCCCGACTCGACTAGCCCCATTTCAATCGTTATAAGCCTTATATTTCTATACTTGTACCTATCCAATCCATTTTTAGTTTCTATAATTCTTCAATTTTATGGGTAACACACTTTTCCACCAAGCATGATTGAACTTGGTTTTTGGGTGGGTGTTAGCCTTGGATTTTCGGACAAATTGATCGTGAATCGACTAGCCCCATTTTAATGGGTGTAAGCATTATATTACAAACCTTGTTCATATCCAATCCTTTTTTAGTTGCTGTTAGGCTTCAATTTTATGTGTAACACACTTTTCCCACAAGCATGATTGAAGTTGGTTTTTGGGTGGGTGTTAGCCTTGGATTTTCGGACAAATTGATCCGGACTCGACTAGCCCCATTTTAATGGCTGTAAGCCTTATATTACTAACGTTGTTCATATCGAATCCCTTTTTATTTACTATTAGGCTTTAATTTTATGGATAACACACTTTTCCCCCTAGCATGATTGAACTTGGTTTTTGGGTGTGTGTTAGCCTTGGATTTTCGGACAAATTAATCCTAACTCGACTAGTCCCATTGTAATGGTTATAAGCCTTATATTCCTAACCTTGTTTATATCCAATCCTTTTTTAGTTGCTATTAGGCTTCAATTTTATGGGTAACACACTTTTCTCCAATCATGATTGAACTTGGTTTTTGGGTGGGTGTTAGCCTTGGATTTTCGGACAAATTGATCCTGAATCGACTAGCCCCATTTTAATGGGTGTAAGCCTTATATTTCTAACCATGTTCATATCCAATCCGTTTTTATTTACTTTTAGGCTTCAATTCTATGGATAACACACTTTTCCCCCAAGCGTGATTGAACTTGGTTTTTGGGTGGGTGTTAGCCTTGGATTTTCGGAAATATTGATCCTGACTCGACTAGCCCCATTTTAATGGGAATAAGCCTTATATTTCTAGCCTTGTTCATATCCAATCCCTTTTTAGTTGCTTTTAGGCTTCAACTGAATGGGTAATACACTTTTCTCCAAGCATTATTAAACTTGGTTTTTGGGTGGGTGTTAGCCTTGGATTTTCGGACAAATTGATCCTCACTCGACTAGCACCATTTTAATGGGTATAAGACTTATATTCCTAACCTTGTTCATATCCAATCCCTCTTTATCTACTATTAGGCTTTAATTTTATGGATAACACACTTTTCCCCCAATCATGATTGAACTTGGTTTTTCGGTGTGTGTTAGCCTTGGATTTTCGGACAAATTGATCCTGACTCGACTAGCCCCATTTTAATGGGTGTAAGGCTTATATTTCTAGCCTTGTTCATATCGAATCCCTTTTTAGTTGCTATTAGGCTTCAATTTTATGGGTAACACAATTTTCCCACAAGCATGATTGAACTTGGTTTTTGGGTGGGTGTTAGCCTTGGATTTTCGGACAAATTGATCCTGACTCGACTAGCCCCATTTCAATCGTTATAAGCCTTATATTTCTAAACTTGTACATATCCAATCCCTCTTTAGTTGCTATTAGGCTTCAATTTTATGGATAACACATTTTTCCCCCAATCATGAATCAACTTGGTTTTTGGGTGTGTATTAGCCTTGGATTTTCGGACAAATTAATCCTCACTCGACTAGTCCCATTGTAATGGGTATAAGCCTTATATTCCTAACCTTGTTTATATCCAATCCTTTTTTAGTTGCTATTAGGCTTCAATTGTATGGGTAACACACTTTTCTCCAAGCATTATTGAACTTGGTTTTTGGGTGGGTGTTAGCCTTGGATTTTCAGACAAATTGATCTTGACTTGACTAGCCCCATTTTAATGGGTGTAAGCCTTATATTACTAACCTTGTTCATATCGAATCCTTTTTTATTTACTATTACGCTTCAATTTTATGGATAACACACTTTTCCCGCAACCGTGATTGAACTTGGTTTTTGGGTGGGTGTTAGCCTTGCATTTTCGGACAAATTGATCCTGACTCGACTAGCCCCATTTTAATGGGTGTAAGCCTTATAGTTCTAGCCTTGGTCATATCCAATCCCTTTTTAGTTGCTATTAGGCTTTAATTTTATGGGTAACACAATTTTCCCACAAGCATGATTGAACTTGGTTTTTGGGTGGGTGTTAGCCTTGGATTTTCGGACAAATTGATCCTGACTTGACTAGCCCCATTTCAATCGTTATAAGCCTTATATTTCTAAACTTGTACATATCCAATCCCTCTTTAGTTGCTATTAGGCTTCAATTTTATGGATAACACATTTTTCCCCCAATCATGAATCAACTTGGTTTTTGGGTGTGTATTAGCCTTGAATTTTCGGACAAATTAATCCTCACTCGACTAGTCCCATTGTAATGGGTATAAGCCTTATATTCCTAACCTTGTTTATATCCAATCCTTTTTTAGTTGCTATTAGGCTTCAATTGTATGGGTAACACACTTTTCTCCAAGCATTATTGAACTTGGTTTTTGGGTGGGTGTTAGCCTTGGATTTTCAGACAAATTGATCTTGACTCGACTAGCCCCATTTTAATGGGTGTAAGCCCTATAGTTCTAGCCTTGTTCATATACAATCCCTTTTTAGTTGCTATTAGGCTTCAATTTTATGGGTAACACAATTTCCCCA